>VZTN01027544.1:14850-47740 GCA_013400515.1 Erpornis zantholeuca | reverse complement strand
GTGTGTGCAGTGTGTGCAGTGTGTGCAGTGTGTGCAGTGTGTTCTGTGTGTGCAGGGAGTGCATTGTGTGCAGTGTGTTCTGTGTATGCAGTGAGTGCAGTGTGTGCTGTGAGTGCAGTGTGTGTTCTGTGTGTGTAGTGTGTGCAGGGAGTGCAGTGTGTGCAGTGTGCAGGGAGTGCAGTGTGTGCAGTGTGCAGGGAGTGCAGTGTGTGCAGTGTGCAGGGAGTGCAGTGTGTGCAGTGTGCAGGGAGTGCAGTGTGTGCAGTGTGCAGGGAGTGCAGTGTGTGCAGTGTGCAGGGAGTGCAGTGTGTGCAGTGTGCAGGGAGTGCAGTGTGTGCAGTGTGCAGGGAGTGCAGTGTGTGCAGTGTGCAGGGAGTGCAGTGTGTGCAGTGTGCAGGGAGTGCAGTGTGTGCAGTGTGCAGGGAGTGCAGTGTGTGCAGTGTGCAGGGAGTGCAGTGTGTGCAGTGTGCAGGGAGTGCAGTGTGTGCAGTGTGCAGGGAGTGCAGTGTGTGCAGGGACTGTGTGCCTCAAGTGCAGGGAGTGCAGGGAGTGTTGCACACCCCGTGGGTGCTGTACTCACACAGGGGCTGTGCATGCACTGCTGTGTGTGCATGAGTGCAGCATGGCATGTGTGCCTTTGGGAGCTGCAAGTCCCCCCCGATGCCCCACGGCCTCTAGCGAGGTGTTTGTAGCCCTGGGGGCTCTGGGTCCAGCCCAGCAGTCTCAGGGTGCCTCAGGGGAGCCACAAGTCGGGGCAGGGGTGTTGGGTGTTGGGTGCTGTGCCCTGGGGTGCCCCAAGGCAGAAGTGAGGGGGGACTAGGGGGAACAGGGGCCCTGTGGTCACTGTGTGAGCATCACAGTGTGTCCTGGGGCTGGGGACACAGGGAGGGGATGGGGCCCCCCACTGCCATCCTGCTCTCACTTACCCGCTTCTCATTTGCGCAGCTCCACACCTGCAAGGAGAGGAGAGAGGGGGGCTGAGCACCCAGAGACCCCTCCTGTGACACGGCCCCCCCCCAAGGGACCCAGCACCCCATCAGGATCCCCGTCTGCCCTGCCCATGTCCCACGGTCCCATGGAGAAATGGGGGGAGCTGGAAGGAGCTGGGGCAATGGGAATGGGTGAGATGGGCACTGGGGGGGATGAGTGAGAGAGGCTAGCGGGGCTGGGGATAAGATGGGGCAAGTGGGAGGAGAGAAGAGGTGGGGAAATGGTGGGGGGACAAGGATGAGGTGCAGAGATGGAGCCCCATGGTTCACCCCCTGACCCCATCAGAAAGCAAAGGAGGCAAAAACTCCCCAGGGAACAGCAAACCCCGACTTGGGAGCTCAGATGAGCCAAGAACAGCAAAATTCCGGAGCAGCAGTGACCCGGCAGCAGGGCAGCAGCACTGGCCCCTGCAGGATGGGGGCAAGGGCTGGACCCCCACTCCAATCTGCCTTGGCCTGGCCAGGGGCACAGATGTCCCTGAGTGGGGAAGGGGGGACCATTACAGATCAGGCTGGGGGGATATCAGCACCAACCACCCCATACTGCCCACCCTCCATTGACTGGCCTCAGGAATCCCAAGCCTTTGCCAGCAGTGTTTTGGGAATCCTGCCTGGGAACAGGCCCTGCTGAGCTGGGGGCGGGGGAACTGCTGAACTCCAGCTCCCAAAGGACATCTTCCTGCAGTCACTGTCATGCTAGCAGCAATTTTTGGGTTTAAGCCCCTAAGCTTCAAACCTGTGCCGGCAACCATAAGGACCCAACACCTCAGGAGAGTTTTTTCCCCCCTCTCCTCGATGCCCCAGCCCACGGTTTTCCTGTGGGGGCTGCTAGCCGGGGGGAGGAGACGGCTGCTGGTACAGACGCCCAAAAAAGCAACAGAAACGACACTGAGCCCTGGTCAAAGTGGGTAAAAAAACCTCACTTCCTCAGTACTGCAAAGCAGCAGAACATCAGTGAGGACAAGTGGCCTCCCCTGACAGCAGGGGATGTGGAGGAGACAACCCAGGGACAACTGCATCTTCCACTGGGACCCTCTCTTTGCCTTTGGAAACCCATCTGGGTGCCAGGATTTGGCTCCCTGGGCTCCAGGTGCCGGGGACGGTGGTAGGAGCATGGGTGGCTCCTGCCCCTGGCCCTGTGTGATTCAGGGCGAGTGACACTGGCGGGCGCCCGCACCCGCTCCTGAGTCCCCAGGGAAAGGTGCCAGCCCTGTCCCCAGCACCAACCCCGGGCACACCCTGGGGACACCCACTCCCTTTCTCAGCATCTTCCCTCGGCGCTTTGTCCCGAATTGGAAAAAAACGGCGTTACCTGCTGGGCCCAACTCGGCTTTTCCAGGAGTATTTAACTTTGCCGGTTCCTCCCTGGAACCAAACAAGCGGCTCAACCTCACCAATCTCGCAGCTTTGGCAGCCAAAGTTGCCTCTAGTCTTCTTATTTGTCACAGAACCACCGTGCTAAGGCTCGGGAGAATCTTTATTTAGTGTTGCAGATGTCACCAAGGCACCGCAGATTGGAAATGAGTCCAAAGGATTAAGACGAGGTTATTAATTGGAGGCCTTCCCCTTTAAGAATGATTGACAGTTACTTTCTGGACAAGTAATTGCTCTAAATGTCCCCCCAGCACGGGTCCGGGGGGGCAGCGGCGGACAAAGCCCCGAACTGCCTTCCCCACTCAGATTGTCTCCCCACAAAGGCGTCCTGCTGGAGTTTGCTGTGTAATCCCCTCATTACGGGCGAGGAGAAAGAATTAGAAACAGGGGGAGCGGAGAAGAAAGGATGGAGGGGGAGGGGGCAGGATTTCCTTGGGCTGCGGAGGCTCTGCCCCAGGGATGGGGTCCGGGGCAGGCGCCCCAAACCTCGGTGCGATGGGGATGCTGGGGTGTGGGTGTTATCCCCCCTGGATAGAGATGGTGAGCATGAGGGTGGCCCTGTGACAGCGTGGGTGGCCCTGTGGCTCCCAGTGATGCTGCCTGCGGAGCCCTGCCCATGTGGGGGGCAGAGATGGAACAGGTGTGGGGACAGGGATGGGGACCAGGCGTGGGGTCCAGCTGTGAGGACCCAGGGTGTGGACACAGTCTGGGGACATGCTCTGGGGTCTGGTTGTGGGTCCAGGTGGGAGGACCAGGTGTAGGGACCAGCCATAGAGACCAGGCCCCCTGAACAGTCTTGGGGACCTGGTATGAAGACCAGGCAGAGGGAACACTCATGGGGACCAGAGCGGGGGACCAGGCGGGAGGGCTAAGTGTGGGGGGCAGCTGTGGGGCAGTGCCTGTGAGACCAGGTGTGGGGATGAGTCATGGACATGGGACTGAGCACTGGGGCCAGGCATGGAAACACCCTGTGGGGACCATCTGTGGGATCCAGTCAAGGGGACAATCCCTGGGGGCTGCCCATGGGCCCTGGCCTAAGGGGGCATGGGACAAAGGCAGCCGGGCTGAGGGGCAGGACTACCATCTCTCCTCCCCACTCCCACTGCTGCCCCATGGAAACATCACGGTGGGGTCCTGGGCTGTGCCAGGGGATGTGCTTGGTGCTGCTCACAGCCCCTCTCATGTGGGGTGCATTTTGCCCTTTTCTTTCTTTGTTCACTTTTACTTTCTCCCAAAACCATCTTCCTGCCACCTGCAACTTCTGCCGCCCACGGGCCTGTCTAGGCTTCCTCCCACTCCCTTCCCCTCCTTGCCACAGTTCCCCTTTCAGATGGCAAATGCCACTGCGGGGGTTTTGGCTGCTGGCCCCCTGAGTGTGCCCTCCCCACCAGAGCTGCTGTTGGCGAGACCCCGCAGCCCCCTCTGTGTCCTGCTTTGGGCCCCAAGGCCATCCTGTTGTCCCCCACTGGGTTTGTGCAGCTTCACCTGCCCTGTCTGACACCTCTTCGGGGACAGTGTGATGTTGTCTTGGGGATGGCACATCACCACTCTGGGCACAGTGTGCCACCACCCCAGGGACAGGCTGGCACTGCCCCGGGAACAGCAGGGCCACACACCAGGGATGGCATGGCATGTACAGGTGGGCCATGCAGCCCCTGGGAATGGGGTGACACCCCCATGCCATACAGCACTGCAAGAGGGCAGGGGAGAGCAGGGAGATGCTGCCTGGGGTATGGGGACATCCCTGGGGCAGGCACTATCTGTGGGACCAGGGGTGCAGACAGGCACCTGGACCCCACTCGCCCGGGTGCCCATGCTGGCCACTGTGACGAGCGCAGGAGCCGTGTACCCCACACCGATGGCCCTCGGCAGCTCTCCCCAGGGTGCCCCACGGGCCCGGGGGTGCAGGGAGTCCCCAGGGTGCCGGGTTTGGGGGCGGGGGCTGCACAGCTGCCCGGCCCCGAGCCGTGAGTGCCGTGCCTGCCCCGCGGCCACCGCAAGGTGTTGCCTCGCCCGGGGGGAGGCAGCAGGCTGATTTGCCAAATGATTATAATTGCCTTTTAGGAGCAGATAGCAAATTGATTTGCTTCCTTGTCCAAGGCCCGTAATCGCTTCATCACTTTAAAATATTAATGCTATACTTCTTTGCTAGTTTCCCAATTACCCTAATTGAAGGCAAATTGGTTAAGAAGGTGCAATGCAGAGTATCAGGGGGTTTAGTTCACTCAAATGACAGTTTTAAACCTCCCNGCCACCGGCCTCACGTGACCAGCTCGGCCGGGGATTTATCACTTTTTTAGTTCATTAAGAGGCCTTGGGCAGGCGGGGAGGCAGCAGGGGTGACCCAAAAGGGTGCTGAGCGGGAGGCAGGTGGCAGCGTGGGGAGGACGGGGGGGCAGGACGATTAGCCAAGGAGACCTGGCAGAGGGTCCTGACCCGAATCCCAGCTGGCGCTGGAGTCCCCATGCAGCCCCACTGGGAACACTGGGAGAGGGCAGGATGGGGCCCTGATGTGGAGCGGGGATGGAGGACTGAGGTGGTGGTGACAGAGCTCGTTGGGGACCTCAGTGCCACCATCCCAGCAGCTGGCACTTGGTGGTGAGCCCAGCCCTGGGGAGAGCAGCGATTTGGAGTGGAATTAGCGTTGTGCTGGGTGCCACAGCTGCCACCACCCTGTCAGGGACCTGGTGAGGGACTGGTGTGGCACAGACGGTCCCATCCCCCAGGTGGGGTTTGTGCCTGAAGGGAGATTTTCTAAGTTTTGGAGAAAACATCCCCTGGTGAACAGGGATGGGAATGGTGGCAGAGACTGCAGAGATGATGAGGACAGCAGGGATAGTGGGGCCACCAAACATCAGAAAGCTCTCCGGTGTCAGGCCCGGACGAGCCGGTCTCACTCTCCCTGGGATGCTCCAGCAGCCACCAGCCCCTGGACTGGTACCCGGCGGGGTTCCAGGCGGAACTGGGCACCTCGTACATCCAGGGACCTCCTTGCTCCGTGTGCTCCAGCCGCGGAGGCTCAGCCCGATGGCTCTGGTGGCAACTTCCAGCCCACCTGCGCTGGATCCGGCCGCCCCATCCCAGCCCGGCCACCGCGGCCGTGGGCAGCCCGGGCAGGGCTGTCCCCGCAGCCTTTCCGGAGCAGATGGCAGCGGCGTGGGGAGGACGGGGGCGGCTCAGCGCGTCCTTCCTTTCATGCACACACAGCGTGATTCCCGGCGGCTCCGGCTCCGGCGGGAGGTGCCGCTGGGGCCAGCGCTGGCCGTACATTTTACACGGGTTCAGCGAGCTTAGTCCTCGGGGACAGGCGACTCAGGAAGATTAAACCTCGCTAAAATAGGCAGGTATTAGTGATATCAGCAGCCCCCGGCCTTCCGGCGCGGCGGCATTTAAGCCAGTGCTGCTGCCGAGCCCCCAAGAGAGAGTCCCTGTTGGGGAAGGAGGCAGCCGGGCACCCTGGCCCAGCCAAAGGGATGCCTCTGCTGCCGGCACCGGCAGGGGATGCTCGAGCAGGGGAGTAAATGCTCCACACCCCCTCCCGGTGCTGTCCCCAAGGGATAGCCAGGGTGATTGATCACTGGGTCCTACTGACCCCCGTGCTTGGGGGCTGCTGCAGAAGCAGGGGACGGAGCCGGCGGCCAAGCATCCTGGGCTGGTTGGTGGCTCAGGGGACATGGAGCAGGCCGGCTCCAGCGCTGTCATCATGTCCCCTCACCAACCAGGACCGGGACTGTGTGGGCGCGGAATACGGCAGGACGACCAGAATGGTGTCGGCAAATACTGTATTTATTGAGCCAAATGCTGCCCGGCGCCAGGGCTGCTGGGGGGGTAACAGTGTCAGGGACCTGCCCCATGTGGGGGCTCACACCAGGAGCACCACGAGAGGGACCTGACCATAATGACTGGAGGGGGCCCAGGCATTCTGCACTCCAGCATTCCCTGGGAAAGCAACTGGGAATGGTTTTGGGGAAGAAAACACTCTCCCAACATGTGTATTGGGATCCCCACCCCAAGTAAAGGCATCCAGAGGCTCCGCATCCCCTGGATCCAGGGTGCAGGGGCTGCCGGTGCCACCTGCAGCGCTGCTACATCAGGGCGCACTTCTCCTTCGCCTGCTCCACGCCGCCCCGAGCGCGGTCCCGCAGCGCCGGCAGCTCCACCTCCCGCAGCTTCGCCAGGAAGGCGAAGGCCCCGGCGCTGCCATCCTCCTCCTCCTCCTCGCCGTGCACCATGGCTGCCAGGTCCTGCGGCAGCTCCACCGCACCTCCGGCCACGTGCACCTGGGCATCGTCCCGCTCGTCCTGCCCGCGGGTGGGAGAGGGTGTCGGGTGGGGGCAGACACGGTGCCTACCACGGTGGAGCGGGGGACAGGGGACAGAGAACAGCCGCTCCCAGGCTGCTGGGGACACGGGGGGATTCCAGGACTGTCCAGTGCCGACTCGGACGCTGGATGGACAGTGGGCGGCAGATGGTCAGATGGAGACAGTGGCCGTCTGCTGCCCTCTTCAGGAATCCCTCCCATCCAGGCCGTGGGCCTGGGACTGTTCCGGGGGAGGTAGGGTCAAGGGGAGCCCCCAGGTCCCACCGCAGCCAGGCTGGTTCTTACCTGGTCCAGGTGGTACTTGTCCCGCAGGTGCATCCGCACCGTGGCCCGCTCTGCCTTCCTCCGTGTAAACACCTTGTCCCGCTCGATCCTGCAGCAGGTGCCATACCATCACCCCCCTCACCGAGCCCCCCCAGGATCACCCTGACATCACCCTGGTCCTCCCGCAGAACTGGTCCAGGGCAGGAGGGAGGAGAAGGTCTGAGACCCACAAGAAGGTTAAAATGGGGGCCCGGGAGCAGGAGCCACATCCTGCCCACCCAGCCCCAGCACCCAGATTCAGAAGTGCTTGATGAAGGCACCCATTGCTCCTCCTGCAGCCTCTCATCTCCCTGGTGCTGAGCTGCTGGGTTCCCACAGCACCCGGTCCTGGGGAGGTGGGAACTTAATCCAACCCCCTGCTGACCCCCTACCCCTTGGCTCCAAGTGTGCTGGGCTGCAACCACCCTGTGACTCTGACACCTGGGGGTTTCCCTTGTCACCTGTGGTGCACAAAGGCACTGCCACAGCTCTGTGCCAGCAGCTCCGTGGACCCCCCATGCTGCGGGGGGAGAGACACTGAAAGGCACCTGCTCTGCACTTTCTCTTGTCCCAGCTGCCTCCCCATCCCTGTCCTGTGCCACCCTGGGGAAAGCCCACAGCAGGTGGGATCCTCATTCTGGTGTGTTGGGGGACCCTAGTGAACCCCCCAGCCCCAGCAAAGCCTTACTTCTCCTCCAGCAGCTGCCGCTGGTACTCCTCAAACTCCTCGCGGGCCATGCCACTGGGCAGCGCAGCTGCCTTGTCATCCTTGGGGGCCCCCTTGTGTGACTCGTCCTTGCTCCACTGGAAGCTCCTCAGGGCAGCCGTGAAGAAGGAGGCCATGGTGGGTGGTGGTGGCAGCTTGTGCCCCAAGGTGCCCACCAGGTCTCAGTGCCTGCAAGGTCAATGGGACCAACCCCAGGGGCACTGCGGATCAGGGCTGGATTAAGGCATTAGGAGGGGAAGGCATAGCCAGGGTAGAAAGACCTTCCCTTCTCTGCACCTAAGGGTGCTTGCAGGGGACAATGACTGTGAGGGAAGACAGCAGGTGCTACCACATCAGAGTGATGAGGAGGCAGAAGGAGTCATCAAACTGTAGCACACGCTGGGTCAGGCTTAAATATCCCCATTACATGGATCCCAATTTGGGGCAGCACCAGGGGCCAGGACCAAGCCCTGGGGGAGCCCCATGCTGTGGGCACCCACAACCACACACACAGGGGGATTGGAGGGGCAGGAAGTCAGCACAGAGGAGACACAAGAGGATTAGCTGGAAAAAACCCAATCGAGGGTCAAAGGACTGGCAGCAGACGAGGAGGTGGCGGGTGCACACCCACCCGCGCGGCAGCCTCGTGCCCCCGCTAATCCCTGCTCCACCGAGACTCGAGATTGCCTGGGAGCCTGCGGGGCTGGGGGCTCCTCACTGCTGGGGGTGTGCCCCACGCCCATAATCTACACGCAAGCAATTCCCATACAGCCTCTGATTAAAAGGCTGTAATCCCCTGCTGCACAGAGCCCCGATGGGAGAGGGCTGAATGCCATAGTGGGCTCCGAGGTCTATAGCTCCTGGCCCTCCCAAAGCCTTTCACTGGGCTTTGTCAGGCCCCAAGTGAGGGATAGGCCTAATTTCAGCCCAGAGGCTTAAAGATGCTGTTGATAATTTCTTTGGTTTAATCAAAAAGCCCAGATCCATGTGGTTTAGCTGGCTGTGCCGGCATCCCCGTGCAGGGCTGGGTGCTGGAGAGGGGATGAGTCAGGGTGGGGTCTCATCTTCCAGTGAGTGGAGATGTCCAGTCCTGTCTCCCATCACTGGGAGTTGCAGCTTGAAGGGACCCCAGATGCAGCATCCGTTCCTGGGGCTGAGCACAGGGGGTGTGGGCACAGCTCCTTTGGGGTCTGCACTCCCCACTCTGGTGGACCAGGGGAGATAATCCCATGCCAACCTTCTCTGGGCTGTGTGCTGGGTAGAAGGACCATGCTGGGATGGAGGGAGGCTGCTGCCCCATCTCCTCAGGGAAAGAACAGCACCACAGGCCATCCTGTTCCTGGCCCCTACTGCCCTGCCACTCCCAACCTGGGAGGGTCCAGGGCCTTCAGGTCCTGGGTCCTGGTAGCAGGATGGAGGTTAAATGTCCCTCAGGTGCTTCAGCTCCTTCTGCAGCTTCTCTGTGAGTTTCTTGAAGGACGGGCGCTTGCCTGGCTCCAACTCCCAGCAGCTCTTCATCAGGGCATAGATGTTGGGTGGGCAGCCCTCGGGGGGATCCATGCGGTACCCCTGCTCCAGCAGCTCTGTCACCTCCTTCAGGGCCTGTGAGGATGGAGAAGCCATCTGGGATCCCCTTCCCTGCTCTGGTCAGGGAGCAGTGGGATGTCCCTGTCCCATCAGTGCCAGTGGGATATAACCTGTGGTGTTCCCTGGCACAGTGCTCACCAGCTTGGGGTAGGGTGCCCGTCCAAAGGAAAAGGTTTCCCACAGGAGGATCCCATAGCTCCACACATCCGACTTGGAGGAGAATTTCTGTGGTGGCAGGAGAAGGGGAGGCTGAAGCCAGATGAGGCTGCGCTGGGTCCCCGTTGCTTCCCGAGGGCAAGACACAGGACAGTGACTGCCCCCTTCCCCCCACCCCAGCTCCCCAGGGTGTGAACACCTCCCAGACCATCATCCTGCCCCAATTCACACTGCACACCTGCTCAGGACAGACAGAATTTTGGGAGATGCAGGGCTGACTGTGCCAGAGACCACTGCAGGGCAGGGATGGGACAGTGGGAGCGGGAACAAGCAGAGGCAACCCAAGGGGGTGGGTGAGATGCTTTGGAAGGGCCCCCTGGCCAGCCCCTTCCCTCTCACTGTCACTCACATTGTGTTTCAGGGCCTCTGGTGCTGTCCATTTCACAGGGAGCAAGGTGGCATCTGCACCCTTGGGGTTGACCCGGGCCAAGCCGAAGTCGCTCACTTTGGCCACGTTCTCCTCGGAGATGAGGATGTTGCGGGCAGCGAGGTCCCGGTGCACCAACTTCTTGGACTCAAGGTAGTCCATGCCTTGAGCCACATCCCTGCCACAACCGAGTGGGACAGAGCTGTGTCACCATGTGTGCCCCGGGGCTGTACAGGGGGATGCAGAGCCCTGTATCCCAGCCCAGAGGAGAGAGATGGACTTACAGGGCGAACAGGAGGAGCTGCTGGGTCGGGACGAGCGCCCGGCCCCGCGTGCGCAGGAAGTTCACCAGGTTGCCCTGATGGAGGAGGATAAAATGAGTCAGGACCTACAGGATGGGGCTGCAGGAGACTTTGCCTTCTGCAGGCGATGCATGGCCTGGCATCTGTATGACTCAGCCCCTGGACAGGGATATGACTCCCCAAATCTAAGTGGTGATGGGTCCCACTCTCTGAGGAGCAGCCAGGTGCTCTCACCTTGCTCATGAACTCCATGACAATGTAGAGGCCATTGTGCAGGATCACTCCCAGCAAACACACGAGGTTTTTGTGTCGGACCTTCCTGGAATGGAGGGGATCTGAGTCAAGGAGGTGCCTGCTCATCCTGGGCCACAGGCAGGGTTGGGCCACACCTCCACAGGGCACTCACGTCATGGCAGCTGTTTCAGCAAGGAAGGCCTGGGCAGTCACATCGCACTTGATGTTCTTCACAGCCACCCTCTGCCCCATGTATTCACCCTGCAGGACATCTGGGAGAGCATGGGAGACTCAGGCTGGGCCCCACACCTGATCTCCCACACCCCAGGCTGAGCCCCCCATGCCATGAGATGGGGGAGAGGGATCGGGGGGTGCTGGCTAGAGAAGCTGCAGCTGGGGAGGCTCCAGCCCCATGCTCTCACCTACCTCCAAACTCGCCTTGCCCAATGCGGTCTCCCAGTGTGAGGTGCTTCAGGTTCAGCAACCAGCCAGCTGGGCATGGGCACAAGGGCAGGTTAGCAGGGGCCACCAGTGGGGCTGTGTCCCTAAAACGCAGACCACAGCCCCCCCCCACCATCCCCTACCTTTGGCCAACTCTTCCTCAGCTGACTTCATCCCAGATTTTGGTTTGGGCTTCACCAGCTTGGTGCAGATGGCTCCCTGCTCCTTCATGTAATGCTGCCAAGTGATGAACAGGTGGAGGTGATGCCAGCTCTTACCCTCAGGCTTGGGGTGTGAGTCCAGGGAACAGCTTTGGGATGTTTTTGGGACAAGACCCCACCATCTCCACCCTCAAGGGCAGCCCATGTCTCAGCCTTGCTCTCCTCAGGGCACAGCCAGAGGAACATCAGGATGGAGCACAGGGGATATGGGATGCTACCAGTGGTGTTGAAGCCCCAGCAGGTGCTGCAGCAGCTGAGGGGAGGAGTTTGCAGAGGCGATGGGAGCAGAAGCAGCTAGACAGGATGGGATGGGATGGGATGGGATGGGATGGGATGGGATGGGATGGGAATGGGATGGGATGGGATGAGATGGGATGGGATGGGATGGGATGGGATGGGATGGGACAACCTTCAGAGTTTTAAAGTGGGGCTGGGGCAGCTGAGAAGGGAAAGGAGCCAACCAAAAATAGTTGTATCTAAAAGGAAAACATGAAAGTGCAACTCCCTGGAGAGAAGGTGAGGATGGACCACCAGGAAAAACTCACTGGAAGGGCGAGAGCTCACACAACAGCCTGGGAGCCCTGTGGGGTCAGCAGGCGAGAGGGGGCTTTGAGTGGAGGGAGACACAGTAAAATGCCTCAAAGTCCAGGGGAGGAAGAGGCCACCAGGGTCCTGCTGTGTGAAACACTGAATAAGCAGGGATAGGGATGTGGCCCTTGGCCAGGGACTGGGACTGCAGGTGGCACAGCTGCTTTGCAGAGACATCCTTGGGATGTCCCAGATCTGCCCATTGCACCCCAAACTGAGTGGGAACCACGAGCCTTTGATGGGGATAGAGAATTACACCAGGTAACAAACGCCAGTGAAAACCACACAGAACAGGACAAGGACCTGCCACTGCTCTGTGTGAGCCCATGGGGGCCTTGCCCTTCCCTGGCACTGGTGGGACTCTCTGCCCGGGGGTCTCACCTCAATCATGTCAATGAGGTTGGAGAAGTACTGCTGGCTGTCGATGCTGAGCGTGTTCTCCTCGTGCACCACGCGGTAGTGGATCACCTCCTTGCCGAAGCTCACGCACAGCACATAATCACCAGGGTGCCGGACAGACTCCCGCACCAGGAACAGCCCATCCTCAGGGGGCTGCAGCTCCTGCACTGCCTCCAACCCTGAGATCTTCCCGTGGAACCAGCTGAGGAGAGGGGCATTGGAGAGGGGCTGAGCCAGGGCGCTTCCCCCAGGGGCAGCAGCAAGATGGGGAAAACAGAGCCCCTGCCAAAGCTACACAGAGCACACTGCATGAAACCACTCTCCATCAGGTCCATCCAAGCTGGGTGGGCACAACTAGGGGTCTTTAAAGCCAGGTACTGGTCCCAGCAAATCCCTCCATCGCAAGGCATGGCTACGGGATGCTGTGTCCCCAGCTGCCCACCCAAAACATGGATGGGGGGAACACACTGGAGTCATCTGCTGTTGCAGCTCCCAGGGGCTCAGCCAGGCCCCCCAGGCCCCCCCAGTCGCCCCAGCTGTACTCACGGCATCAGGCTGAGTTTGGGGTCGGCGCGGATGGCCCCACGCTCCCGCAGTGCGCTGGCTGCCAGCAGCCCCTCCTGCCCCGTCTCGTTGTGCCTGGCACGATACCAGCATTTGCCCTGGGGATGGGAGGGTCTCAGAGCAAGGCAAGGAAGGGGGGATCCCTCTGGGAAGGGAGGGACTGGCTCTGGCAGCTGAGCTGATGGCACCAGAGTCCCATTCTGGCCATGCCCTCTCAGGGTAGCATGTACCTGAGCACCCATAGGTCTCACCTCCACGGCTTCGATGATGGTGACCATGTCACCCTTGCGGAAGGCCAGCTCACGGGGCTTGGGCTTGGTGTGGTCATGCTTGGTGACACACTGAGTCCCGGGTGGCCAGTGCTTCTGCAAGGAGAAGGCGGCATCAGCAGGGACAGCGAGAGCTGGACCCCTCTGCTTCCCACAGGCACCAGGGCCAGCCCCAAGGACCATCTGAAACCCTGGCTGGGGACCAGGGGCACTGGGCATGAGCCCTCCTCCACCCCACTTCGGTCCTGGGGGCACAAGTCACCCTGGTGCCAGCTGGAATTGCTGGCGTCCCTGTGCAGCCCCGCTCACCCCAGACATGGCCAACCGTCAGCGCATCAGGGACTCCCTGTCCTCTCCTGCTGCCACCTGCAGAAGAAACCAAAGGGGCTAAGGAGGGACAGGGCTGAGCTGGCTTGTCCCAGGTCATGGCTGCTGTCCTAGGCCACTGCTGCTGTCCCACAGGCTCCCCTGGCCAGTGCAGCTCCTGCCCCTCATGCAGTCTCGCACCACGGCATGGAGGAAAAAGCCTGGGGAAGGCTGCAAACCCTGGGGACACTCCTGTCCCACACACGGATGGGAGCAGGACCCAGCACTCCAGCTCTCTGTCTCTGCCACCAAAGAGGGGCCCCAGCTCCCACCAGCTCTGCTGCCACAGTGTCACAGCTGTGGGGGAGTAATGTGGTTTTACCAGGAACTTGCTTTTTCACCTCCTCTTTCAGGAGCTTCGAGTCACCAGAGCCACAAGAGGCACCAGCCATGGCCCTGCTGACGTGAGATGCAGCAGGGCTGATGTGGTGGCTGTCTGACAGCAGAGACACTGACAGGCAAGGCTGGGCTGAGGTGGGACTGTCACATGCACTGGCTGTGGGATGATTGCACAATGTCCCTGTGCTGCCCTTGACACCAACTGGTCATTCTGGGATGCATATGACAACTTTGCAATTTAAAATTGTGGGGTCTTTTCCTCCTGGAGTCCTTCATCCCCACTGTGACCTCCTTGGGAGGATCATAGAATCTGAGAATGGTATGGTTTGGGAGGGACCTTAAACCCCATCTCATTCCACCCCTGCCATTCCACACCTTCTACTGTCCCAGGCTGCTCCCAGCCCCAATGTCCAGCCTGGCCTTGGGCACTGCCAGGGATCCAGGGGCAGCCACAGCTGCTCTGGGCACCCTGTGCCAGGGCCTGCCCACCCTCCCAGGGAACAATTCCCAGTTCCCAATCTCCCACCCAGCCCTGCCCTCTGGCACTGGGAAGCCATTCCCTGGCTCCTGTCCCTCCATGCCTTGTCCCCAGTCCCTCTGCAGCTCTCCTGGAGCCCCTTTAGGCCCTGCAAGGAGCTCTGAGGTGTCCCTGGAGCCTTCTCTTCTCCACGGGAGCACCCCCAGCTCTCCCAGCCTGGCTCCAGAGCAGAGAGGCTCCAGCCCTGGCCGCATCTCCATGGCCTCCTCTGCACTGGCTCCAGCAGCTCCACGTCCTGCTGGTGTTGGGAGTCTCAAAGCTGTGCAGCTCTGCAGGTGAGGTCTAATCAGAGTAGAGAAGAGGGTCAGAATCCCCCCCTGCCCTGCTGCCCACGCTGTGGGATGAGCTCCTTGGAGCAGAGATGACTTTGCTCCATTCCTCCTTTGGAGGGTGAGTCACAATCACTCCTCTGCATCACTGGTGGTAAACTCGTCTCTGTGGCAGTGAGAATCCAAGGACTATCTGATTATGCCAGTCCCTATCCACAACAGCAAAACAGGGACAATTGCAGCTGCTACAAGGTTAGTATCAGAAGGCAGCAGTTCGTCTCTACCAGAAGCCATGGTTAGCCAGCACTGCCATCCCCTCGCCCCACAGCCCAGCATGGCACACAGATTGTGTGGGGATGCAAAGGCAGTCACTGTGTGCCTGTTTCCCAGCAGGCACAGCCAAAGGCTGACCTGACTGTGTGCAGCTCAGAGCACTTCCAGAATGGTGAGGACCTCATGAACACAGAGCTTTGGAACAGGGTCTGCTCCATGCCCCTGCCATGGTACGTCCTGATCCGAGGAGGAATGTGCTGGATGAGCCAGGAGGGCCGATGGCAGCTCTGACAACTGCCCTTCATTTTCTGCTGTGCCAGGACAGAAATTTTGGGTGAAAAGCAGCGACTGTTTGGTCAGTCCTGCCCCTGTGTGCAGACAGCTGGGAAGGGACAGATCACTCGAATATCAAAGGGAAGAGCTTCTCCTCTGCCCAGCTGGCCTGGGGCTCAAGGTGCTGGACACGCACCCCCATATGGACACCTGCCGCTGGCAGAGCCTGGACAGTAGCCAGTGCTTCACCCGGGCACCAGCAGGGAAGGCAGTGAATCACCTCCCTCCGGGTGACACTCACATGCCTTGTCCTAAAGCAGCTCTTTGTTCCTGGGGGTGTTTGATCCATGAGGTTCCCATCACTGGCATGAATGTTCCCACAAGCAGAGTGTGCAGGCAGAAAGCCTGAGAGGAGATATTTGCCCCCTTATTTGTTTTGCGGCTGTTCTGTACTTTTATGGATTGGTAAACCTGAGTAACTGCAATGAGGTTGAGAAGCACAGAAACATGGTTGGTAGAGCTGTCCCGACCTTGGACTGGAGAGCTCAAGCTTATTCGCAGTGCACAGAGTTACTCCGGCTGAGGAGGTGCCAGACCTGACAGCACCGTGAGAGGAGGGGACAGCGCCCGCGGGGGCCACACGGTGCCCTCCCCTCCGGAACACAGACACCGGCTGCAGTGGCTGTCCCTCAGAGAAAGGGCAGTCACAGCTCCTCTGCTGGAAAACGGGGGACACCCGGGCATTCCGCACTGCCCACCGCGCTCAGCACCGCGCCGGTCCCTCCCTGCTCAGGAGGACACCTCCTCTGCCCGCGGCACCTCTCGGACCTCGCTCTTACCTCTCAGCGGTGGCCATGTGGGGCTGGGGGCAGCGATGTCAGGGTTAGCTCACAGCTGAGCCTGGACATGGACTCCTGAGCTCCTGGAGAGTCTCTTTCCTACTCAGAGCCAAGCCCTACGTTCAAGGGTAGCTCCCAGACAGAGCCGGGGCTCAGTTTCCTGATTTCTCTGCTGGTGAGGCTGTGATGCAGCGTCCGGGCGGGTCCCTGTGCCAGCACCGCCTGCGCCCTCCAACCTCCATCAGAAATGACTCATTACTTGACAACACTTGGAGCAACTTCTGCCCTTTGAGGGCACAGATACACGCCCTTGCTAGGAGGGATCTGGAGCTCAGCAGATCCTGTGCCCTGTGGCACTGTGGGGGAAACAGTTTCCCTCTGCAAACAGGGACAGTTGCTGTCACCACTGCTGGCCTGGCCTGGTGGAGTGGGTGCCTGTGGTGGCAACAGCTCTCCAGGGAGGCCGAGTCTCAGGAGGGGAGGAGCTGGGACCAGGGATCCCCAAGTGTAATCCTGTCTCAGCATCGACTCTGTGAGCCTCAGGGCAGGTCGATCCGGGAGCACGGCCATCCCTCCCTGTCCCACCGGGGGTGACAAGCCAGAGGTATGGCGGGTTGGGACAGGCAGTGGCAGAGAGCCCTTTGACTGAGCACCACTGCCAAAGAGAACCGGCTTATCTGTATCCTGCAGCGTCTGCAACGAGCCGGGAGGGAAGAACGCCCTCCGGAGTTCATCATGCCAGTCAGAAAACCAGACACCAGTTCTGCACCCATGTTCAGCATTTCCAATATTCTGAGCAAAATGGTGAAAAAGAAGAAAATGCAGTTGTAGGCAAACACCAGATTTCATTCAGGGGTCTTGGGATCTTTTTGGGTTTCCTTTAAAAAAAAATTTAATAAAATAATGTTTAACATTGGGAATTCAAGGGCAAAGGCAGTGTAGAAGAAAACTAATCCAAACTAGCTGGTACTTTCAGGTCCTGGTTATATTTTTCCACCCACAAACAACTTCCCCAAGCCATTCAAGCCAGACTGTTCATAGGATTCTTGGGGTGGGTTCCCAAGGAGCACTCCTTGCATTATTCCCTGTATTTGTAGGGATGGATCCTTAGCAACCTGGTCTGTTCAGGCTGGACAAAAATACAAGTTCATCCCTACTGTCCTGCACTGCACTCCCAGGACCTGCACAAGGCTCCCTGTGACAAACAGAAATGTTTTGTACTTTTGGGCTTTGCCACATCCGGCTGTTGTTACAGACATGACCGTGGGCTGAGGAACTCAACGTCATGCACAGGGAACCAACCCCTCAGATGTAATAATAAATGGGATGGCTTTCCCTGTCCTGCTGCACAGCTAGCAGAGATCCCCACTTGCTTCTGCCTGAGCTGGTGCCCCTTTACATCCTGGCACCTGCCATCCAGCCAGAGCCTGAGCTTCTCACACACAGAACCTCAGCACTGCCTTCTCCCTCCTCTGGTGCAGCAAAGACAGTGCCTGGCTCCGTGGGTACAGCTGAAACACTGCGGGCCCGGGTCCCTCCAAAAGCTACAGAGCCAAAACACTGGGACTGTGCAGCTCGTCCCAAGTCACTGGGTAAACAGGCAATAGCCTGGGAATGCTTGTCTCACATTCTAGGCTGAGGCTTTGCCTACTTGCCAGTCTTCCTCCTGGCATCCTGCATTTGAATCAGGGAGAGCAAGGCTCAACGTCCTCTGGAGCCATTCATGGCAAAATGAAAGTTATCCAAAGGAGCAGAGTTGGGAGGTGGAGAGATGGGTAACGATATTCATCAGGAACAGCACACATTTTGTACAGAAAAACCAGCTCCTGTCATCTCAGCAAGATCTGGGCATTAGCAATCCTAAAACCACAGGCTCTCTTCTGCCAACTCAACCCCTTGTAGTCCACTTGGACAGTACCATTGGATTCACCAGAAATGTACCTTCCAGCCTGAGGAGTCTGCACTGCACTTCAAACCTTCAAAAAGTGAACCAGAAAATGGCAATAAGTCATAAGAGCAGACATGTCTTTGACATCCAATCTCCAGCATTTAAAGGGAACATCACTGAGTTAAAACATGCTAAATGGTGATAAAACATGCTTTATCACAGCAAAGATTTATATTTCCACCCTGAAATTTAGAAACACAAAATCCCAGAATGGTTGGGATTGGAGGAGACCTTGAATATCATCTCTTCCTAAACCCCTGCCATGGCAGGGACACCTCCCACTGTCCCAGGCTGCTCCCAGCCCCAATGTCCAGCCTGGCCTCGGGCACTGCCAGGGATCCAGGGGCAGCCACAGCTGCTCTGGGCACCCTGTGCCAGGGCCTGCCCACCCTCCCAGGGAACAATTCCCAGTTCCCAATCTCCCACCCAGCCCTGCCCTCTGGCACTGGGGAGCCATTCCCTGGCTCCTGTCCCTCCATGCCTTGTCCCCAGTCCCTCTGCAGCTCTCCTGGAGCCCCTTTAGGCCCTGCAAGGAGCTCTGAGGTGTCCCTGGAGCCTTCTCTTCTCCACGGGAGCACCCCCAGCTCTCCCAGCCTGGCTCCAGAGCAGAGAGGCCCCAGCCCTGCCAGCATCTCCGTGCCCTCCTCTGCACTGGCTCCAGCAGCTCCACGTCCTGCTGGTATTGGGGGCCAGAGCTGGAGGCAGCTCTGCAGGTAATTGTTGGTTCATTTGGAGAGGATCATTTAAAAGGGTCTTTCACCGTGAACAAGCTTTAGGTGATGCCTTAAGCTCACCCTTCTGTGAGTGGCTGTGCCCAGCACTGGTTCAGGCACTCTTGTACACCTGCATCTTTCTCTCTCCATCACCAGGAGCCAGACTGATGGCTCCAGGAGTGATTCCCATCTGTCCCAGCAGCTCCACAGAACAGTCTTGACAGGAGAGGTATTTTCCCTAAACCTGTGCAGAGCAAATAACAACACCCAAATCTCTGCCCCAGCAAGAAAGCAGAGCCTGGGCATCCTCAAGGGACAAGTGGAAGATGCTCAGCTGCAGCTGAACACGGGAGTTGGTGACACCCAGCCCTGATGTCAGGGCAGCTCTTTTATGGGGACACATCAGGTCTTGGCTGCAGTGTCCATGATGGTGTGGTGTATCTGTCTGGGGGGGATGTGCAGCACTCAGAGGCTTGTCCCACATCTGCTTCTTGATTTTTTCAGACATCTGTGTCACTTGCCCTGAACGGGGACTGCTCCATCAGTTAAAATCTTTAGTATCATAACTTGGCTCCCATTACTAGCAGCACTTGTGGCAGTGTCCAATGGCTTTACTTCCTAATTTCTAACGAGGAAAGCTTTTTGCAGCAGATGTAACTTTTCATTCTCTTTTGATCTGACTAAGGTCAGGGTAGAAAATGCTCATGATATTTCAACACTTCCCAATCTTTCTGATTTACCAATAACAGAGGATGATAACTGGATGGCAAAATGAAGATCACAATAAGGCACGAGGTTATGGTAGCACTGAGTGTCCATGGGGACAGCACCAGCTCCAGCAGAGCTCAGAACATGCTGCACTGGGTTAGCTCATACAGCGGCCATGCAGTGATGGGACAAGCAGGAAAGGCTTTAAACTTAAGGAAGGTGGGTTTTGATGAGATATTAGGAAGAAATATTTTTGGTTATGAGGGTGTTGAGGCCCTGGGACAGGTTGCCCAGAGCAGCTGTGGCTGTTCCATCCCTGGAAGTGTCCAAGGCCAGGCTGGACAGGGCTTGGAGCAACCTGGGATAGTGGAAGGATGAGCTTTAAGGTTCCTTCCAGCCCAAACCATTCTGGGATTCTGATTCTATAAAACAATGCATCTATGTAAACATCTAAGAAAGCTTTGAAATACTTCCCTCTTCAAATATATATTTTTGTATGGCTTATGACTTTTATCCTCAGAGTATTTAAACAGAAACTTCTTTATATCTCCCAGAAATGTACTTAAAGAAGAAACAGCTTAATTTGACAATTAAAAACACAGAAATAATGTTCTTCAGTAAGTTCTAAAAAGCCATTCAAAATATTCCAAAAAGCCTAAAGGAATGTGAAGAGTGACTTGAAACTGAACTTTAAATGAAGAATCACATTGTTCCACAATGGTTTTGGTTGGGAGAGAACTTAAAGATTATCCAGTCCCATGCCCTGCCATGGGCAGGGACACATTCCACTACAACACATTGCTCCAAGCCCTGTCCAACGTGGCCTTGAACACTTCCAGGAATGGGACAGCCACAGCTGCTCTGGGCAACCTGGGCAGCCAAGAATTCCTTCCCATCTATCCCTGCCCCCTGGCAGTGGGAAGCCATTTTCCTTTGTCCTGTGACTCCAGGCTGTTGTCCCAAGTCCCTCTCCAGCTCTCTTGGAGCCCCTTTAAGCACTGGAATGGGCTTCAAGGTCTCCCCAGAGCCTTCCTTTCCCCAGGCTGAACACCCCCAGCTCTCCCAGCCTTCAACAAATACATGAAGCTGAAGCCTGTGCAATTCTCTTACTGTCTGGTGGTGTCACATCCAACAACCAAAGTGTCCAGCTCTGATTGTCTCCATTGCACTCTTTTTCCAGGTACCACTATAACAGCACCAAAGCCATCTTAGAGCTCGGTCAACTTTGCTCAAAAACACTGAGAAGGAAGTGTCTCCATATGCCTGTTCCGTGCTGTACACTGCTGCTCCCTAACAGCAGCCCCAGGAGCCCATCCCTGCTCCAAGGGGTGGGGGAAAACCCCAAACCCACACAACAAAACCTGGCAGCTTCAGGCACTTCAGGCCAGAGGGCAGAAATCGAAAGTGATAAAATGTTTAAAGGATACACATGATAACAGAGTGTGGGTGGGATTTATTTCTTTTTTTTTTTTTTTTAATATATCTCTCTATATGTTTTGCTGTGGGAAGAGTTTCTTCCAGAGCAAGGAGTGGGAGGGAAGGAAACATAACAGAAGGAAAGGAACTGTTGCTACAGGCAACTCAACTCTTACACAACAGTGCAATTTCTGTAGTGATTATGGAATCACAGAATCATGGAATCATTAAGGTGGGAAAAGACCTCCAGGATCATCAAGTCCAACCACCAGCCCAGCAGCACCACCACGTTCACCACTGACCCATGCCCCCAAGTGCCACACAATGCTTGAACCCTTGCAGGGATGGTGACTCCACCACTGCCCTGGGAGCCTGTTCCAGGGCCTGACACCATTTCCATGAAGAAGTTTTCCCCTATAACCAACCCAGACCTCCCCTACTGCAACTTGAGGCCATTTCCTCTCATCCTGTCATTTGTTACCTGCGAAAGAGACTGATCCCCACCTGGCTCCACTGTCCCATCAGGGGTTGTACAATTTTGGAGAATTATAGTACTACAAAACTACCTGCAATGGACTATTTGAAATACAAGATATCAGACTAACCAGGACTTCTTTACAGGCAAAAATTGCAATCATATGAGCATTATTTCATACACATAATATGATTACTATGCAGCATCTCTTGTTTGTAATTTTTTCCACCTCCTTCGCCCTCTCCTCTTCTATCTGTCTCCTTTTTACTGTATGCATTAAATGCATTCTTTTGAGATGTCAAATCCTCTGATTATGTGTTTTTCCCTCAAAACCACCATTTTTAAACCATGCCAGGAGAAGATGGAGATAAAATGGTAACAACCCAACTGAAATGAAGGCAGCTATCTGGAGGGAATATACAGAAATCTGCAATTCTTCCCACACACTATGGAAGGTGGAATTTTAAGTTATTTAGAAGTTCATCACCACCACTACACCATACACAGAAATGAAGTTTATATTGCAAAACCTCACCTAAAGCTCCTTTGAAAATATGAAACCAGGAATTTGGTGTCCAAGCTGAAGCCTTCTTAATCCACCTTCTGCCCTGAGCCACAGAGGTTTCAGGCAAGACTGGCTACTGCAATTTTAATTTAATCTCAAGATGGGTTCTCTTTCCTCATATTTAACTTGAGTACCTGGTTTGCTTATTTGGTATTGATCAAGAAAGTCAAGGCTCTCATTGCACATTCAAAAAAATTAATGAAAAAATGTAATTACATGTAAATGACCTTTCCTGCTGCGTATCATACCAAGAACGACTAAGCAAACAGGAAGGGAGAGGGCTTGAGTCACACACTGTACAATTTTATGTGCTACAATAAATTCTGTGGTTTTCCACATGGGCAGTAAAAAATGGGACAGAGGAGTCAATGGCACATAGAAACACTGAGGACAAGTAGCATTTCATTTATAGACAGTGGGACTCTCATTTGGTGGGGCACCCTAACCACACACCATCAGCGAGGAGAACCAAATTAACCAGGACCCTCATGTCAGGCCTTGGCATGGAGCTCAGGGAAAGGTTCTTCCCCCCGAGGCTGCTGGGCACTGCCCAGGCTCCCCAGGGAATGGTCCCAGCCCCAAGGCTGCCAGAGCTCCAGGAGCGTTTGGGCAGCGCTGCCAGGGATACCCAGGGTGGGATTGTTGGGGTGTCTGTGCAGGGCCAGGGCTGGGCTGGGGATCCCTGGGGGTTCATTCCAACACAGAATTTTCTATGGTTCTATGCTCCTCTCACTTTGATGAATCCCTTTACTTAAATCTGAGCAATATCAACACAATTTCTGATGTTACTAATGATAGAAATATAATAATAAATAAAATGTCATCCATATCTCTCAGTAGTTTAAAAGTGTTAATTGCAGTGAGAATCTTCAGTATCCCACTGTCAGGGACATTCAGCAAACTGGTATTAATTTATCTTCTCTACCTGTGCATCATTTCATTACAGATTCACTGAATCCCAGAATGGTTTGGATTGGGAGGGACCTTAAAGCCCATCCCATTCTACCTCCTGCCATGGGCAGGGACACCTTCTACTATCCCAGGCTGCTCCAAGCCCTGTCCAGCCTGGCCTGGAACTTTCCCAGGGATGGGGCATCCACAGCTGCTCTGGACACTCTGTGCCAGGGCCTCCCCACCCTCCCAGGGAAGAATTTCTTCTACAGAAAAGGGTTCCTGGCAGCTTACAGTCTCTAAAGCATCCAACTTACCTTCCTAACAGGGATCTTGCAGTCCAGGTTCATCTGTCAATGCAAGAGATGAGAAAGGAAACCCATCACAAAAATAAATATATTGCAATCAGGTTTTTAACAGCAAGCATCAGCAGGCAAAGAATTAAAAACATCTTTAAAAACTATTTAAATAATTCTGGAATCTTGCTTTACCTGAAGTAAGAAAATGTGAGAAGCTGATCAACTGAGCTTTAGATTCTCTGGAATGAGCCCACAGTTACAGCATCTGAGACTTCCCTTAAAAGCTTTTCTATAAATAACAACTGTGAGTGTTCCGAAAAGCAACATGAGCTTTGTAGAAGTCAAGTGGGAGTGCCTGGGGCTGGAAATACAGTTCTGACAAATCCATAGAATCACAGAATCCCAGAATGGTTGAAGTTGGAAGGGATCTTAAAGCTCATCTTATTCCATACCCCTGGGCAGGGACACCTTCACTCTCCCAGGCTGCTCCAAGCACCAATGTCCAGCCTGGCCTTGGGCACTGCCAGGGATCCAGGGGCAGCCACAGCTGCTCTGGGCACCCTGTGCCAGGGCCTGCCCACCCTCCCAGGGAACAATTCCCAGTTCCCAATCTCCCACCCAGCCCTGCCCTCTGGCACTGGGAAGCCATTCCCTGTGTGCTGTCCCTCCATGCCTTGTCCCCAGTCCCTCTGCAGCTCTCCTGGAGCCCCTTTAGGCCCTGCAAGGAGCTCTGAGGTGTCCCTGGAGCCTTCTTTTAAATCCTTGTTTACAAAAAGTCCCATTTTCTCTGGAGAGGATTAAAGTGACATGATAGAAGTAAAAAAACAGACAAACGTGCTTTCCCTTCAACCAAACCTTGCTACTTCTCTGGACATTTGCCCATTCTTGGGACTCTGCCTTGGGGTTTGCAGAACTTTGAAATTAATTTCTAGACTGCTCTGTCACAGATCGCCAAACTACCAGGAACACATCCTCTTTTGTGGGAATTTGATTATATAAATAGCTGAGTAAGAAATTATATTTGCTCTTTTATCACCAAAATGCACACAACCCCCAACAAATCAACCCTTCGATCTGACCTTGGTGGCAGAGCTTCCTTGGGATGAACGTCAGGAGAATGAAGACCTGATTTCAGAGCTCCTTTCTAAAAATGTTAATGATCTCAGACAACTGAGTGCACACAGGATTTTACAGCTGCCTGGTAATCTTCTTAACTGCAGTAATCATACAAAAAATTCTCCCTCAAAAGCACACCAAGAGCTGAATATATCACCTCTGTCACTGAGACCAAGTCTTCAGGGGTCTCCATGGATATTTCTGTTCTCTATTGGCATTTTCCCATCACTCACCTGCTGCAGTTTGATGGCTGTGTGCAAGAGAAGTTTTTTCCCCACCTCCTGTCACATCTTTTATTTGGGTGTAGGATTCTGACACTACTCTCTGAATACTAAACACAAACCCATTGCAGCTGCACTCAGAGCTTGCAGGGGAGTTGGATATTTTAACCTTCACCATTTCCAATCTGAGACACAGAGCACACCCTTCAGGATAACTAACCATGACAGTAACAGCAGGAACTTCTCATCAGAATGTATTTTCTCAAGGTGTACATACTTATGCCTTAATAAAATGTTGCCACCCTGTTAAGTAACAGTGATTTTAAAAGCTCCCAGCCACCTTATACCACAATTCAAGACAGGAAGGAAGTGAGACATTCACTGAAGCTGCAAAAGGCTCTAGAAAGAGCCAATTGAAAACCCCACAGAAAAATTTAACTGGAGCACAATTCATTCACATACATTGACAAGGTTTGTCCCCACGATGGACATGTCTTAATTTTAAAGCTCATAGGAAGAAGCAATCATTTAGCAAAGAATTTCTTATAGCAGATTTTTTTTGAGTCCATTGTGCACTCAGAAGTGTTTTCTTGAAGATTGTCACCACTTTCTGGTGCCAGTCAATCACCTGCCTGTGATATCAAGGGCATTTCCAGGCTAACTAATACTCACATTTGGGGTTTTTTTCTTTTTATCTGACCCTGCTTATAGTAAGAATGGGAAGAACAAAACCTGATCTCACATTTAATTTAGATTTCAAATCTTAATGTATGATTTCATAAGTAAAAGCAAAGTAACATTTTCAGGAATTTACAAAATTATAGCAATTCAAATAATATAAATGCGTCATCATCTGTCCCAGCGCTGAAAACAGTATTTGCACACTGTTTATTTGCACACAGAAAAAAAAGCCTGACTCACACAAAACCCTACATGAAAACCCATAAATGAATATTTGAAAAATCAGAGTAAGGTGATTGTGCACAAAATAAACCAGCATGGCATAAATTCAGCAGCTTGATCCAAGCATTGTTGAAAAATAATGTTGTAAAAAAGTCAAAAATCATGATGAATATGTCTGAAATCAAAAGCCTCACACAGCAATTTGTCCCACAAGGAAAGTGTCGACCTCTCCTGCTCGGTCATGCCAAACAGGATGTACACCCAGCAGCCCTCAAGGTACACTTTCAGAGACAGTTGTAGCCTGCCTTGGTTTTGTCACCTTCTCTTCCACAAGCTTGCTGCTTCTTTCCTCTATTTTTAGCAGTTTGTGAATGAAGAAAACTGGTTCAGTAGCCCAATTCTTAGCTATTTAGGAAGACATCCTTAATAGCATTTAAGTTAAAAATCCTTCATACTATTGTCAGCTGTTTGTTCCTATTAAATCTTCCCTGATTTGTTCTATTCTATCTCATTAGAGCAATTATTAGAGCGGCTGGGAGTGGTGGATTAAATTTATTACTGACATTTGCACCTCTAACCCAATACCGAAGCAATGCCTTTGCTAAGAGCTTTGCTTTGTTAAAGCAAAAGCTTCTGCTTGAACACCTGGCAGGCACTCAGCCTCCCCAGTGTCCAGCAGGTAATGCTCAAAAGGCACAGCAGGCAAAGTTAGTACCTCTGCAAAGATGGGATGGGAAGGTGGGTCTGTGCCAATCTCATGAAGTTCAATGATGCCAAGCGCAGCTCCTGCACCTGTGTCAGGGCATTCCCAAGCACAAACCCAGGCTGGGCAGAGGATGGATCAGGAGCAGCCCTGGGGAGAAGGACCTGGGGCTGTTAGTGGTCAAGAAACTTAAGCTGCCCTAGCCATGGGCACTGACCCCCAGAAACCCCCCCTGGGCTGGGCTGAGCCCCCAGCCTGGGCAGCAGGGGAGGGAAGAGATTCTGCCCCTCTGCCCCCCTCAGCTGAGACCCCACCTGCAGAGCTGCCCCAGCCCTGGGCAACAACAGCAGGAGGACGTGGAGCTGCTGGAGCCAGTGCAGAGGAGGGCACGGAGATGCTGGCAGGGCTGGAGCCTCTCTGCTCTGGAGCCAGGCTGGGAGAGCTGAGGGTGCTCATATGGAGAAGAGAAGGCTCCAGGGACACCTCAGAGCTCCTTGCAGGGCCTAAAGGGGCTCCAGGAGAGCTGCAGAGGGACTGGGGACAAGGCATGGAGGGACAGGAGCCAGGGAATGGCTTCCCAGTGCCAGAGGGCAGGGCTGGGTGGGAGATTGGGAACTGGGAATTGTTCCCTGGGAGGGTGGGCAGGCCCTGGCACAGGGTGCCCAGAGCAGCTGTGGCTGCCCCTGGATCCCTGGCAGTGCCCAAGGCCAGGCTTGGAGCACTCTGGGACAGAGAAGGTGTCCCTGCCCAGGATTGTGGAATAAGATGAGCTTTAAGATCCCTTCCAACCCAAACCATTCCATGATTCCAAGTTTTTCCGATGATAAGAAGTCTTTCAAATCAAAAGGCAATTCAAGACTCTCCTAGAACCTTTGCACACTGCGAATACAAACTTAATAGTAATTATTTCTTTGATTATGGTTATATCAACTACAAAAGTATAGTTAGGGGTGAGAGATTTTAAGCACTTTATCACAAGCTGACATGAATGTCTCCATGATGTTATACATCAGATGCTTTCAATATTGCAGAACATTTCTGAGTAGGTTATAGCTCACAGCACTTTCTCCACTCTTAGCATCCTTTCTCTGTGCAGTTCTCAGGATCAGGTGCTGCTCAACTTCTATTCATGCCACATTTCTAGGCTCAGCAAAGAGCAGTAACCACTGAGTAACTTCAGATGCTCTGTTGGTCCCACAGAAAGACCTGTCACAGCCTCTCTCACAGTGAGGAGTAAGTACTGACACCCTTCTGTAAGTACTCTGGGAGAGAAGTACACATTGGGAAAAACTCCCGTAAAGACAACTCTGAACGACTTCACTGTGATCATGTGCATGATCTTCTTTCCAGGCTACATGAAAAATTTAACAATTCTTGTGCTCAGATATTTTCAAAGTCAGAAGAGACGACATCAAGTACAATGTCCAAAGATGAGGGAATTCTTGTAACAAAAGATTTTTTGAGACATCGACTTGAACAGTTGTTCTGATACAGCACAGCCTGGCTTTTGGTAGCAGGGGCAGCTGCAGAACTGGCTGCTGTGAGAAGTGCTGGAAGCTTCCACCGAAACTGACAGAGCCAATCTCTGATGACTCTGAAGATGGACATGCTGCTGACCCAATTAGAGAGGTTGGTAACGCTTCCGTGGCATTTTTAAGAAGGAAATCAAAACAGCGCAAGGGCAGTTTTTTCCCAGGGGTGGCGAGGCGGCGCTGCCAGAGGCGATCCCGGCACTGCGTGTGGCCAGGCGGCCACCACCATCTCGGTGTGGCCCCTGGCGAGCTGTGTCTGCCCGGCCGCCCTTAGCCAGCCGTGCTGCGGACGGCAGGGCAGCGATGGCGGCGGAGGCTTCTTTTCAATGCCCCACATGAAGAGAGGCTTTGAACGGCGCCGGCGCGGCACCTGTGACCGCCCGAGCATGGAGGCCGGGCTGCGTGGCCAGCAGAAGATACATGGCAAGCGATTCCCCGACACAGAACCTAGATGAGATCAACTTCTTGGTGCTGAGAGATGCTGCAAGAATCTTTGCATTAGTGAAACTTATTGACAATGATACCTACGAGCAGAAATTTTTCTTTTAGTAGGAGAAAGAAGAGGAAGTGAGCAAATGTAGAGAAAGACAAGATGGCAGCAACAAGGTGTCTTGGTTTGGAAAGTAGGACGTGACCAAAAGCATGTATTCTATCACCATCTTCATGAACCAGGTGGGGCAGTGCTCCCTGCCTCCCCCCCTCAAGGCTATCTCCTGTTCATGGCCCATCAGTGCCTTATCTCAGAACTCACCATCCCATTGTGAGAAGCTCCACCCAGAAGGAGGACCCAGGCACTCAACCCTGGATATAAACTGGGATTTTTTAAATCATAAGCAGGCCTTTCCCACTCTATTGCCCCGAGGACAAGAGCTACATACCCACCACTGGATCTTCTGAGGAAGACCAGACCTTTCTCCAGGATCACCTCCTCAACAGAACCACATCCATCACTTTCAGGAGGACTGCAGCCACCATCTCATCTGACTGCCACTGCTCCCCTGACTAACAGGGGGTCAGGTCATATCTGACTCTGTCAGATTAAACCAATATTTCTCCTGCCTTGTTTTATATATATATGTGTATATATAAATATTAGTAAAGAACTGTTATTCCTATCTGTTTCCCATATCTCTGCCTGAAAGCCCTTGATTTCCAAATTATAATAATTCGGAGGGAAGGGGTTTGCATCTTCCATTCCAAGGGAGGTTTCTGCCTTCCTTAGCAGATACCTGTCTTTTCAAACCGAGACACAAGGTCAGTGAAAAGAAAGAGGGGGAGGAGGTGCCCCAAATGTCAGAGTTGAAATTCGTCTACAAGCCGTGATGAAGACTATAGTGAAACAAACTGTCCTCCTGTAATCCATGAAGTCCATGGGGAGTGCAGAAATCCACTCACAGCCCGTAGAAGAGGTGCCTATGCTGGAGCAGGTGGAGGCCAGAAAAGGCTGTAATCCAGTGGGAGACTCAAAGAAAGAAAGAGGGCCCCTACTTACAAAAATAGAGAAACAGGGCCCTTGCTTCCATACTAGAGCAGCCTATCCTTAAAAAATGGCACCCTGTGAACCAGTGCCCCACATCACAGCAGTTCTGGGAAAACTGTTTTGCCCGTGGGAGGGACTCCTCTCCCTGAGAGAACTGGAAAAGATCTCAGGTAAGGAACTGACCAAACCACCTCTCCCCCTGCCATATGCTGTCTTCCTGTGCTGGGGGTGGGAAAGAGGGAGGGGCTGGGAAGAAAAAAGTGTTTTAAAAGCTTATTTTACTTCTCATTATCCTCTTCTGATTCTATTAATAATAAATTTACTTCATACCTTTACATTTGAGCCTGTTTTACCTTTAAGAATATTTTCCCTTAATCCGTATCTCGACTCATGAGCCCTTTGGTTTTTTCCCCTTCCTCTGCTCAGCTATAGCAGAGTGAACAGTTTTCACAGGTGCCCAGCGTTTCAACTAGTGTCAAACCACAAGAGTCAAAACCAATTGTGAAACAATTTTCAAGAATATTTTAAGAAATAACACTTGACGTTTGATTGTGCTCTGCTTAAGCTGTTGTGTGTTTCTGAAGTGATAACACTATTTTCTCATTAATTGTAACATCAGCCTGACTTTTGAGAAAAATATGATAGAAAACCTTTGTGAAATGGTTTGGTTTCATAGCATAGATGACAACTGCAATGCAGGAATTTTTGGCAAAGCTAATCAACCCACTTAGATCATACCAGGTTATCCCAAGAGCTCCTTTACTGCTGTGCACTGACTTAAAGCTTATACTTCTATCACAGTTTTTATTTCAGAATGCTTCTGAAAGAGCTTTTCCTTGAGGTGCATTTTTCTAAAACTTAGACAGGCTCTGTGGTGTTCATAACCCTACAAACGTGTCCCACCTCCTGAGGCTCCCCGGATACACACGGCACCTGCTCCTGTGAGCCACAGAGCAGACACCACAGAGCACACATTGACATGGTTTGCATCCTGCAGGGCTCCTGTTTCCTCGGCTTCCTGCCTGCTGAACAACGCCTTTCTTGTTGCACTTTTGTCATTCTAAGTGCCCCTGGTACAACAGGGCAGCATATTCATCTCCCTTTCAATGAAGGTACTGTTTTTCTATTAAACATTGTGTCCTCTGAATATAAATGGAAAATTTTCTGAAACACTCAGATTAAAAACAAAAAAGTCACTTTGGAGTCACATTCAAATCTGCAATGTATAAAAAGCTCACAAGCACTGGTGGTTTGATGAGTTTCTCCTTCACTGCCTCACACTGCTGTGTCCCTAAAGCAGGGCTCTGTCACACCATGTGCAAGAGCCAACCCACACACCGAGGCAGGACACTGGTTTTATCACCAGTCTGCAGAACAAGGTGCCAGGCCCTGCACAATGCTGGCACACCTGGGAAACGAGCAGGCTTGTATACAAAAAGGTAACACAGAAAATGACACAAAAACAGGACATGGTCACTCACACTTCCATCACATAGTTCTTAATGTTCATCTGGTATCTTGATCCAGCTCATTACACCCTCATTCACACAGACAAATTTCCCTGAGGGGCTGTTTTTTAGCATTATAATAACCTAAGGTAACTTCAGGCTGTATTTTCATCCTATCAGCTACCACCAAGTTATTATTTAACCTTACACTCAATTACAGTTTCTGCATGAATCTGTTTGAACAATTGTCAACAAAATAGGAATTTCTGATGTTCTGTTCTTGGGGACTCCATTGCTCTACACCCTATTCTCAGGGTGTCATGTTGCTGTGAACTTTCTGTGAATTTTTTTAACTTCATCTGACATAATTACTGCAGGAATTCACACAGAACCCGTTCATTTTAGGCTTCTTATACAACCAGTCCAGTCTTGGCTGCAAGACTTACCTGCAGCATAGACTGAGTGGGTCCCTTCCCACTCGGGATATTCCAAGATTCTATGATTCTCCATGGCAAAACATACCTGTGATCAGCTCTCTGCTGCCTGCACAGCCCACCTGAGGTAGGTGGTTTAGATCCAGGTCACAACATTGTTGGCACTTGTGCTTGGTTGGATGCACTGACCCCACCAAGTATGAAGAACTAAAGACCCTTCTGCCTCAAGCTGTTTGTCATTTAAGTTTTCAGTAAGGGACAGACTGAGCACGACAACAAGCATAGAGCAAAGCTCAAAGAGGCAGGGCAGTTACAGGTACATCATGTATTGCTCTGAAAAATGTGCAGTTTTAGATGTGGTAACTCCTGGGTTAAGCAGTTGTGAGATGTTGTAGCTCTTTTCAAACAGCCCTTTGAGGAACAGATCTCTTTGTCCCAGCACAACCACCACGCTGTCACTTAGGTGGCAAACAGGGACAGTCACACAGGTTGGGGAAAAATCCCCCCTCAAATTTTGTGTTTCTCAGTTGGCTGAGCTCCCTCCACACTCTCCTCCATGGGGGTGGCTGGCCCTGGTTCCAGGCATCAATGGACTCATCAATAACCAGCTGCTGGACTGAAGGCATCCTAGAAGATATGTTCTCACACTTTCATATAAACTAAGTTAGGAAAGACACGTCTAGCACATCAATATACATTTTGTCTTAAAACAGAAGGAGGTTATTTAACAAAAATCATAAGAATTCAGGTTAAAAATAAATGTTATATAACTGTAAATTCTGAAACAGCACATTATCATTCCACAAAACTACATTTATCATAGAAATATTTACCTGGACAAAAGTTTTTCTCATTACTAAAAATAAATCTCAGAGGAATAGAGAAATGTGATCCAGTTTTTAGCTCTTCTTGCTTCCTCAGCAGGACAAATACAGCAATTTTAGTTACAAATATACTGCTTATTATCTCATTGTTTCAATATATACATGTTGAGGAAGGTATTTTTAGAGTCCCTCAAAGACTACCTATTGAAACCTTCCCCTCCCCGCCCTACATCAAAAATAAATCAGTGATGGAGTAAGATAAAATACATCACACCTTAAAAAGGTGAATTGCTAATTCTGTAATGGTTTAGTTTCTCAAATTCAGTGCTACAGGAATATCACCTATTCTATCATAATTTAAAGAAATTAGTGGAGAATACTTAGAGTTCACAGTTCATCTCATCATATTCTCTCAACAAATAAGTATGGAAAAATACTGCTTATGCATTCAAGGTACTTCAAATCCTGTTTGGAGACATAATTATCACAGAATCACAGAATCATGGAATGGTTTGGATTGGAAGGGACCTTAAAGCCTATCCAGTTCCATCCCCTGCCATGGGCAGGTCACCTTCCACTAGACCAGGTTGCTCCAAGTCCCATCCAGCAGATTTACTGCAGAACATGCATTAAACACAACCTATTAGGAGAACTGAATTTCTGACAAGAAGCAGATGTTTGAGCAAGGTTGTAATTTCACACTGAATAATTCTTTTTCTCTTTACATAGAGAGAGACTTCTCCAGAAAGAGCCTCTGGGCAGGAAGCTCATCCTCTTCCGTGACTGCAGGAAGCTGTTGTTTAAAGAGTCTAATTTGAGAACCAGCTACCTGCACTGCAAGAACTTTCAGATAAAACATAGACATACAGAAGCCATGGATGCTGGATTCCAGCAGCAGTGGTCCTGCTTGCTCTTCATAGTTTCTTACAGATATTTGATGTTCATAACTAATTATCCTGTGTACAGAATTCCAACAGAAAAACAGAAAAAAGAGAAATATAGCAGACTATAGTAAAAGATATTTGGTTTTATTTGATTGACATGGTAGACGGCAGACAATTCATAAATTCAATTTCTCTTTCTGCCTCACATATTGTGTAATTGTTTCTAGAAAAATACGTAAGGACATCTTTGGGGTGTTAGAAGGGAATGGGTTGGGGGCAGGGTAATTATGCTCACTCCAGGGAAGCTCAGCTGGAGATGCAGGGAAACAGCAGGAATCACTGACAGCAACTCTGGACAAGAAGGTACTCTTAATTAATTCCCATAAGAGGTCCATTCCATTTCCAAATGGTTCCTAGTTTGAGGGAACCCAAAATTAGATTATGTTGCAAACTTCTAAAGTAAGACACCTCATTAAAACTTACACAGTCCAATGTTCTTTCCAGCATGACAGATACCAATACAAAATAGGTAATTTTGCAATGGGGGGGGGG
>VZTN01027544.1:0-14824 GCA_013400515.1 Erpornis zantholeuca | reverse complement strand
GGGGGGGGGGGGAAGTAAGATTTGTTGATTTTGACTCTCTAGAAATAATGAGCTCTGAAACATGGATAAAAAAGAAACACATCATCTGTGAGAAAGGACCTCCCACGATTTGAATTGTGAAAAATTTAATAGCTCATTAACATAACCAAACACAACCATAAGAGGCTTAGGGTGGCTGTCTGCCGTTGCACAAAGCGAAGGGAAGCACCCACCGTGGCTCAGAGAGCCTGGAGCCAGACCCCCTCGAGCTCCGGGACCCTGCACTTTATACCCCACAGGCCCTGCCCATCACCTCCCCTGTGTCCTCCCTTGGGACCGAGGTGATTGCCTGGAGATTGAATCAGTCCTTAAAATTAACTCGTCCCTTGCTTCCCGTTGTCTAGGGCCTTGTCATAGGTTGGGTCTTCATCCAATGGTCTTCTTACCTGTACCCCTTTATGCTAAAATCCCACTCAAACTCCTCCTTCAATTACATCACCAGTAATCTAGAACGTTCCAAGCCTCCTCATCACTAAAATATTTTATTAACCTAAACTATAACTCTTATTAACTTCACCTACAAGGAAAACAAAGATATTAACTGAAAATAACAGTAACTGTTAAAAAAATCTAATTACTTGCAACAAATTCGTTATCCTGTAAAAAGTGAACAGCAACCATCAACATTACACATTAATCACAACTCTTCTCATTAACTATCATGTGCAAAAGCCAACTCTCGCAGCCTGTTTTTAACACATCTCACCATTCAAAGGAATTAGGTGAGGTGCTGAAGTTTAGAAGGACTTCTGACATTTACTAGAGTCAAAGCTGATTCATTATCACTTATTACCTCTGACAATGCCTAGAGATATGTATTAAGGTCTGAAACACATCATATTAATGAAAAAAGCCCATCCCTCAAAAACGGAAGTCTGAGATCAATCCCACACACAACAACTCCTTCAGTCACTTCAATCAAGGGTGGGGATTGTCCCTGTTGGAGAGTGTCCAGAGGAGGGACACGGAGCTGGGGCAGGGTCTGAGGAGCAGCTCAGGGCACTTGGCTCGTTCAGCTGGGGCACAGGAGACTGAGGGGAGGCTCCTCGGGGGCTGCAGCTCCTCCCGAGGGGAGGCAGAGGGGCAGGGGCTGAGCTCTGCTCTGGGACAGGGCCAGGAGCCCAGGGAACGGCTGGGGCTGGGTCAGGCCTTGGCATGGAGCTCAGGGAAAGGTTCTTCCCCCCGAGGCTGCTGGGCACTGCCCAGGCTCCCCAGGGAATGGTCCCTCAGGGAAAGGTTCTTCCCCCCCGAGGGTGCTGGGCACTGCCCAGGCTCCCCAGGGAATGGTCCCAGCCCCGAGGCTGCCAGAGCTCCAGGAGCGTTTGGGCAGCGCTGCCAGGGATGCCCAGGGTGGGATTGTTGGGGTGTCTGTGCAGGGCCAGGGCTGGGCTGATGATCCCTGGGGGTCCCTTCCAACTCAGGAGATCCTGCAGTTCTATGACTCAGGTACTCTGAGAGCTGACATGGAGCCAGAGACTTCACTCAGGCTGCAGTGCCAGGACAAACACAGTCCTGGCACCCTGACCATGTGTGTTGGCCACCAGCCCAAAAACATGAGAGTCACCAATAACATCTGTGTGTCCCCAGAGGTCCTGGAGCCACAGACATCTGACAGGTGCCTCACTGCGTTCCTCTGCCTACAGAGGGAGTCAGGAGTGGCTGACATAGGAGTGAGGAAACCGCAGCAACACCCACATGGATGAGAAAATCAAGCAATGGTGATAAAGCAACTGTGTGAAGTCTGTCACAGAGGTACTTCCTAGCAATAAGCACATTGTTGGAAGTTAGAATTTTTCCTTTTTTCCTCTCAGGGAATTTTCTCCCATTTGTTGCCTGAGAGATGGCTAATAGTACTTGAGAGACAAAAGATGGGCGGGGAGGAGGAGGAGGGGGAAAGGTGCAGTTTGCTACTGTGCCTTAGCTGGGGGGCTTTCTCTTAGGAAGTGCCAAGATACCATGAGATTTTGGCTGGGGGGGGTCAGGGGCTGGGCTGGGCTCGTCGCTCGCTCTCAGGACCGGAGGTGAACCTATTGAGCTGTGGCTGTGGGGAGAATTCGCTGCCACCGTGGAGTTCTGTCCTGCACTGCTTTTTCCTTACTTGGGTAAGCGTCTGCTCACAAGAGCAGCTGTTGAACTGGGACCTTTCCAACACCCGACCTTGCTGGGAAGGGCACCCCGACCCCCTCGCCCTCCCAGAAGGAGCATCTCCCGGATGCTTGTGGCAGCTGCTTGTGGAAGCCCGCCTGCCGCTGCCCAGCCCCGCTGCTTTCTGCTGCTGCTTCGGGCCTTTTAGCTACATTTTAACTCAACATCCCGTGCCTACCCAGATATCCTGCGGCTCCTGGCACGNCGGCGGCCGAGAGAGGCTGGCGCTGGTCTCTGCTCCTGTTGGGTGCTGCCGGAGCTGTTTGTGTGCCTTGTTAGGTAGGGACATGTACTAGTACAGAACTGGGGTTCCTTTTCCCATGTCTTTGCCTGAAAGCCCCTTAATGTCAAAGTTACAGTACTTTGGAGGGAAGGGGGTCACGTTTTCTATTCCAAGGGAGGTTCTTGCCTTCCTTGGCAGGCACCTGTCTTTCAAACCAAGACACACATTCAGGTCTGTCCAGCAGGATATCCTGTCTCCAATGGTGCCTATAAGCAAATGCTGAGGAAAGAGGGAGCACAGAATCCTCCCTTGCAAGTCCCTCTGCTTCAACTGTCAGGCCCCAGAATAACCCAAGCCTGTCATAATTTGTCCTTTGGTAAAGCTCAAAACATCTCTGAAGCACTTGCTCAGCCTGCTTTTTTTTCCCGTTTAACTTTCTGTAGGCGCAACATCCTTGAGAATCCCACAGATACAGTGCCTATTCCCAGGATCCTCACCTCCTCCATCTGCGTTGAAGCCAGCTCCTCACAGCCTCACTAGCAACCCAAGCTCGTGCAGTGCAGGAAGAGACAGCAAACAATCAGCTCCTATTCAGTGGCTTTCTGCCACTTCAGATCCAGTATCTGCTTTAAATCATCTCTCCAGGCTGAAGAGTTCTAGCCTGCTCAGTCATTCTTGCAACGGCAACTCTGCTATGCCTTTGATCACAAAAAATATTTTTTATTACTGTCAGCAGCCCTAGGCCTTCCCCACATCCTACATATCCTCTCCAAGGATCATAGAATTGTTGAGGTTGGAAAAGACATCTAAGACCACTAAGTCCAACCATCTACTCAGCACCACCACCACGCTCACCACTAATCCATGTCCTCGAGTGCCACATCCACACAGTTTTTGAACACTTCCAGGGATAGAGACTCCACCCCTGCCCCAGACAGCTTCTGCCAGGTCTTGACAACCCCTTCTGTGAAGAAATGTCTTGAAGACAAGAGGAACAGAACTGCATGCCATCCTGAGCACAGATGAATCACTACCATTATACAAAAGAGCAGCATAATGTTCTCTGTCCTCTATTTTTGTTCTTAATATCTGACATTTTATAAGATAATGCTCTGCAACATCATAAACATCAGTATTTTTCTCCTGAGTGGTGATGATCAGCATAGCTTCTCATCTTGTGGAAAAGCCAGGAGAGTTTCCCCCAAGATTTACTTCTGTGTGTTAACTATTCGGTCATGCTTGATGGCTTCCTGTAACTCCTCATGTCTGCCCCACAGAACATTGGATTATGTAACCTCACTGCTCGTCACTTTTTCAGACAATGAATATACTGACCCAGATCTCACTGTGAAGTTTAAAACACACTGTGTGACCCATGCCACACCATGTCACCAGCATCACCTCCTATAATTTGGCAGAAATATCTCCTCACACAAGAGGGAGATTTCAACATAAAACCTACCAGAAACAACCCAAATCTCTTAATCTCCAACCAATTCATTCCAAATTTCACCATGGTTCTAACAGACATTAATGCATAGAGCCAACTGTGTGCTGGATCCCAGCACCTCTTACAGCCAAGAAACTAAGATTCAATTAATATCATACTATTAAAGAGCTGTAAGTGATACATGTATTCTGAGAACAAAATATGTACAATTCTGTTTTCCTAGTGGTCCATGAAAACTGTGGGAATTGCAGTCTTCAGTCCTAGAAGGGATTTCTTCCTATATGAACCACACAGTTTATTCCAAGAGGTAATCTGGTGGCTCCATGTTTCTCACCCTTCTCTACAGTACATTAGGCACAGACAGCATTTAAAACAATCTTTCCTAGCTTAAAACCCTGTACTAGTTTGAAATCAAACCAGTGGGAGATTGCAAGTCAGAATTATAATTTAATGAGAAAATTTAAAACAAATAAATAAATGCAGTTGTACAAGAACACCGACAAAGTCAGAATACAGCCTGACACCCTGTGGTGGTAGCAGTCCAAGCAAAGTGGTCCTGTTGGAGCGGTGATCCTGTAGAGAGAGGGTCTGGTCTTCACCCAAAGGTCCAGCAGTAGCTCTTGTCCTCTGGGAGTCCAGTAGGTAAGGGCTACTGTGGTGTTCAACATCTCAGTTTATATCCAGGATGGAATAGTTGGTTCCTCCCTCTGGGCAGAGCATCTCACAATGGGATGGTGAGCTCTGAGATAAGGCACTGATGGGTCATTAACAGGAGATAGTCCAGGAGTGAGTTATCTGTGAGTCATGGGCAAGGTATTGATGGGCTATTAACAGGAGATAGGTTTGAGGGGGGAGGCAGGGAGCACTGTCCCACCTGGTTTCAACAGACACCTGAAGATGGTGATAGAATACACACCCCTGGGCACATCCTACATTGCAACTCAGGACAAACCCGTACTGACAATCTTGATTTGGAGCAAGAATAACAAAAGGCCATTATGTTTGGCACATCAGGTCTACAGATTTCCTATCACTGGCATTAAACATGGACCAGGTAGAGAATTGCCACTGTGGGCAAGGAGGTCTTATCATTGAGAAATGTTTTTATTATGGGAGCTGGATAATGGTCCTGTTCTTCCCCTGTCCTCTGCAGAAAAACTCCTCACTGTGACCATGGAGCATCCAACAAGGATTACAAGCATTTTCTGTTCCAACACAAGTGTCTCTACCTTTGACTGGAGCTCCTTGGCAGCTTGGAGGACTCCTTCCTCCTCCAAATATCCCATCCTATGCTTGGCAGTAATTTGGTACTTGCCCTTAGAAGCAAATTCTTTGGCTTAAGACAAATATCTAACCTGTATTTTCCTTTTATTTTACTTCTTGTTGTAACTCCACTTTGTGATTTTCATGACAAAAGATGAAGTAGGACATTAGCAGATATGTCAAATTAGCCTGGAGAAAATAGCCTCGGGAAAAGGAGGCTTGGGGGAACCTTCTTTCTCTCTACAACTCCCTGACAGGAGAGTGCAGCCAGGTGGGGGTCAGGCTCTGCTCCCAGGGAACAAGGGACAGGATGAGAGGAAATGGCTTCAACTTGTGCCAGAGAAGGTTCACATTGGATATTAGGGGGAAATTCTGCATGGAAAGGGTTGCCAAGCCCTGACGCAGGCTGCCCAATGCTTTGGTGGAGTCACCATCCCTGGAAATGTTTGAAAAATGTGAATGTGTACTTAGGGATTTGGATTTGATGATCTTAAAAGTCTTTTCCAACCTAAACAATTCTGTGATTCTATGAAATGCTAATGACAGAGTGGGTCGTTACAGCACCATGTGTACTGATGGTCAGTCTAGGCAGTTTTCTACTCTCCCAAAGCTTCTCAAACTGACAATTTTTTCTTCAAGATGTCAAATCTACTCCTTTATCAGAGTTCCCAACCTGCACCCAGTGCAGATATACCTCATGCTTTCAGAAAGAGAACAAAACATTAATGTATTCTTATAGACTAAAAGCTGCTGATGAATTTATTCATCCTTGATGCCAAAGCAGAGGTATTCCTATGAAACATCAAAAACATTCTATGAGCTCCATTGTCTGCTGAAGTGCTCTCAGTACATAGATTAAAAGAGCAAATCAAAGCAACTCCCTAGTTAAGCAAACTCCCAACCAGCCCACTAGTTCAAAGCCACAAGTCTGAACAAAAGGTCTGTTTTTTTCCTTGGAAAGCATTAGCAATGTATGTCTGTAATAAGTCACATGAGATGTAAAGACAATGACTCACTTCATTATCTTTAAAGCATGAGAACAAAATACTCTGCTGAGACAAATGTCCCTCAGAAATGCTGATACCCGCTGCACTTTGCTCTCTGGTGGCAGCAAGGAACAATAAAACAATTCCAATAAACCTCCGCAAAAACAGAACTGCACAGATTACAGAATTTTAGTCTGGATTTCTGTGTTGTACATGCTCATTTTACAGCTCCAAAAAGGCTCTTTTTGAGGAGCAGGCCTGCAAATTAAACCTAAAGTCTCAAAACTAAATGTGTGCAGAGCTGAGGAGCAAACATGCCAGCAGTAAAAGTTGTGGTGGTCAGAGGAAAGGAACCCCGTGGGACATGGAAATTGTTTCTGTGGGTAATCACAAGGGTTAGTTCAATACATTCCAAAACTGACACTTCTACTACAAGCAACAAAAACCTGCAAAATCTTCATAACTTGACACTACACCAAAGCAGGAAATTTATAATTTAATTCACCCAGAGCCCTTACTGCCTGCAAGCCACATCCTTTTCTTCTTGAAGCTGCCTGAGTACTCACATTGGACAGGTCTGTTTTATCTGCTCTATCAGGCAGCCACAGGTGACAGGAACCAATTTCTCCTAAAATGATCAAAAATCCTGACTGTAATCCAGGAAATAAATGTAGTTGACAAAAGCTCAGAAACATGACCACGATGCCACAAAGCCCCTGCCCGAGGACACAGTGCTGCTGGCAAGACATTCTTGTCAGGAGTCCTAGGGAATAACTTTCCATAACCTAGACTGAAAGCCGAGATTTATTAATCCTGATGCACAATTACTTCCAGGGTTACGTGAGGAGAAATACGCAGCAGTAAAATTCAAACTGCATTAGACTGGTGTGTGGCAAACAAAGTTCCAAAATGGAGTTTTCTTTTCATTACCTCATCATCCAAAATTCACATTGGAATGCTTAGATGAACTGTGAAGGCTTGGAGAACACTGAAGTTAGTGACAACCGAGTCATTTCAATTAAACATTTGCCACACAAATCATACAGAATCTCGATCTTTACAGTCTTGACTGTGTAATTGGCATACAAGAAACACTGAGGGGCTGGAGTGCGTCCAGACATAGGAATGGAGCTGGGAAGGGTCTGGAGCCCCAGGAGCAGCTGAGGGAGCTGTGGGGGCTCAGCCTGAAGAAAAGGAGGCTCAGGGGGGAAACTTCTGGCTCTGACAGGAGGGGGCAGCTGGGGGGAGGTTGGGATCTGCTCCAAAGAACAAGTGATAGGACAAGAAGAAACAGCCTCAAGGTGTGCCAGGAAAGGTTTAGGTTGGACATTAGGTAGAATTTCTTCCCTGGAAGAGTGGTGAAGGGTTAGAACAGGCTGCCCAGGGCAGTGGTGGAGACACCAACCCTGGAAGTGTTCAAAAAATGAGCTGACATGGCACTTAGGGATATGGTTTAGTGGGCATGGGGAGATTAACTTAAAGGTTGGAAGTGATGGTTCTTGAAGATCTGACTAATGACAGACTGACTAATGCAGGTCAATCCATGATATAACACTGAGACCACAACTGATTAGACATGGAACTAAGATAAAGTCACACAAATCAGAAGATACCAAGCAAATAAGCAAACAGCTCTTGAATTCCTAGCAGTTAAGGATTTTAAATTGCTAAAAGGCTTCTGCCCAGCATGACCAGCCCAACTCTGTTCTCTGACTTAGTATGCTACAAAATAGCAATTAAACACTGAACCTTTGTAGGTATTGTTTCAATTACAAAAAAAAANAAAAAAAAAAAAAAAAAAAAAAAAAAAAAAAAAAAAAAAAAAAAAAAAAAAAAAAAAAAAAAAAAAAAACAAAAAAAAAAAGCTGCTCTTTTGTCTGTGTGAACAAACCAGCAGCAGCTCAGACCCCAGGAGTTACCACAACCGTGCTGAGCATTCCTGAAAGGAAGTAGAACCCTGCAGTTTCTACCTTGCAAATTTTGTGGCAGAGCTGATTTAGAAATGGAATAAATGATCTTTTCATGTGTCCCTAAGTCATTAACTTAGAACCCTACTTCTGCATTCAGCAGCTCTAGTTTTCTGTTAGATTTAAATTAAAGCCATACCATGCAGGTAAGCCAGGTCATGGCAGTGGGAAAGCTCATGTAGAGACCCAAACTGAAGGGAGGAAAAGCATTAAGGTCCATTGGTTGTAACAGCCAACAGAACAAGGTACCTAAAATTATGTTGTTAAATTGCATGAGGAAAACTGATTTAAGAACCTGTTCTAAAAGCCTTTATCACATCATATGGTCTCTCCTAACAGAGAAAAGCAGAAAACTATCAGAGCATTCCTTCTCTTGCTGTACCTCCTTTGCTCATGCATATTCTATTCTGAGGCCAGAGTTCACCTCCACATTCAAAGAATAGAGCTTTTATTTTTAAAAAGTCAACATTTGAAAAATTTTCAAATATTTTATAATGCCATTTGTTTCCATGTTTAGTTATTTAACTGCAAAGATGAAGTTATGGCAAAAGTTACTTTTTCCAGCTTCAGAAATTATTGAAATAGGATCACTAGCAAAAAGTTACATTTAAAAGAAAACATTTTAAAATTCCATATTAGTATTACTGTAATAATTGCAAGCATTAGTTTCCATTTATGAGAAGAGACTTGAAGACAGAAACAAGAATCATCATGGCTTGTAAAGAGACTTCATAAGGTACAGAGTTTGTACACCAAAAATCCATAAACTCAAAAAGCACTGTGCTGTAAGTCTTTAAACCCTGATCACTTTCCATCCTCCCCAGATACAGGATTTTGTCATTTGAAAAGAAAGCTGGGTCTACATCATGCCCTTGGCCTCAGTTTATTATCGGATTTAGCTCTTCAAATAAACCAAACCCCGAAGTGAAGGTATCTTCTAATGAGCAGGAGAACATCCAAAAAAAATAATATAATGCAGAGGTGAAGATCTTGTCACTTTTATCAAGATAAATTATTTAGTCACTTTCGCTTTTTTTCCACCTTTTTACACAGCACTGTTATTAAAAGCTGTTTTAGAACTTTAGCAAATAGCTAGGTAAGTAGCAAAGATACAAACATAAATGCATGAGGTTAACCTATAAAGTAGGGAAAAAAAATTCTTTATTGCTCTCAGGCAGATCCTGAAGCATTGTGATGTCACAGGAGAGAGTGTGACTTTCTTCATCAGCCCAGTGCTCAACTGGTTCAAACTGCTGTTCTGGTTTGAAAAGACCAACCAGTGGGAGACACCAAGTCAGAATAACAATTTATTAAGAAAATTAGAATAAAGGCAGGGAAAGAAAAAAAAAACCCAACAAAACAAAACAAAAAAAAATAAACACACTGGTATAAACTGGCAGAGCCAGATACAACCTGACACCCTGTTAGTCAGGGTAGCAGCAGCAGTCCAAAGGAATGGTGGCTGCAGTCCTCCTGAAATGATGGATGTAGTTCAGTTGAGGCAGTGATCCAGTAAAAGGGTCTGGTCTTCCTCAGAAGCTCCAATGGTAGGTATGCAGCTCTTATCCTCTGGGAAATCCAGTGGAGAAAGCTAAACTGGAGTCTTCAAAACCTCAGTTATATCCAAGATGGGATGCTTGGCTCCTCCCCCTGGGCGGAGTATCTCACAATGAGATGGTGAGTCATGAGATAAGGCCTGATGGGCCATTAACAAACGATAACACAGAGGGAGGAGGCAGGGAGCACTGTCTCACCTGGTTTTAACAGAAACCTGAAGATGGTGATAGAATACACCCCCCTGGACACATCTTACATTATAACCCAGGACAACTGCACTGCACCTTTTCCCAGGCCATGTCCTCCAAGCAGTAGCAGCAACACCCACTTCCACTGCTGAACTCTGACTGAAACACAAGAGGTCATGTTGGGACACAGCAGACCGATAGTACAGGACAATTAATTATCATATAATTGTCATATAAGACAGGTTACCCACATCACAGCCAGCTCAGCAGGCTGCAGAGGAAGGATGGGAAGGTCCTGTCAGCATCAACACTGGGATGTGACACCATCTGAAGGCCATGCTGGAGGTGCCATGGGCCATAGGAAATCCTTTTGGGCCATAGCTGAGTGCTCACACATGACCATGGTGGCTGATATGCCTCAGCTTCAACTGGGAATGAATTTTCCCCAGGAGCTCCAGTGCTTTGCAGCATCTCCAAGCTGTTATTGTGAGAGATTTTTGAGAGATAGCGCTTGGCTTCTGTCATGGAATCTTATAAAATTTTGCCAGATATAGTGGTTTTAATTCACATTTATATGCTAAACCACAACACCAGAGCAGGTGGTGGATATCAGGGAAAGGCTCTTCCCCCCTGGTCAGGCACTGACCCGGCTCCTCAGGGAATGGTCACAGCCCCAAGGCTGACAGAGCTCCAGGAGTATTTAGACAATGATCCCCAGGGTGGGATTGTTGAAGTGCCCTCTTAAGGGCCAGGAGTTGGACTTGATGATCCTTGTGTTCCCTTCCTACTCAAGAGATTCTATGAATCCGTGATGCTATGAAATAATATATTCAAACGATATTTATTTTGTAAGCCATTTAAAGCAGATGAATCAATTAAAGCTTCATCAGCCTTTGAATACAAATTCATGATGTCCAACGGAGCTGGTGCTGCCCAACTGACTTGAGAACTCTGAAGATTTTAGAAGACTTAGTCCAGATATGGAATCCCTCACACACTGAGGCAAGGGCTCTCAGCCTCCAGGACTTCCCTTGGGCATCCCAAACCACGGGAAGAGTCCTTGACTGCAGAAGGAGTCTCCATGGAGAACTGACCCCACTGACAGCCCTGGCAGGGCTCCACCACAGCCCAGTCAGATCTGACCTGTGGTCAGATATGATCACGGTCTTCCTCCCTGGTGGGTGTTATAAACAAAATTGATATAAATGGGCTAGTCACCTTTTTGGAAGGTTAACTAGTTTATTGATGTGAAACAACAACTGAGAACTGGGGTCTGAGATAAGCCCGAGACCCCAAACGAGAAAGCAGACAATGGAAACAATGCATACCATGCTGGGTGCTCCATCAGCCTCACGAGTGCCTCAGGAGGACCCTGCCCCTCCCCAGAGTGTCCTTTTATAGCCCAGAGTGGATCGGGAATGCACCAATCAGGAGGGCTCGTTTGTAGGGGTTCTGATTGGTCTGTTTCTACAGCGCATTCCTGACCAATCATTTGGCCAACTCGTGGTGTGATTGGTCGTTGTCGTTGTCCAATCCTGTTTGCTTTACTTGAGGTGATGTAATCTGTGATGTAATCTTCCCTCATCACCATCTTTCTAGATGTTTCTGCTCATTGCCTTTCCTCAGCACATTCCCATCCAGTGTCCACACTGAAACACCACACTTATACAAGGGCACAGCTTAACTGAATTAACATTAGTGAGCAATTTGACAAACCATACCAGACTCAGCCCCAACACAACTCAAGTAACATCTTAGACACTTATAGTGGGCTCTGACCTGCTGCCCACCACAGCCACTCTGAAATGTGATGGGGTCCAGCCTGCACTGAGTGATCAGTCATTCATCCCTGAAGCCACACCACAGCTGAGGCCAGTTGCAGGTCCCTGCTGGGGGGAGCACCTGCACAGGTGCTGAGGACATGCATCTTCTGACTGCTCTAACACCTAGCAAGCTTGTGACTGGATGACTGGAATTTCTGAAGTCAACCCCTTGAGAGGCACAACTAATGTAGGTTGCGTGAGCAGACATCCTTGAGACACCCCACGTATTCGGAAGAGTGTTCAGCATGTAAACACAGACAAAGCATAATGTTGGAAACAGGAGCCAAATATCCCAACCATCAGCCGTAGCACTGGACAGCCACACACGTGTGACACAGCAACCAGCACAGCCACACACCGACTGGTACAACGCCCTTCTGATGTTGTTCCCAAGGGCAGGGGCAGCTCTGCAGCTCTCACCTGAGCAGGGCTGAGGGGCAGAATCCCCCTTCCCCTGCTGCCCATACTGGGTGCTCAGCCCAGCACGGAGGGAACGTCCTGGAGTGATGTTATGAAGCTGCTTTAAGATGGACCTGAGGGCCGGTCCAACGGGATGGGCGAACAGTCCGGCCGTGCTCCGGAGGGAGCGCACCGGGGATGCTGCCCTGCTCCTTTGGGTTTCTTTTTCTTTTATTAGCTCCTGAGGAAAAGTTTTTTTCCCCTTCCCTTCCCCTGGTCTCCCTGCCCTCCTCCCCTTCTCTCCGGTCCAGGGGGCCAGTGGAGTGGCCCCGGCTGCTCCAAGCCCGAGGAACGCCGAACCGTTGCACCTGCTGGGAGGAGGAGAAGGGTCGGTGCCAGAGTGTCAGAAATAACGGTATGACGCCATTAGATTTTAATTCACTTCCTACCTGGGGTGAAAGTCAAGGCAGCAGGCGCAGCCCGCTAACCATGGCAAGGCAGAGAGAACCTGCAGGGGCAGCCCTGGGACACGGCGGTACTGCGACCCAGCCTGGGCTGCGCAGGAGGGCCTCACCCCGGGGTCCCTTTTATAGCCTCAGGCTGGAACGGTCAGTTCCGATTGGCTCACTGTCTCGGTCCCTGATTGGTCCTTATCCACGGGGCATTCTGAACCAATCATTCTGTGAGGGCATCATGTGATTGGTCCCTTAGCTATCCAATCCGGCTCCCAGTCGCTGGTGTGACGTCATGGTGCCCTCAGGGAGCCGTTGTGGCAGTCTGTGCCCTCGCGAGCATAGACACAGAACAAAGCAACCCTACAGCCTGCTCTTCAACCAGTTAAACACTAACCAGCACAACCACTCTAATTAGCTCAAATGCAAGAACTTAATTACTTATACCAATTACCGAACTGCAAAAACTTAGTTGCTTATAACAAGAGGACCAGCAGGTTTTTCTTCCATCCGCCCTGCTCTGGGCTGCTGCATGGACTTCCCCTTCCCAGAGATGGCAGGGACTAGTTGTCAACCCTTGTGTTTTCTTTCCTTCTCTGGGCATTTGTTATATTTTGAGGGTTTTTTTCTGTTCTACCCTGTTTTTGTTCTGTGTTAATAAACAGTTCGGAGGTTTTTTTCCCACTTTTCACCTACTCTTATCAATTTGTCCCATTGGCGGAGGAGAGAGAGAGACCTTTTCCCTTGGGAGGAATGCTCATTCCAGAACGTTTCCTCCTAAAATTTTGTCTCCAAAACAGAGACAAAAACTTGGCACCCAACTTAAGGGGCAGGTGAAAGTGGAAATAAAAAAAACAAACCAAAACAACCTTTCTGGTTTGAATCACTTGGTATTGAGGTACAGCACCAAGAAAATCACTGTGCTGTTTGATTTAATAATTTTTCTCTGGAACCTAGCCATAAGTACATGCCCACAGCCATGGGCAGTTGGGTCCCTGGCTTACACTTTTTATAAGTTGGGAATAAGAATCAGGACTGCCATTTTAATACCCCTGGTGGTAGTGATTCATTGAAGTTTGACTGAAGTAATGGAAACCATTGAGATTGTGTATGTTATGTTCTTTTTCTGTTCTGTCCTTGGTAGTTTTCTTTTGGAATGTATTAATAATAACACCCAGTTTGTTAGGGGAAAAGCAGGGGATGATAATTCCTNCACTTGGTATTGAGGTACAGCACCAAGAAAATCACTGTGCTGTTTGATTTAATAATTTTTCTCTGGAACCTAGCCATAAGTACATGCCCACAGCCATGGGCAGTTGGGTCCCTGGCTTACACTTTTTATAAGTTGGGAATAAGAATCAGGACTGCCATTTTAATACCCCTGGTGGTAGTGATTCATTGAAGTTTGACTGAAGTAATGGAAACCATTGAGATTGTGTATGTTATGTTCTTTTTCTGTTCTGTCCTTGGTAGTTTTCTTTTGGAATGTATTAATAATAACACCCAGTTTGTTAGGGGAAAAGCAGGGGATGATAATTCCTAGCCCTTCATCTCCTTCTTCCCCTTCAGATCTGGCACGTCACCTTTTGAAAGTGTTCAGTTTTCCCTGGATGTCAAAGATACCACCTTCCTGTTATGTTATCTAGCAGGGTTCCTCTATGTAGTCTCCAGTTTGTCTAAAATAAGGACTGAGATTTCCAGAGGGGTTGCCCAGACATCTGCACCAGTTGTACAAAATCCTAAGAGGTGTGGGGTAGGGAAGGACATAGGCCAGACCTTGAAGCAATTTTCTGACCCAGTATCCTGGAATTTTCCCCCTGAACAAATTCAGGATCCAGCTGAGGTGGGGAAGCATCTGAAGGAAAATTGCAATAACAACACTGATGAAAAGAAAAAACTCATTGCAAAGAGCTGGGTGCTGGGTCCTGGCTAATGCCTACCACACGCTGTTAGATACTGTAGGGCAGAAGATACAGCCAGAGGAACAGGAGAATAAATCAGCAGACACCCCAGTCACTCCAGTTGAAGCTAAAACAGATGGGGGGCCTAACCAATNTGAAGCTAAAACAGATGGGGAGCCTAACCAATAACAATTGCCCCTGTCTAGAGAAAGAAACACAAAGCCAAATCCATTTGCCCAGTAGATGGTGATGGGCAGCCAGCACCTTCACAGCCAGCAGAGGAATCTGAACCCAAAATCATTACTGAGTCCTTGTCGATAGAAAGCCTTCATACCCTGAGGAAAGATTACAGGTGATAGCCTGACAAAACTGTATTATGTTGGATGGTCTGAATCTGGGACGCTGCAAGCAATGGTACAATTCTGGATGGC
>VZTN01027543.1:155903-180919 GCA_013400515.1 Erpornis zantholeuca | reverse complement strand
CCTCGGGGAAGGGGCGCGCCTCTTCTGCCCCTTGGCGAGCAGGACCGCGCGGCTTCGGCCCCCGCAGCGGCGGTGGCGGCCCTGCTGGTCCGCGCATCCCACGCCTGCATGATGGCTTTTGGTGCTTTTCCCTCTGCAGAAAACAAGGTATTTCCAAGTTCTTGTGCCAACTTTCTTTTCTTTTTTGCCCACAGGGCAAATCTTCCCAATTCACTGTTTTTAATTCTTTCACCTCTCATCGAGAGGATATTAAACAAAAACTGGACTCCTGCGTTAAAACTTGTTGCCATCTCTCTGGTTTTTTGATCCCTCTGTTCAAAACATGCAGTGTCCTACCTTCCTGTGCGCTGTTTGTCTTTGTCGTTTGGAAACTCCGGCACTTCTCAGCTCCCGGCTCCAGAACTTGCTTTTTCGTCCCAGAAACAATTCAAAAATTGGGGTACAAACGAAATTTTGGGGTTCGAGCAAGCATGGAGTCTTCGTGACTTCTAAATAGAAGTCAAAACATGCATTTAAGCAAACACATTCAAGCAAAAATTGATTAAAATCAATTTCAAAAACCGCATCTGAGCAAAAACCATCTGGATTTGAACCACATCTCTCTGAGTTCCTGTTCAACAGGCGCCAAATAAAGATAAAAAAGAAAGAAAAAGAAATGCCAGGGACTCTAAAAATGCGGGGGCTGAGAACAGAGCAACAGATGATCTAACCAATTTGGCTATTCGTGTGTTCTCCACTTTATTATCTCAAAATGTCGGGTTATATAGAGTTCAGATAGTTCACAAATCCAGGTGCTTTTTAATTGGTATACAAGGTAAAAAAGAATTCAAAACAATTCAGTCTTAAAATGGCTACTATGATTACAATATAACTATGCTATCTAAAATCAAACACACTTTAATAGGTATTTTTTGATGTGCCACAGGCTTATCACTTCAACACAGGCCCAAAATCTGAGGCCTAGCTAATATAATTCAAAGCTCATCCATCAGACAATCAGGCCCACGCCCCTGCAAAAATTCTGCTACACACTCAGGCGCTGGGGGTGCTGGTGACACGGGCAGCACAAGGAACCCTCTTGATTTACCGTCTGTGACCACACAGCTTTCCAGCGTTCCTCTGCTGTTCCTGTTCCTACCTCCCCCGAGTGCACTTTCCTTTCCCTTCTGTCTCCTCCCTCCTCCAGAGAAGCTGATTACCTGTAGAGGCTTTGCTTAGGAACTAAGATGACAAAATTTGAGGAGACAGCAGCTCTATGACCCCTAAATTATTTCCGGCTAAAACTGGAAAATTTTGGAATTTCAACAGATGCACACCTTTCTGCATAACTAAGCAACAATGTCTGAACGCAGGGACCAGACCACCATCCCTGGAGCCTCTCAGGCACTCTTACTGACCCATGGAAAAGCAAGGAGACAGGACTTCAGAGCACAATTCATTCACCCTCATGATTTCTTTGGTAATTGATTGTTTTTCTTAATCACCAGCATACATAGAAGATGGGAATGGAAAAAATGTCTGCCCTTAGTCTGGCTCTGGTTCTTCTTTCTGTTCCTGACAATTGGAACTTAATGTCCCAGCACTAAGACTGAGAGACAGGAGCATCCCTGAGAAGAGCCTAAGCTGCCTGTCAAACTTAAATGAAGAGGAAAATAAATGAGGTGATAAGCCTCGAGTATTGCTCTGTGCCTGCAGTAAGATTGCTAAACAAAACACAAACCTTTGTATAGCTGCATCTTGAGTCAAATCCTCCTTTAGCTCTGCCTTTGGTAGAATAAATATTCTCAGCCTTGTAAAATAAACCATTTAAATCACAAGAACAACTTGTGAACAGCTGAAACAGCTTCTATGCTTCCCATACAAACCTCCGGGCTGTTCTGGTTAGCATTTTTTACCCACTTTCTGATGATTTTAGCCTAGTGCTCTCCCAAGGGGCTCCCTGAACAAAAACAATTGAGTCATAGCTGGGTTCTTGTGATCCATCCTGTTCCATCTGATCAGGATCGATCACACTCACTAACTTAGCAGAAAGAGCAATCAGTTAGTTTCCATGTGTAACTGATGTCAGCAATTAAGGTTTTGAGATGGCCAGAGAGTTCAGGTGAATTAAAAATAAAAAGGGCCCCTAAAACAGGGAGCTCTCCAAGTTTAACTTTCTTTCATTTACCTGTCAGCACAGGGAGATGCTACAGCTCAGACCACAGCATACAGGGTGTTTTAAAAGTGAGTCTGTGCTGCTCCAGGCAGCCCAATGGTGAACTGTGGATCTTACATGGGGAGGTACAACCGCATAGGGAAACGGAACTTGGGACATATGTGTGCTGGGAAAAGACTCAGAGTTGATCAGGTCTAATTTTCCCCTTGAGGAAGAGGCTGTCACCAGGTGCTGGAAGCCACTGCAGCCACTAGTCGAGCATGGGGGGCTTCCTCAGGCTCTCAGTCCAATCTTTCAGCCCCTGCTTGTCCTCTTCCCCATGCCCCTCTGAGCCACGACTTTACAGCACTTAAAATGCCAGTTCCCACCACTGCAATGCAGTGAGAGCCAAACAAGAGCTGTTCCCACAGAAAGTCACCAAGTTTCACAGTTACACTTTGTGTCTTTTCGTTTTAAACAATAAACAAAAACAAGCAAACAAAACACAAACCAGAAGCCTGAGATGACATTTTGGATAGGAAATAAATAAAAGCTGCCGATGGCTATGATTAGGCTGAAAGTGCCTGAGGCTGGGAGGAGGTTTCCAGGCAACAGGCAGCACGACTGCTCGAGATTTTAAAGTAGGCTTTAAAATAGGCTCCAACTCAGCAAAGCTGCATTTAAATAGGCTCCAGCCAGGCAAGGCTGCATTGAGAACTCAGTCATGCCTTGGCTGCAGGAAACCCAAATACATCTGCACAGGGCTTTCTCTCTTCTTTTTTTGGCACTCAGTCGCTGTTCACTACAGGACAGGAATACACCTGCTCAGAACTGCTCGCCGTCTCTCAAAGCTGCTAAACCAATGAGCCAAACTTCAGTGGAATATTTTTTGCCAGTGACCTTGAAATGCAGTTTCCTTTATTTCTGTAAGCAGTAGAAATAATCTGGTTCAAGTTCAAGGCACTGCCGATACCAAAGCAGAAAACCACTCACTGTGCTTGCAGTGCATTCAGCTGTCATTCAGCTTCAGAAGGATTTTGCTGCTAGGAAAAACAATGGCAGCAGCTGCTGGGAAGTAATAAGATTAGGAAAATAAAGAAAAGGAGAAAAAAGTTTTCACTGTTTTACTCTTTCCCTCCAATTAATCAAGCTTGGAAACCTGACAGCCTTGTGAATACAACCACTACTTCTGCTCACTTGAGGAGTTTGGTGTATGGACCTGTGATGGAGAGGAACCTGCCCACATCCTGATGAGCAGCCCCAAATGACCAGGCCTTTTGGCCAGCTCCCACATGCCAGGGTGGCTCAAGGACAGTTTGAAACAGTTCACCTGCTAATAAAGACAAGGTCATATTCCAAACAGAATCCTTTCCAGCAGAAGCAGCCAGCCTGCCACACAGCATAAATAATCAATCCAGAACACAAATGCTTCAATAAATGAGGGCAGCAGTAATGCAGCAATGTAGGGGGGGTTTGTTTGTGGTTTTGTTTGTTTTAAACAAAAGCTAAGGATTTCAGTAGAACTTTCTCCACACTTTGCACCAGCAATGAGAATGCCTTGCAGGATAGGAGCTAGGCAGATCATATGGCAGAGCCAGATGGGATTAGCCACTGCAATATCAGTCCCTGCAACACTCCTACCCCCTCCACAGTACTCAGTGTGAACCAGTTCCCTCCATCTCACAGCCTGGAGAGACAACTCTGCTGCTTCTTACCAGGCAGGACCCCATGCTGAAGCTGCAAATAACCACAAAGAAGCCAAGAAGCTCATTTCACCATTACAGAGCCACCTTTCCAGAAGCTCATTTCATCATTACACAACATGATAATTAAGAGTTTGTAATGGCTCCAGGTGGGAACTCTCACTTCAAATAGCCACTCCAGCCCTGAATATCCCTTCTTGGGTAATTAATAACATCCTATGATGGGGAAGCTACCAGGGTTTTACTTGCAGTCTTTGAACATGCTCTTCAGATATTTCTGTCCCTTGAGCTGATCTTCAGGCTTGAAGCAGAGAGCCAAGGAGATAAATCATATTTTGAATCTGGAATTTTGTGGGAAATGATTCATCATAAGGTCAGAGCAGAATTTATATATTTTCAAATCCAAAGTCCTTCAAACATTTTCACAAATGTTCTGTCCAGGCAACAGCCACAGAAATGGCATCTAGGGGCATGCCCATACAAACAACAGCCATTCCAGAGGAACATCAATCTTTAGCTCTGATTTGACAGCAATACCACAGAACCCTTTTCTTAGCATGCAGCAGAAAGACTCGTCCTTGGTAGCACAGATGGACACATTTAGCTGAGCACCACAAGAACTGAAACAAAACCTCCAACCATAGTGCTTCAAAGGCGCAGGGCATCTCAGGGCATCCCAGAGCATTCCAGCTCCTGGACATGGCCTGCTGGAGACTGAGGATGCATTTGGGATGTGCAATGGCACCCAATCCAATCCTGTGGCCACACCAACACAGAGCTGCCCAGGGAACCAAAAACTGTGCTTCAAACTCACATTGGCTTCCAAGGCCATCCCCAGTAGCGTCGCCCAGGCTATGCCCTGCAGCAGGACCGCAGGGCTGGCAGGAAGGTGGAGCAGTATTGCTGTGGGCAGCTGGCCACAGACCACATCCGCTACAGATGATGTTATTTGGCTCTCTACTGCAAGTCAGACAAGAAAAGGCAGCAGAGAAACATAATCAGAGAGACCAAATCCAGATCCCCAGAAGAGGGTCAACACAGCATCACATACTAATTAGGCTCTTCTTCATAAACAGTGATTAAAGAAACCTGTGAGAAGTGCACAGGCTACAGCTTCAAACTGTATGCCTATGACACTTCAAAAAAGAAAAACCCCAACACAGTTTCTCTTCATGCTTCACCTCCAAATTAGCATCAATTTCATTCTGCATAATTACATTTTTCAGATGCTTCTTCCAGGAAAAGTGGTTTTATTGCTGCCTGCACAACACAGGGGAATGTCACCAGTGGGACCAGATCCATGTTCAGCTGCCCCTCAGCTGCAGAGTGCTCCTTAGCTGGGGCTCCTGGTGCAGAGCAGAGAATGCTTTGAGATGTGCTTCCCATCTAGTTTATAGGAGCTTTCACTAGGAGCACTATAAACAGACTGGACCTTGTATAGAAAACACCATTCTGATATGAGTTGGCTAAGAAAATAAAAAAATACCTTGAAGTATCATCTTTCAATTAATCCCCCTGCAAAATTCTCCTTAGTGACATATGCTTGTGTTTCTTGCTTGAGACTACTCTTGGATTTTTTTTCCAGAATAATGCAGGTGAAAGCATATGGGGAAACAAAAGCATAATTGAATTCTACAATCATAAATGGTGGTACTTTTTTTTTTTTCTAATGGTGATACTTATTTTTAAGAACCTGGCATGATGGGACTTGTAATGTAAACCCTGGGCCCTGCAACAGCAGATTCATCAGCATACAAGCAACTGGTGAATAAAACCAAGAGGGAAAACCAAAAATCACATGGTTTAGCTGATAAACCGTGACAACTCCCAGACTTACACCCTGAGGGCTAGCACAGATTTTTTCTGTATCTGAGTTGCCCTTTCCCATTTCTACAGCCCAACAAAATGTAAGTGAGAAAGATGAACAGCTGACATTTTCCAAGGCCAAACAGCAAAAACCTACAGGGAAAGAAGAAAGGAAATTAAGTTTTCTCTCCTTTCTGTTACATGAATAGGGCTTACACTTGAGCGGTGACCTTCAACCCAAAGGTGTCTACTGCTCCCAAATGCTCCCTCCAGTATCTCTGCACCACCAGCCCGGGATCTGTGGCCAGGCTGCAGCTCCCCACATGCCAGCCCCACACAGGGAGAAGCATGTGTCCTCCAAGACCTCACAAGGCAGCTTTATTTCAGGCCCTTCTCTTCCCAGACTTTTCCCATTTACATTTTACACACACACACATACTTAGAAAACAGCAAGAAGCAACAACACAACATCTGCATGGCACTTTTCCACAGCACTTCAATTACCACTACTGAGGCACACACTTTTGTTTCTAAACTCCTCAGTCCTGGATGTCACCTTGACCTTACACCACAACAAATCCTCCAGTGCTTTGCAGCCTGGGTCCAGGCATTATCTGTGTCATACCAATGCCTTGCAGCAGGTCTGTGGTACTGTCTATTTCCAGGGGAGCATTGCTTTGACCTGTAGGGCACATGTGGACATGGAGTGCCAGGCACATGGCAAAGTGCAGAGCACACACAGATCCTCTCCCCTCCAATTTACAGTCAAATCAAAACAGAAAAAGAAACCAGCACTAGCAGATTGCAGGTCCCTGACCAGAGCAACTCAGAGAGCAGCAGGAGCGAGAGCAGGGAAGGCTCCCCAGGGCCTGCTCCAAACGGCTGCGATGCCTCTGGCAGAGCTTCTGCAGCAGGACGGACACTGCACCAAGGGGCTGGCCCGGCACCTGGCACAGCTAGGGACTGCTGCTGGGCACAAAACAATGACTTCACCCTCTTGATGGTCCAGAAACCATAACAGTGCATGCAACACAGAGATTAATACATGCACAAGTGGAGTTTGTAGGATGCGATCCCCTTGTCTCCTGCATGGAACAGCATGGAATCAGGACATCATTCCATCCTGATTCAGGGAGTCTCATTTTGCAACTGAGCAGAGAAAGGACTGAGTGATATTTGGCTGTTTATTCAATCCAGGCAGAGCAAGCTGGTCCCAGGTACAGGCTCATGTGTGCTGGCACTGCAGCAGCTGCACTCCCAGCTGCAGGCACTGCCTGGCCCCTCTCAGGGCAGCAGTTCCACAAACCATGAAACAGAGGGCTGCTTCAGGGTCAGTAAACAAACAGAAACCCAAACCCACAACCTCCTCCAAATGCCCATCACTGCAAGATTCCTTACAAAAGCACTTGTAGTTATGATCATTTCACAAGTACACTGAGTTATGGAGCAGTTGAGTACTTGCCTAGAGACTTTTGGGCAAACAGTGTCAGAAGCCAAATTCAGCTTCTTTGTCCAAGCAGGCACTCCCTGGGGCTTGGCCCAGCTTCTGGATCAAAACAGAAAAATTTGACAAATTATCTCTCTCAGGAGAATCTCTCCATCTCTGAATGCTGGCTCAATAAATGCCACTTGACATTTGCAAAGAGACAGCAGCAAGTACAGACTTACGTTTCCCTGAAGAAAATACCTCTTTTGCCTAGCTCAGAGCTGAGGGGCAATTAACAGCAACACAATACCTCACGTATGAAAAACACCTCTGCGGTGTGAGCAATATTCAAAACAGTCACTAACACACATGAATATTTTACCTGTCTTGTACTCACAGGCTAACGACTATTGGATGTATAACAGCATCAATTAATGAGATTGCATTTTGCAGTCTGCTAAACAGAAAGAGTTGGTCCAAGAGAAGTAATGAGACCTGATTTGACAGTCAGAGGATTCTGAGCATAGTCTTAACAGAGGGCTCAAGAGAGATGAAGCAGGCATGACCTTGTGGGTGCCTTTGGCACTGGAGACAAAATGAAACACACTGACCTGGGGCTGGCCAGTGGAGCTCTCAGCACCCCTAAGGCTAAAATTGTCACATCTAAATGGCACCTAATCTCAAAGAGATTTGCAAAGTGTAAGCACACACTCAGTTCTGAAGGTTTTCAGTTAATCTTAAACACGGGCTTAAAATTTCAGATCCCCATTGAAGAGCACTTAACAGGCTGAGGAAAGAAGGAAGAATAACCAAGCCCACAGGGAAAATTTTAGATGTGGGGTTTCTGCTGATTTACCACTTGTCTTACCATAGCAACAATAGAAGATTAAGAGCTTCATCTTCTCTGCTGCCTCCTGCTCCTGCCCACTCTGATGGTGGTACATGGTCAGTCAACCAGGATGCACCTGAGACTGTGAGCAGTTCTGCCTTCTATGCCTGTGCAGGGAGGGCAACAGCTGTTTTTCCTTGTTGTAGCAACCCTAAAGAGCTGTAAAAGCTAACATGGTGACACCTAACACTGCTCCAGCAATGGCAGGGCAGAGCCTCAAGTGCCTTCCCTTCCTTCTGTTTTCCAACACACAGCACATGGGAGCACAGCCACGTCTGAGCCAGCTCTCCGTGTGTGGGACATTGTGACAGCCAGCCATCTCCAGTTGCCGCATGCTCACAATAAGCTCCCAGCCTACACTGGAGTCCCCCCAAAAAACCTCACACTAAACCAACACAATTCCCAGCCCCCTGTTAAACCTCTCTTCTGAGCATGCCAAGAATTTTCCCAGACACTCAAGCCTTTATTCATATCCCTCCTGGCTCCCAGCTGCTCTCTAGGCAGGCAAAAACATCACTGAAGAAACTACATATGGAGTCACCACCAAGACATGCCAAATAAAAATTAAAGTCACTTTATACTACAGAAGCAAGAAGGCTAAAGAGCTGAGGTTCTTGCCTTTAACTTTTGGACCCATTTTTAAGACCTATTCACAAACTTTAAGACCAGCAAGTGACCAGTGAGTGCACTGTGAAGTGCAATGCTCAGCACCTATGGAAAACAAATATTTCAAAAAATCACTGGTTCGGTGCCAGCATTTCACAATGTCCCATGTGCCCCACGGCAGTCTTGGGGAAGCAAAGGCTCTGCTGCACACCTGCAATAACCCAGCGCTGAACACACATTGCAGTCTCCTCCTCCAAGAAGGTGGACAGGGATTTAAGTGAGAAAGCCAAACTCCTTTGAAGGGAGGAACTCCTTAGGCAAACTCCTTGATTGTTTTCCTGTATCCAAGGTACTGGTGCCAAAATGCGGCGGGATTCCTGTGGCACACCTTGTGCTGTGTCCCAACAACTAGCTGGATGCAGGGCACTCCCAGCGGCCAGACCTGCACACTCCACGTGTACCCCTTCTGCACCAGCCTGCTTCCCTCAACGCTTGTGAGCACACAGCTGAACTGACGGCACTGCCTTCAGCTTCACTTCAGCCTCAACGGCCTTTCTTCCTTCAAAAAAACACAACAAACCACAGAATATAAAATAAAAATCCTACACACATCTACAGAATCAAATGGCACAGGCTAAAGCATCTGTTTTTGCTGATGCTCAGAGCCAAGTCTCAAGGGAGAGTAGAGCTCTTCATCTTATAACACACACATCCAAGATGATCCATTCACAACCTGTGAATGCAACATCAATTTTAATTTTCTGCAAACAAACTGACTGTTTCTGGCTTAAATTCCTCTCTTTTTTACACCACAAGCAAAATTCCTACATGCTTCCTTTTCTTAAGCTGTTATTTAGTGATTTCCCTATAACATTTATAAAGCCTAATTAATTAACTGTGAGGTCTTTCTTAATCAAGAAAGGATTAAATGTGCATTTTGTGAGGTTAAAATGGAGCAAAGCAGGATTTACTAGGCATTATATATACAGTGTTTTGCAAACACGAATGTTGCCTTTGAGAATAAGGAAAGTTGCTTAAAACAGAGAAAGCTATGGGACCAAAAATGAAAGACATTTCCTCCAAAATGACCTTAAAGGATGAGAAAGTTCAGCTTCTCGGCAGCCTGAGAATTCCACCTCCCATAAGCTATTCAAAACCAAGCAAAGCCCAAAACACAAATAAAACTTTTTAAACAGACTGAAAGAAAAGAATCTAAAATACAGACAAATAACAACACCCCACACTGCCCTAGTCAGCTTCTTTTAAAAATTATTTATTCAGAAGCTTCTGAGGCTTTTCATTTAATGGACTTCCCAATTAACCCTGTCAAGAGGCTAATCTTAGCACCTTGTCCAGCACAAACCTTCCCCAAGTTCACCCAAGGCAGCAGATGCATTCCCAGCTTACACTCAGCTGCTCTGAGCTGTGGAATTCTTCCCTTTCCCAGCATCCTTCCATGAGGAAGAGGAGACACTTGGCAAACACAAGTGGCTGTGGGACAAAGCCAGTAGATAAACTGAGTGCCCACCCTTAAGGAGCAGAATGAAAAAAGCTTGGAGCAGTTTAAAAGAAGTGTTGGAGAGGGGAAGAAGGATCTGGATCACGATCACACCAAACAACCCACGCTGGATATCGGCCACCAAGATTATTTGCTTTAGTTACCACTTAAAATAAACATGGCTAATTCCCACATACATTTCCAGAATTTATTGCCCAATTACAATAAATACTATTATCCAGTATATTTTTAGAGAACGGAGATATAATGGGAACTCAAGAGCCTTTGGTGCCCACTGTATGCTTTTTCCTAGTTTGCCTTATGCAACTATCCCACAGCATCTCCACAAACAGGTCTTCCAGCTACTGACCACATCTTCTTGTAAGAATGTCTGGAAGACACCAGAAAGAGAATATCCCACAATATACCACAGCAACTAAAGGCTAAACCAGCAACTGAGAGCTAAACCAGAGTCACCATGCTAATAGGCTGACTGCTATATATCCTGTTAACACATGCCTCCAGAAAGCCTCAAAGTGTATTACCACAGAATACCTTTAATCTGAAGAATCAAGGCAACAGAAAAAAATGAGAAGAAAACCCCCATTTGAAGAATACACATAGCAAAAAAATAAGCTGAAAAGACTATTTGTTCTGTATGAAAATACAGAATAAATCTATATTCCAGGAATATGAGCTGGAAGCACCTTTGCTGCAGAAAAAGGGAAGGGGAACATTGCGGGAAGGCCAGCTGCCAGCCTTCCCTAGGCAGCATTTTCCTGTGGCAGTGCTGAAAGCCAGGATCAATGTGGCTCAGGATGGAAGGCTGCTGTAAGCATGGTCTGGACCAGAGACTCAGCAATGCCCCTCTTCCCTGAGTTGCCCCCACATTCTGGGCATCCCAGGAATGCACACACTATTCAATACAGTGGGGATGGTCTCCTCTCCCAGGAGTAGACCTGAGGATTGCATGGGAAAGCCTGGCAGACCTGGGAAGATTCCATTTTCCAGCATCACCACAAGCTCTGGAAACATGCCCCACAGCAGCCACAGCTGAAGGTCTGCCTGTACAGTCCTTTGCAGGCAGACATGAACCCAGCCAAGCAGCAGCTGAGGGCTGAGTCCTGCTTCTGTTAGAGCTGAAGTACGCTGGTTGCCTGTGGAGGACTTGATGCATTCCCCACATTTCCTTGCACACAAAATGCAGACTCATCACAGCATCTCCTGCAATGGTGAGGTGAGGAAGGGAAAACCCCAACCCTTCGATGGAAATCCAGCCCAGGCTCTCTGGCTCCACAGCTCCCTGTGACAGTCTGGTTTTGAGGCAGTGCAGCCAGAGAGGGCAAGAGCTCCGAGACAGGGTGCTCCATGGGAACCTTGCTCAAGCTGTCCGACATCTCTGGAATTCTATGCATGTGGGAGACAGACACTTTTTGGTTTCACAAAGAAATCTGAACATTTAAAAGTGGTGCCTTCACAGCCCTGACCCCAAAGGCCCTGATCAGTCACAAGCCAAGAGTGGTGACTAGAGCCGTATCCAAGAATCCTGCGGTTCTCACCGACACCACCCTCCTCTGAAAGTCTCCCGTCACTCCATTTGGAGTATGATTCCCTGTCTGGGTTCACCTTCTGCATCCCAATGTCACAAGCTGGAGGAAAGCGTGGCTGCTTATGCCAAAAAAGAGGCTCTGGAAGGAAAGCACATGGCTGGGACAGAGCAGAAACAGCACTTCCAGCATTTTTTTTCTCACTTGGGATGCTCTGGGAGAAGAGATGGGCTCACTTAGCTGTCTGACACTTTTATGATTCACGAATTCAAATGCAAAGCTTCAGGTATAAACCCACAGCTCACTGCAGCTACGCAGATGTGAGGAAGGGGAGAAACAAGCAGATTCTGCATAAAGGCAAGGCCAACCTCAACAAAACAAGTACAGGACAGGACAATATTATTTCCAAAGGCTGCACAAACAGGGCATCTGAATCAAACAGGGCAGCTTCTCCCATCCACAGCTTGAAGTGTGTCCAAAACACATTCTGAATAATCAAAACTAATCCCATAAACATGCCCTTACCCTACACAGGCGGGGTGAACCAGCGTGCCCACGCCCTGCACATCTCCTTTAGTCCCACTGCCTTCCAAATTCCTTCTCTTAATTGCACAATCCAGGAAAAGCCAATTCAGCATCGTACCAGTTTCTTCCCCTCCCAAGTTCTGAGCCAAAGGAGCATGGGAAGGAAAGGAGATGACTGCAGACTGTTGCTCCTGCAGATAGAAAAACAGCCCAGTGCTGGGGCCCTTGGCTTGCATAGTAGTGCCTTGAGATGACAGGACTGGGGACAGCAGGGGCACTCAGAGACAGGGCTGTCCCTCTCCCCGCAGCTGTAGACAGCACTGCTATTCTGCCACAGAAGATAATATTTAGGGAAGCTTTTGGTCTTCCAGCAACGCTGGGGACTGGCTGACAGCTGCCACCACAGCACAGATGACAAGCCCTGACATCGTGCCGGCCTCCTGAAAGGGAGTTATTCTTCAGGCTCTAATTTGTTTTGCCAATGCCGAGGGCACACAGCCTCAGCCTGCACCAGCTCACGTCCTTCCACCCACTGCCTCAGCACTCACTGCAGTTATGAGTGGCTCAGAGCAGCTCTGGAGCTCCCACGCAGAACAACATGTTGCATCTCTGCTACAGGAGGAAGAGACACTCCAGATTCACCAGCAGAGACAACACCACAACGGGGAGGTGAAAAAAAAACCAAAACCAAAATATCTTATTCTGGGCAGCATTTGTACCCAGTGCATAAATCGAATATAAGTGTTTAACTGCCATGGGCTGGAGTTAATTGGTTCTGTGGTTGAGGCAGTCAGAGCTGGCTTCCTGTGTGAGGACAGGCAAAATTCCAGGGGAGGGATCTCAGGGCTCAGAGATGCAACCACAAATTTGTCCCCTCCAGTGGAAGGCCATTTTCTGCATCGTTCCTTCCCAAAAAAAGCATACACTACAGGCAGAAGAGCTGGCCAACGCAGGGAGGGAAAGGGCTGTTCCTGCTGGGTTGGCTTCCTGGTGCCTGCTACCAGCTTGGAGAAAAATCTGTCACTTGTGCTCCACATTGCATGGGGGATCACCTGAGTTTTTCCAGGTGAAAGGAAAAAAAACTGAATAGCAAAAACAGACAAGGAGATTTAATCCTGCAACTTCCAAATAGTGCCAACTGCCTGGGCAAAAGAGAGAGCAGAGGGAACGTCTGAATTCAAATCAACTCTGTTTTCCACTGGAATTGAGCCATGGAAAGGTTTTCCTTGAGAGTTTGTTTAGAAGAAAATGTGAGCCTGTGCTTAGGACCTGCAGTGATAAGACTTCTGGTCATGAAACACAGAGCTGTTCTCATCTCACTCCTTAAGCCAATCTTTCACAGACTAAGGCATCACACCAGCCCCTCACAGGGAAAAGTGGGTTTAGGATGTGCAGTCATTAAGTGAGCCCTGAGCTTAAAGAAAGCAGCAGCAACACATGAAGTCCATCACAACAAAGGCAGTTATGGCAGGAACAGGCACCATACAAAGGTTCCTCTCCTCCCACAGAGCTGGGAAGCAGGTGACAAGAAGGCAGTGGTGTGTAAACAGGTAGCACTCACACACAGCTGACAAACTCACCAGATCTTCCCCAAGCTCAGCAACTTGCTGAGACAAAGCAAATCCCATTGTCTATTTCCAGTGAAGAAGTTGCAGTTCAGCTTTCCTCTGTATAAAGTGGTGTTTTTTCAGCAAGATCTTCTAAGGCACATTAATTTATAGTAAAGTTGCTAGTACCAGCCTAGCTGTCAATCACTTACATGAAGGGAAATCTCAGGATTGCATGTGGACAGCCAGCCCCAACCACAGCTCACACACTGCTATGTGTCCAGTGCTCTCTACCCTGGGCATCAATGTTCACACATCCCCATCCATGCCGGCAGTGGCAGTGTCCACACAGAGCAATCAGCCAAAAGTTAGCTTTTCACGTTAAATTCTTATCCCAGCCCAACCTTGACACTGAGGACATCTGCTTCTTCTCACAAGAACTGCTCTATTTGGAGCCCACTGCCTTTGCACCTCCATATCAGGCTATGGGTTAGTGCAGATAGCTAAGCAACAGCATTTTTTGAGGTCAATGGGTTTTATTTAAAAAGAGAGAAAGCAACAGATTTGGGAAAACAGAAGTCTTACAGTCTCAGTCTCACATCTCATCCCATTTATTCTCCTACACAGTTGCTTCTCTGTCACTTTTTCTCCTTCCAACTTTTCCAAGCTCTTTCCGAGCTTCTGCATTTCCCTGCTGAATTTCAAGCACCTTCTGGTTTCCACTTGCACATGGTGGTTGGGCTGTTTTCCACTCAACATCCCAACATCCTTGCTAATACTGCTAGTGTCTGCTGCAGCACGGTCACTACACATGCTAACTCAGCACTGACCAGCCCAGGCAACACAGAAGCTCGGAGCTTTAATGACAAAATAAAAGTATTCCACAAATGAACCAAACTTTATCAGTTTTCCTTCCACTCTGGTGGTGAGCAGCTCTGGGTCTCCAGAAGCAACACCTGCAGCCCAAGACCTGAACACAGCTGTAGCGAACCATGTTCTTAGAGCAGATCAGCAGAAAACTTAAGTCTTCAGGGGCTGAAGCAAATCTCTCTCACAAAACTATAGCCACAAAAACAAAGGCGGTGTTGAGCACCACTGGTGTGATTCTGCTGCCTCAGATACAGCTTTCCAGTGGCAAGCTTCCTTTCATTTGCTTTTGTTGGTCATTTCCAACAGCAGCACTTGAAGGGAACTTTATTGTGCTGGAGACAGACGTATTCTGGACGACTGTACAAGGGAAGCGTGCATCTGGGGAGTTTTCAAAACACATTATCCAAACTTAAAGGTCACTACATTCCAGGATGTCAGTGTCAGCTGGACACTTATAAATAGCTTCACCAATCTGAATAGCATGACCCATTGTGTATCAAAACTCTACTTCGGAGGCTTTTCCAACATTACTGCCTACTGCAAATACAAACCACTGGTAAAAATAAGTGAATTTATCATCACCTTTGCTTGGCAGTAACAAGCTACTCCCAAAAGGACTTCATGTTCGGGAAGCTGAAATACAGTGATATAAAATGGCAACAAGAAACCTGTAAGCCCAGCAGAAAGAACAAATCTGAACACCTGAGTCATGAGGTTTCCATGATACTGCTGGAAGAAAAATAGCTGAGACACATGCTGGGGTAAAGAAAACAGCAGCTGGGACAGGCATCTGCCCCACATCAAATGGAAACAAGATGTTGCTCTCCCACTCACTTCTGCCAGATCAGTGGTTCCAGGCAACAGGCAAACTGAGATCATCAGATCACAGACCTACCATGCCTGTAGATCCCTATAAACTCATCCCAGCTCCCTGCACAAAGCAAGCAGATTTCTTTCTAATAGAGTTGAGCACTCTACCCATGCTGGAGCCCAGCCATTTCCCTTTGGTGCCCAAATGAGAGCCAAGCAACTTCAAGAGGGTTTTTTTTTCCCTTTCTTTTTTTTAAATCAAAGTGACAGAGTACTGATGTAAGTACACCAAGCATTCAAGTACCTACACCAAAGAATGCAAATTAATTTAATTTTCTCCAGAACTAGGCAATATTTTAGGTTCCTGTTACACCTATGAAAACCTGCACAGGCAACAGCAGCCACACCAAATTAACATTAAAAGTATTTTATATCACACAAATGCAGAAAAGAATTGCAGTGAGAGAGTCTTGGTGTTTTCATTCTCTGCCTCTGTCTTTCCCTTAATCTACTCCTCCCAGAGCCTAGAAACGTTAGCTTTCTTAAAAAGGGATCCCAATACAATTTTCCTTTATGCAGGTTTTAAGTAAATTACAGTCTTGCAAATTCATTCTTGAGCTGGAAACTTTTGGGCCAGGATTCAAAGAAATTAAGCAGGATTTGAGATTCTTGGCAAAAAGTAGCATACAGAGAAAACAGTAGCAGGGACTTGTTTGTGCTCAAACGGCATACCTATAATTCAGACAGCCACCACTGCTGTTCCCATTTATTTAGTAATATCACACCAGACTTTTTTGACTTTGGAGACCTATGCTATTTAATGTGATAAAAATGTTTTTAGCTCTGAGAGAATACAACACACAACACCAAGCTATTTAACGAGAACAGTCTTCCAACAACAAAAAAATCAGCTGTAGACAAAGATTAGTTTGGAGCCGACACAGATTTTAGCCAGATTGACTTCCGATAGTAGTTATACAACATGTGAGCTGCGGAGAGGCGGCGATGCACAGGTCGCGCTCCATATTTGCTATACAGCATTCCTCATATATTGGCTCAGAGAGTAGCTAGCCTCAAGAGTTTGCTTTACCCGTGTTTGAATCAGCGTGTCTCTCGCTGTTATATACACACCGCTAAGTTACTATTGCAGAGTGTTTGGATACCAGTGGTATGTAAACAATTTGTATTTAGGAAGGTCTGACCCCATTTCTTGCCGCTCGTCTTTGTGGGGTGTTGCATGCCTGCAGACACACGGATCCCGGATACCCTTTATGAGCATCCTGGGCATTCCGGCAGGAGTCCCCGAGCATGGCGGTGCTGGTGCCGGTTCCAGCACCAGAGGGGGCTCCGAGGCCCCGGAGCCCTTCACCCGCCGTTTCCTCCGCCCAGGGCGCGGGCAGGACCTTCCTGCAAGGACTTTCCCCGCACCAGCCACGGGCACCGGCATCGCCCTTCTCCCTCCCCAGCTCTCCCCGCCGCCGCCGGGGTCCCGAAGGGGGCCGGCGGGACAGCGGCCGCGCATCCCCCCTGGTGGCCTCGCCACCCGCTGGGTTATTCCCCCGCCTCCGAGTGAAAAAGAAACCCCAAGTTGTGTGATCGAGGAGAGGCGCGTACGAGAGCGGGGCGGTGCTCACCGAGAAACGCTCCAGGTCGGTGGCGGCCATGACCGGGGCTGGCGCGACTCCGGCGGCGGGAGCGCTGCTGTCGCTGCCCGCCGCGGGTGGATGCGGCTGAATGGATCCAATATGGCCACTNGCCCTTGCCGGGGGTCAGCTGTGGGTCTGGGGGCGAGCACATCGCAGGGGTGGCCCTGGCAGGAGAAGGGGACTTTGAGCGCCGTACAGCACTGCCCTCTGCACGGGGCAGCTGCGAGCCCGAGTGTGGCTGCGGAAGGGCCGGGAGCATCCTATGCAGAGGTCACGCAGACCCATCTCCCCATCTCGGGAAGGTCTCCAGCGTTCAGCGTGCTGGAAGGACATCACATTCCACAGGGCAGCGGTGCCTCTGCATCGAGGTGCTTCCATAACACGCGGGAGCCACACCAAAGTGGCAGCTACAGCGTGGGTTTGAGCCAGGCCAGGAGAGCTCACGGCCATTAACGCTGCCCATGTTTATGATAATTTAAAGTATGCACCAGGGGGGCTGTCGAGTCTTTCTTCATCGTTCCTTTCCACCTAAGGCCAAGGCCACTGCCAGTCTCTGTAATGGAGACATTGGTATTTCAGGAGCTGCTAGCACAGAGCGGTTTCTGTTGCTTTCTGGTGCCCTCTGCTGCAGTGCGGCTACCCAGGAACAGCTCGCCAGAGCCACGTGTGCTCTCGATCGTGCTGCTGGGTCACTAGACCAGACCTTCACCGCTGATCTCTCTGTTGCCCTGGTTTTGTCTGATGCTTTCCCCTTTGACCCTGCTATGTCCTTACCTTTCCTCCTCACCGCCTCTTGGAGCAATCCACTCGTCAGATCTGGAGAGCCGAGTTTGATCAAAGAGACCAAATACTTCTGCCCACAACGCTCTTGCGAGGAAAGGATTCATGAGGATCATTTTGAACCCTCCAAGAAGAGAATTCCTCTTACCACTACACACAGGAGTCAAAGAAAAGCAGTGTGTGCACAAAAATGGAGCAGTTACTGAGCAAGTTCTGAGAACCCAGCAGAAATCCCCCAGCAGCTTTGGGGACACACAGAGCCCTCTCTCCTTTGCTCTCAGGCAGCATCTGTCAGCTGAGCTGCTCAAAGCCCGTGCTCAGGGCTGCTTCTCCCTCAGTGCGCACACCAGCCACAGGGCAGTTACTGAGTCACTGGGTTACAGCAGGTGTCTGTATTTTACATCTCCACATCTTTGATTCTTCCTAAACCTCCTTGTGTTCCACTTCCACACTGCTGCAGGAGCTCTGGGAAGAGCTGTTCATCCCAGAAGGGCAAGGTGCTTATGCTGGAGAAATAATACAGGATATAAACTTAGATGTAGGTAATTGAAGGGAGAGGGCAAGGGTTAGAGGGATCAGAGATTAGGAAGAAGGTTGTGTTTTCCCTTCAAGCAATTTCAAGGCATTTTCTGAGATGGTGATTTGCTTTTTGAAATATGATAGATCTAGCGCAGGTCAAAGGAACTGTTTTTCTCTTTCCTGAGCAGACTGTCTACAACCAAATTAATTCTCCCAATCCATGTATTAGTTGTGGATAAAGACAGGTTTTTAAAAATGTACTTTTCTAAAAAGGTCATTGCTGAACACCATCTGTTAATTTATTTGCACCAAAAGTTACCAAAACCACCCCCAACTTTTTTCCAGTCACAGCCACAGCTCTTAATGCTGCCAGGGACAGCAAAGCTGTCCTGCTGGTCCCTGGCACCTGAAGCCAAGTCTGAGGAGTGTTATAAGCTTGCTGAAACTTTTATTCATTTACCCCTTGTGAGTGAAATGTTCCTGCAGACCAGACATTCACTTTATCACCGTGTTTCTTTGGCCAATCCCCAAAGGTTCTCCAGTTCTCCCTGTCTCCTTCCACAGCAAAAATGTGGAAGCTAAAATCCGATATTTCTGGTATACAGATGCAACAGTTAATACAGAAGCAGAGTTAACTTTCCAGGCTGCTTTTATATATCACAAAGAAGCAAAAATAAGCAGATAAAAAGACCTAAATGTTCTGGTTTTGTTGGGTTTTGTTGTTGGTTTTAGGTTTTTTGTGGGGGTTTTTTTCTTTGGTTTTTTGTTTTTTGGGGTTTTTTTTTAAGTTTATAATCAGCTTTGTGAGTCCTTATTTAAGACAATGTAAAGCTTTTGCTTAACACATGCCTATACGTCGTAATGCCAGGTACTTTTGGAGAAGCAATTGACTTTGATTCATTAAGAGCTCTATTCCCTGACAATAAAGTGCACAATGTAACAAGGCTCGCAAAAGCTGATTCCCGAACAGCTGCTGGTTTCTGTGAACTGCAGGTCAGATGCAAAGATTCACAGCACAAAGAAAATTGTGAGACATTGCAACGGATCAAGAGCCAACACTGCTACCCTCTGGCTCTGAGCTGTGCTGCTCAGACCTCCTGCAGCTGGAGTCCTCAACAGAGGAAGCTTCCGGTAGCGCTGCCACCAGTGTGGGGCAGATTGCTGTGACAGCAGAGCACTGTATAAAACCTCACAGTTATTTTTAAACACCTTGTTATTTCAAAAAGCACACTATTTCTAATGCCAGTTCAAGAGAAACCTGCTGATTTCAAAAGGTTCGGTTGCATAAAAACTGCTTTAAGAGAAGTGACTTGGATTTGGTAACTCCTTTAGCTGCTAATTGTTATGCAAATTATTCCTAATAGTTCCGTAAATAGATGTATATTATAGTGCTGGATGCTCCTGCAAGGACTTTAAATTTCGTGGAATAAAACCACAGTGAATTAAAGACAAGCTGTGGATTTTTTACAGGTGAAGACCTGGGGCAAAGAGCACAAAGGACTGGAGAGGCACAAATATGTCCCTGGAATCTCTTTGTCTTGGGGAGAGCAGGGGAAATGTCCCACTCTTCATGGATGTTGGCATTGCAGCAGCACAGTTCTGACGATGGGGAGATCAGCAAGAGGTGCTTCACCTCTACATATTGTGAGCACAGGTATAGGCAATGAAAGTGGAGAGAAATAAATGCTATCACAGCCCCTTTGACTTGGCAGGCAGACACAGAGAGCAAGAGATCATCCCACCTGTTCCATGAGTACAGCAGAAAGACCAAGGCCTTTTGAGGATGGCTCCAGCTTCCAGGGCTGAATAAAATCCTTGATTTTTAAATATAGGTGGTGCAGATAAACAGATTTCCTTCAGGGTTTTCAACACAGGCCAGAGGAAGCAGCTTTTGGATAATTATACATTTCTCACTGTGTGTCCTGGGGATTACTAGAAATCAAATGCTTTATAGCTACTCTTTCATCATCAACACCATCAAGGACCTTATTAAACTTTCATTGGAGCTGACAATACATGGAGCTCATAAGGCATTTTTACAGAAGTGCTATCTTTTTAAGCTGGAAGTCAATAGGAGCTGTAGGTCCATTTCCATATCGAAACAGACCCAAAATTTCCCTGCCACCTAATGCTAAAGTGCACCAGAGGGTAGATTTAGATTAGCTACTAGAAGAAAACTCCTCCTTGTGAGGGTGGTGAGGCCCTGGCACAGGTTGGCCAGAGAAGCTGTGGATGCCCCATCCCTGGAAGTGTTCAAGGCCAGGCTGGATGGGCCTTGGAACAATCCAGTGTAGTGGAAGGTTTCCCTGCCCTTGGCAGGGAGGCTGGAAGCTTTAAGGTCTCTTCAAACCCAAATCATTCTATGAGTCAATGATTCTGTTACCACACTGAACCTCATGCCAGGTTTGCATTATCCTGCTAAAATCCGATCAAGTTCACAGGGTATCTGAAAAACAGAGGATGCTTGAGATGAGTCCTTGCATCATCTGTGTGAAACAAGCAGTATTTAATAAATACAGACTCTGAGATACACAGAAAACTGTGTTTGAATGGCTGCTGTTAAGAAATATCTTCTGAACTGGTTACGGAGGTCCTTGAGTTAGAGCTGAATCATTCTAATTTATGAGAAAATGCTTTTTATCTGTAAATAATCACACACACACACACACACACACGCACACACACCCCAGCTGCCCCTTCACAGACTTTTGCTCAATTGTTTATCTATGGAAGGTTACTGCATTTCTCCATGGAACAAAGGAAGAGCTATTTTCCCTGACAATGTGTGGTCTTTGTTTCACAAAGAAAAGTGGGAAATCATGGGCTTTGTCATCCTATTTATTCAGGGAACACTGATTTCATTTATGGAGGAAAACAAGTTTTCCTCAAGGTAAAAGTCCCATCTCTAGTCATTAGCAGCTAAGCTTCACCTTTCTGCAAAGCAGCAACAACCTGTCTGACTGGGACTACTCTCCACATTCCCTTTTCCTCCTCTTTTTCTTCCAGCCTGGCATCTAATCTTCCCTGTGCCTCTGAGACTATCATGTGGGGAAGAGCAAGACCTAGGGCACCATTTCCTTCAGTTTTGGGCAGTAGAAACTTCTTTGCTTTAACTAGATACTGTGCTTGATCTCCCACTTTATTTCCTGGTTTTGTGTGTCATATATTACCATCATATAATTACAGTCATATAACCTTCACCTTCCTCCTCTGAGGAGGTGGGAAAAGCTCCCAGGTTCACTCTGCAGTTTACTTCACTGTAATAATGATAATTTAAGTTTCAGAAACTTCTTCACAGGAAAGATAACTCTCATCAGTCACGTGGTTATAAATAGAGGCCAGCTCTCTACAGTCTATGATGCAGAAATAGCAAACTAGGAAATTAATTTAATCACAGGCTTCTGCACATTGTTTTGTCTCAGCCAGTAAATGAGGAATATCAAGACAGTTGACTTGAGACCTCCTACAGAGCAACCCACAGTATTCTGTAAATAGCCCAACAAGAAATACTTGCTTTGGAGGTTTTTGGTGACACAGAAAGAGACAAAATTTCTCATGCTTTTTTAAGGCTGGAAATTTTGGACGACTGATAAGTATAACACCTATAATGTTCCAGGATTTTATTATCTATATTAATAACATTCACTCAAAGGGTTTAATTTCTGCTCCATAATCTTATCAATGGGACCAGCACTCAGCAGACTAAGAGCTCATTGGGAGCTGGTCCTCTGATACTTGGCAGTCATCCTGAATCATGGGCAACCAAAAGGCATCAACAGCTAAAGGGAAAGGTTGGCAAACAGGGTGCACCCTGTGATGTGGTCTGGAACTGGTATGGGTGATGTTTTCTTCTTTATTGCAGATAGTATAGGAGGTTAATGTGTTAGGTTACTGACACCCACTGAAAGACTGTGAAAAAGAGCACAACCACATGCCATGGGTTGTCCATAGAGTGCATGTGGGACAGGTAGCTGGAGGCATTACCTGGGCAAAGAGGTCATTGTGTCAGGGCAGTTAAACCAGAGCAACCAGTTCAGACTTTGCATGGCATAAGGTGCACATGTAAACATTCTGTCTTCTATGACCTCCTGGGTATGTGTCCTTCTGCTCTGCAGCAATGGGGAATGCCAGGATCTGCAGAGGGAAACAGTCTCACTAACTCCCCTCTTTTTGGACCTTGACCCAATGCAAGCCCCAGAGCAGCTTGGCTGCGTGGGTGTGGAGCAGTGAGGTGTCCTGGGAGCCTGGTGCAGGGAGATCCATCTGCAGGAATGGTACTGGGCTGAGGATAAGGCAGGTGGGATGTGACAGCAACACTGTGGGTCTCAAAGGATACAAGGATGCAGGGGTGTGATGCTGTGCAGGTNCCGCCCCATGTTTGAACCAACTCAAGCAACTGGAGCAACTTCTCCCTTAGCATTTGTAACATAAGAAAATGGTTTATAAAAGAGCCCGTTCTTCTGAATCATGTTCCCCTCTTGCTCTCATTTGCAGATATGAACTATAATCCTAGGGTATAGCTGAAAGTTTGCAATGCAAAAATCACAGACTGCTGAGATTTTCTTATGCCTGCAAGGGATTCTAGTAAGGATCTGAATGGTGAAAGCAAGGCACAGCAATTAGTATTTGGATGTAGGGTAATTTTTAGCTCTCTACATACAGCAGGCAATGCCATGAGCTATAGAGCTTTGCAGAACACTGCTCATGTGTCTGCCTCAGCGAGGGCAAGGTTTCTGTTCAGGCTATATGAAAAGCCAGTAATAGGAGGTGTGTGATTCACATAGAAACACAGAAATACTACAAGAAGATTACACATTATTATTATGTGAAATAGCATTAGAGCAGCAAAATGATTTTGAGGAACTGGTTCGGTACCAGCTCTTTAGCAAAAGATGGAATAGTTTTACAGACATTTGCACAAAGATGGAGAGAGAAGGGGAAAGAATGCCAAATGCAATCTGTGGGACGAGGCTCTTCTACCCTCAGTAAAAGGTGTGAAGAGGCAGAAGGGAAGTCAGCATCAGCGAGGAGGACACACCTCACATGGCCTTCAAAATGGAGACTTTGGCGCAGACTGATCATAGAATCATTAAAGTTGGAAAAGACCTCCAAGATCATCAAGTCCAGTCTTTGATTAAACACCACCTTGTCTACTAAACCATAGCACTAAGGGCTATGTCCAGTCATTCCTTGAACACTTCGGGGGTGGTGACTGCACCACTCCCTGGGCAGACCATTCCAGGGTTTGAAATCTTTACTGTAAAGAAATTCCTTCTGGTGCCCAGCCTGAACCTCCCCTGGTGCAGCTTGAGGCCATTTCCTCTTGTCCTGTCTCTGGTTGCCTGGGAGAAGAGGCCAAAGCCCACCTTGGTGCAGGCGCCTTTCAAGTACCTTTCAGGTACTTGTAGAGTGATAAGGTCTCCCCAGACAAAACACCTCCAGCACCTCAATGTCCTTCCTGAATTGAGAGGCCCAGAACTGGACACAGCACTTGAGGTGTGGCCTCACCAGTGGGTAACTCCTGCTGAGTACAGGGGGAAAATCCCTGCCCTGGTCCTGCTGGCCACACTATTGCTGACACAGACCAGGATACCACTGGCTCTCTTGCCCACCTGGGCTCATGTTGAGCCACTGTCAACCAGCACCTCCAAGTTCTTTTCCACTGGGATGCTTTCCAACCACTTTGTCCCCAGCATGGAGCTGTCCAGGGGGTTGCTGTGGCTTAACTGTAGGACCTCTCATTTCACCTTGTTGACCCTCACACCATTTGCCTCAGCCCATTGATCCAGCCTGTCCAGATCCCTTTGCAGACCCTTCTTATCCTCCAGCAGATTAACACTCCCATCCAACTTGGTGTCATCTGCGAACTTACTGAGGGTGCTCTCCAGCTGCTTGTCCAGAGCGTTAATAAAGATATTATTAAACAGGACTGGGCCCCATAATGAGCCCTGGGGAACCCCAGTAGTGACCAGTTGCCAACTGAATGTGGCACCATTCATCACCACTCTCTGGGCCCAGTCATCCAGGCAGTTTTTAATCCTTTAGAGAAGCACAGGCTCCAGGCCATGGGGTGCCGGCATCTCCAGGAAAATGCTGTGGGAGACAGTATTGAAGGCTTTGCTGAAGTCCATGTAGACTACATCCACAGACTTCCCCTCATCCACTAGGCAGGTCACTTGGTCATAAAAGGATATTCCATTTTATTAAGTTCTCAGACAGTGAAAACAACTCCAAATCTATTTGCTTTTTCTTATTCATCCTCATAGTTACTTTTATCTGTCCTCATACTACACTGACCGAATGTTCCCCATCTCTCTTGCTCTTCTAGACAAACTGTTCAGGCATCGATTTAGTGATCTTAACTGCAACACTCAGAGGAGGACAGAACAAGTTTGCAGGCTGAACATCCCTCCAAGAGGTCCTCACTCCTCCTACTTTGCCTGGGGAAAAGCATTTGTCTGAGATTTATTTTCTCCTATAGAGGAGAGAATAGTAATGTTAAATGCTTAAGCATAAGTAATTGATAAGACAGCAGAGAAAGCTTCTCTGTAAAAAGAGGAGCTCTCTCTTCTCCTGGTGGACGTGAACAGATGCAGCGATGTTGTAAATATTTCATTGTTTAAAGAGACGCATACATCTACATTGTAGATGCAATACAGGTAAAAGACACAGATAATAATATATCATTATATATATATATATATATATAT
>VZTN01027543.1:32105-155003 GCA_013400515.1 Erpornis zantholeuca | reverse complement strand
CGTGCGCTGCGTGCTGCCTCCCGCCGCCCCAGGGCCGCCCGAGGAGGCGGCCACCCCGCTGACCCCCCCACCGCTGGACGAGGAGACCGGGTCCCGCTCGCCTGGGCTGCGGAGGGGGCCTAAGAACCACCGGGCCAGCGAGGAGACGGTGGTGCCCCTGGAGCAGGCGGAGCACCAGTGGCTGGTGCTGGCCGCCGACGGGCAGTGGACACAGCAGCTCCACGGGCTGCTGCTGGGCGACGCCAGCCTGGCGGCTCGCAGGGACTTCATTTCCGGCTTCACCGCCCTGCACTGGGCCGCCAAGAGCGGCAACTGCGACATGGTGACCAACATCATCCGAGCGGCCGAGAAGGGCGGGTCCCGTGTCAATGTGGATGCCAGGTCTCATGGTGGCTACACGGCACTGCACCTGGCTGCCATACACGGCCAGGAGAAGATCATCACCATGCTCGTCTACAGCTACCACGCCAAGATTGACCTGAGGGACTACAGCGGGAAGAAGCCACACCAGTACTTAAAGGAAGGGACATCCCTTACAATCAGGCGCTTGCTGGGGGACCCCAGCCTTTCCCAAAACATGGAGCACTCTATGCCCATCAAGAAGTCCACAAAGCTTGCAGCTTCAATCTTGAGCTCCACTAGCACTTTCCTGGGAGTCATATCTGATGACATGGCTTTCTACGATCTCACCAAAGGTTTAAGGAAGCCCTCGACTTTAAACAAGCTTCTAGCTGCCACTACGGGCCCGAGGAGGAAGCCAAAGACCAGAGGGGGCTTCCCTTCATATTCCTCGCTCTCTGAGGTAACCGAGGAGGACGAAGACATTGTTGTGAAACGCAGACCCGTTTCTGAGCTGTTCTTTGGCCACTAGCCTCTGCCTTACTGTGATCAAAATGGTTTAATAGCATGGCTGGTGTCTCAGCTTTCTGTTGCAGAAGCAGTTTGTATTTTGTCTCTCTGTGTCCATCTTTTTGGATGTTTAACTGAATCAGTGATAGGGTCTACATCCAAAGACCACAGGATGAAACCCAGCTCCAGGTTCCTGTGGAAACGGAGCTGCCAGGAAGTGCTGTCCATGCTGTATATACCATCCTGCTGATGTATTGGTGGAGACCACAAACTTTATACTTACTGGTTGAAAAACTAAAACAACTTATGTGTGTGTAGACAGGTGAAAATGCCTGAGGTACAGCCTTCTTGATCTGGGTTCCTCGGCTGGAGAGCAGAAGCAAGGTGAAGGATTGCATATTTTACACTGTGAACAGCAAGCTGGTAGCTGGCTACTTTAACAAGGCTTGTTATCTAACAGGATTAAATTATCAGAGAAAAGATGCATAGTTTTCTCTGATGTTTCTGATTATTTTGGTAGCAGAAGAAGGATATTTCTATTTACAAAAATTGCATACTTTTTCAAGACAAAGTTTCTCACTATCAGAAATACTAACATAACAATCTCAGTTGTTGCCTGATACATTTTATTAGGTTAATTACTTAAAAAGATAGACCCTGACCTTCAGCACTCAAGTCACCATGACTTGTCTACCTCAGTTTGAAAGCTTGGCTAGTGATTTAAGTTCTTTTCTCTTCCTGAAAGACTTTTTGTCCAAGCGGTACTTACCCACATGTCTTGATGATACTGTGAACATTTAAACTTTACTGTAGTTCAGTCAACTTAATCTGAATAAAAACCTTCTTGATACTTGAGAGCGAAAAACTGAGCTAAAAAACTGGGAATTGCATCTGTCAGAGTTGATGAGTAGCCAACTGGAAACAAAGTTAGGCTTGTATGTCTGATTCTTTTTGTTTAAAACTTGGCCTTTCATTTTGACCTATTTACAAGAAATATCTATAAACATGGGGCTTTATGTAATGTTAGGCATTTCATGACAGAACCTCTGCATGACCTCTTGAAGCAGTGTTTATCTCAACAGCATGAATTACTGACCTAAAACTAACTCTTCTTCTTTTATATGATAAACATATTTGTTCTATATATAGAACTACACATAGCTCAAAAAGCATGCTAACTGCAGGTTAACTAATACAATTGCAGTAAGCGTATTATTTTTTTAATTACTGCTTGGTTAAAGTTAATGCAAAGAGGCAGAGCTATGAACAGAAACTGTCTGACTTCTGGGCAAGTGTGCTAAACCAGCATGTTTTCTCTAAAACTAGAAACCTGTATCATTGAGAGGTGCTGAAGGTGAGAGCAGTCCTGCGCTGGCTCTGTTTGGGTTTTTGCACTGAAACACTTGTTTGCATGCTTTGCCTTTCCTTCCAAGTCAGTGACTTCAAGAATGTGGTTTTTTTTCTCCTTGCATTAAACTGAGTACTTGTAATCGGTTCTAATTGGCTTGTTCCAAACACTCACAAGGAATGCTGTAGGACTGAAGATGGAGGCACTGCCCTCTTTACATGAAAACACTCTCCCTGCAGTTCCTGGAGTTGGTGACATTCGTCAGGAATGTAATCAGAGGTTGCATCCAGGTCTGATGCATATGTTCTAGGAAGAGACTGGATTATTCTGCACAGGTCTGCTTCTATATTGAACTAATTAAGTTGTTAAGCAAAGGTTAATGATCAAGCACCTCATGACTTCTATATCTGGAGTAGGGTTAAAAAAAAAAAAATCCAATTTGCTCTCTAACTGTTGGTGTGACCATTGACCAGCTTGGTCCTTTGAAGCCTTGTTTTGTGCTGCACTCTCTGAGCTTGCAGAGTTCCAGGAAAAAAAGGGCTCTGTTTTAAAATGTCTTTCCAAGTGTACTGACATAAACCACTTTATTTCCTGAAACCACAGAAGCGTGTGTGTGCATTCACGTTACCTCTGAGGCACTGACACTTCCTGGTGAAAGCATTCTGTTTCTGTGGGAATTGTAAACACTCCAGTTTGGCTTGGCCTTAGGGAGAAATTTGTTCAATAATTATGGGTATAGGCTTGATATCTATTCAAACAACATCGCTGAACTTTAGTGCTCATTCAGAATCAAGCGTACATGAGCCAGAGGCAAGGTTCAAGGATGGAGTGTTTTGCGTTTAAAAACCCCACCTGACTAACCTGGAGAGCATGCTTGTGATTTCACCCCTGGGAAAGTAAGGAGAAGGTTTCATTGCTTCTCTATTGTTCTGTCAAAGAAGTTACAGTGGAGATAAGACTTAATTGCAGTAGGTACCATCAAGGAAATTCTGCACTACTCCTTCCTCAGAGGCATTGCAGTGATTAGCTGGTGTGATAGAAAAATGCCCAGCAGCAAGAGCCCTCTTCTAGCGTTCCCCAGGGGGTGCTGGAGGCTTGGCAGGAACGTGGGGAGCTCACAAGGCCAGGTGCTGTGGGTGGGGTGGGCCCGGCCAGGCCGGGCCAGGCCAGGCTCTGCCAGCAAGTTTCTGCAGTGACTCAGCTCATTCCTCCTCCTTGTTGAGCCGATGAAGGAAAAGATAGTATTTAAGCAGGCTGGGATGGGTACATGCAGTGCGGTACAACTTTGGGTGCAGACAAATACTGAGAGGTATCGAGAATGCACTGCTGTACTCTTACAGATGTATATAGGGCCTTTAGTTTGAAGTAAAACCAGTTCATCAGCCTGGCTGGGTTTTGGGTTCTAATGTCGTCCTTTAAGCTGTGGGAAGGGACACTGTAAGGGCAATGAGTGATCATGAGAGCATTTTCCTGCAAGAGGTTAAAGCAGGACTGTTTTATGAATCCCTCAGGTTGACCGATTCTCCTTAATTCTCATTTTCAAGCCCAAATCTGGCTGAACACTGTAGGATTTTCACCTGAATGAATGACAGCTATGAAGTTTAGCCAGGATATTTTCACAGGAACAGCTGGGAGGAGGACTGGGTTCCCTCAGCACGCTGGCCTGGGGCAGGAGCTGTGCCACAGGCTGGGCATGCAGCCTTTGAATCCCTGGCCCAGCCCAGAGCTGGGAGCTGCCTTAGGCACCATCAAATTTAATAGCAGGAAAGGTAAAAACCAAAAAACCAAAAAACCTAAGCCCCCCCCGGCTCTGCTCCTGCCTCCTGGAGAGGGCTTAGTGGTGGGGAAGGCTGGAGATGGAAGGCACAGATGAGGCACAGGAGCCGAACTCAGCAGCTCAGTGGTAATTTGCCTTGGTTACTAGCCTGCCCTCTCACCATGTCTCAGGTTTCCTGTTACAAAATGGAGATAATAGCCTTGGTCCCTTCTTTAAAGCATACAGTCAGTACTGATACGCAAATTGAAACCAAGATAGTGTTTTTAGACCTGTAGGCAGCATGATCAGTGTCATTCCCCCACCCTGTGAATGTGCATTCAGAGGACCGCCTACACAAATAAAACTAGCTCACATTTTAGTTCAGCAGCACTAGGGATCAGCACAGCTAATGTTTGCTTGACCCTGGTTCAGTCTGCCTGCTAATCAACAGACTTGGTTTGTCTGTTCCTTGGCACATTTTGTTCTGAGGACTATGAGCTCAAAAACTTGATCTGAAGAGCTCTGCAAACAAAGCTCAAATCACAATTCTGCACAAAGGGACAGACTTCATCCTCCCGGATGGGGCTGTTTGAGCAGTGTGAGGCAGTGTGCTTGTGGTCAGGGTCAGAGATTTTTGGCTATCTTCATTCCTTTGTGAGTGCTGCACAGAAATGTGGACTATGAAAACCCAGGAAATGCCGCTCCTGCACTACATAGGAGTCTTAATGAGGTTTCAGCTTCATCACAAACCCCACAGTCTAGTGGAAGAGTCACAGTAACTCCAAAAGACCAATGGGAGCTGCAGCCACCAGCTGGAGGTAGAGGAAGCATTTCTAGACAGTCCCCTAATTCCCCATTGCTCGTGTCTTGCTCTCTCTCTTCATGTTTCCACCATGACCTACATTTCTTGGATGTATTTGCCTCCCAATTTGCATGTCAATCTGAGTAAAATGGCAACATGGCAGTTTTTGCCCTTTCCAGTCATTTTTATTATTGTGAGACTCCCCAAATTAAGAGGTTGTTAACAGGAACTTGGCCAGCACAAAGCACAGGCACAAACAGCATGGTGTTTCTTTGCTGCAGGGGAAGAACAAGGACAGAGCAGGACAACACAGATCAAAGACTCTACGTCCTAATGAAGAATATTTCTATTCCAGTTTGGAGGTTTATTTCAGTAATTTATAAGACAAAGCAAGTCATTAAGCACATTGAGCCTTTATACTGTCTGTGTAACCTCAAACCAGGCAAAATAAATCCATACTGTTAATATTATTATGGCTTTAGCACATCTTCTTCCCTTTCTGTGAATAAAAAATAGAGATGTTCACAATAAAAGTTATGGTGGCAATGTTTATCTTTCCCTTTCTTGGTAGAACTTCTGCTCTATGTTTGTCCTAGGTAGAGCAGTACTCCTTTTCTTCACCTAAAAGCACGAGTTCCCAGCCAAACCCAAACTACCATTTCCCAAGAGGAAAATCATCCACCCTCATTCACCTTGACATCACCTCCAGACAAGGTAAGAGAGTCCAACTGAGAAGCACAGCAAGCACTGTGGAGTCGCAGCTGACACAAACCAAATAACTTTCATTTCCACTGAATAGAACAAGATACCCAAATGCACAAGCCCTTGATGCGAGGTCATCATATTGGGGTTCCAGGCCCTTCCTGGTGTCCTCACCCATAGGTTCCTGCATGAGGCAGATGGTCACACCACTAAGATTCACCAATATGGTCACAAAAACAAACTGCAGTGGTACAGACAGACTTTCTCACCATGATTTTTGTGTTGTATTTTCTTCCACCACTCTCCCATGGTAACTTTCCTCTTTGCAAGAAAGAACTAGAGCTCTGCTCCAGGCTGGGATCAACTCTGGACCAGACCAGCTCAGACCTCTCCAAGCAGCCACTGCGACATCGGGTGACACTGACCCTGCACTCTGCAAGGAGCAGCTGAAGCCTGGAAGGGGGTCCTGCAGGCACCAGCCATGCCATCAGGAGCTGTCATAGGGCAGGGATCTCTGGAGAGATTGTTTCACAAATGGTTCCCTTTCGAGGAAGCTTAGGATGTTCTTGCTCTTCCACTGTGGGCTGAGCCCATTGAAAGACCTCTGGCTCTTTATGCACATTTTTAGAATGTCTCTTATTCTCTAAATCAAGACTATCAGTGCAGCCCCTAATTCTCTCTCTGTGGATTTATCTATGAGATGACTCATCTTCAAGCTCATGTGGTATTTTAGAGTCTCTGATAACCTTTAATGCCTCTCTTCATTTAGCAGTGAAATTCAAGTGCTGCTTCTTGAGAGCCTTTTGTGAATCTCAGAGGTTGCATGATTCCTACAGGCTGATTATTCCTTAATGTCTATGTGGGCTCCCTCCAGGCACAGAAGATTAGTTTTGCAATGCTGCTCTGAGTTTATTTTTAAAAAATTATTCAGATGGTTGCCATGAATTCTCAAAGCAGAGAAAACATCTTTCTACTTATTAAATGCAGCTCTCACAAGCACCAAATAGACCTTTTTGCAGAGTACATTTTCATTAACTCCTACAGCCCTCTGTTCCTTAATTAGTTCCACATGCAAAAATCCCCCAGCATAACACTCCACTGAAAAAACAGTCTGGGGTTTAAAACAAAATAATTTAAATCATTCAGTTTAGTTCCCAAGAGGCTGAAACAGCAGCTCCTGGTCCAGCAGTGACTCCCACACATTGCCGTGGGTGTTAAATGAAGTTCTAAACGAGCCACTGTGTCTAACATCTCAGTTGCTGTCAGGACACAGGCAGGATGCACTGCTGCTGCTGCCACTGACTGCTCCCACACCTGCGCCACAGGCTCGTGCTCTGCCTCAGGCAATACAAGTAATCTTATTCCGAAATCAGACTCACTTGCTTTTGCGTAGCACAACAGAAGTTACTGCATAGTCTTCCCCCCTCCCCGCCACTTTATTGGTGGCCAAGCAAGATGCAGAGATTGTTCCTGGAATGCCCCCAGCCTCCTGCTGCCCGCAGCCCACAGGGAGATCTGGGCTCTTGCATTTTGCTACTTTTACCTCTTCCTTCTCCTCAGCACTGCTGTTCTGCACTCTCCTGGATGCAGCTGTCATTAATTCATAGAGACAGCTCCCCATGGGGCTCCGATATCAAAGCTGGGCTCACATTACATTTTACCTGTGAAAGTATCAGGTTGGCAGGCTGCAACAGAAGACTCCCAAGGCTGGGCAGCAGCGGGGATTTCCTGCCTGCTCTCCCAGGGGGGTCAGGTACCAGGCGGCTTCTTCATTCCTTGCGTTTTCCCAACTCACACACACCTGAATTCGTTTACATAAGAAGTCGCCCAGCACGGGGGTGTTGCCAAGGTGCAGAAGTCTCTTGAAGCTGATACTTTCCCAGAGCTCCAGGCAGAGGTAACTCAGTGTCATTGCTGCAGAAGTCACAAATGGAAGGCTGGAGAGTAATGGTATGAGCAGTAATTATACACAAAGACTGCATAGGGTTTTATTTCCATAATCCCTATGGATTCGCTTCCCCAAGAAGAACACCAGTTAGTGCTATTTACAGTTCAAGTTCTGATGGAAAAGGGTCAAAAAAAACTGTCTGGATCTGTGTGGGATCACAGTGTTGTAAAATTAAGATGTTCTGCATTTCTGGCCATCTTGACTTCTACACTGCATGACTTGAAGTTGGGAAAAACCTGCCACGGGTTGGTATGGGGATGTAATTAGTGCTCTAAATAAAAAACTTTCAGCAAAAGGCAGTAAGACTCAAAAGCATGTGCTTAAACAATTTCCTGGCTTCAGTCTGTACTTTCAGAGGCTGCAGCTGACTGGAGCAGAAAGGGACACTTACCATGTCTTAGTATATTGGTGTGCCAGGAATGCTGCACATGGCTGAGGTCTAGCATGAGTTTTCACCATTACCCTCCTAATAAACTGGTAACAAATGATCAGTATCAAAACTGAGACCTACCTGACAATCCGGACCTGCTAGTGCTTTGAAAGTGAGTCTTTGCTTGCCTGCAGAGGTTCTGGTGCCATCACTGTGTCCGTTTTCCACTTTGCCTGGAATTTACAGTCTAACATTGTACCGAGGAGTCTTTTTTTAGTTTTTTTGAAAACAAGTAAAAGTTATTTTTAATTATTGCTCTTTGAAGCATATGTGTGAGTGTCAGTCATGGAAGGCGTAGCAATTGCCCTCTCCATGGCACAAAACCCTAAAAAGATAAGCTAAACAGGGAAGACCCATTTTCCCCCTTAAAAATAAGCAGCAGCTTCAATTATAAAACACTTACAAACAGGAAAGTAAAATGCACCTTCAAGCCAGGCTTCTCAAATCATGCAAACAGCTCATTTAACATTGCTCATATTTTTTAAAATTCTCCACTGACTCCATTAACTTTGTTTCTGTTATTTTAAAGACCATTTTCAAAAGACAGCTTTCAAATTTATGTATTAAAAGCCTGTATTTATGGCCTTCTGAGAACCACTGTGCAGATTACTCACAGGATCTACAGTGTCTGGCTATTTTCCCTCAGGTATTAAGGCAACCACAGTACACTCAACAGCTTGGTCACTGTGCTACCGGAGGTCTTGTGCTTAGTGACATGCAATTCTAAAGAAGACTCCTCAGGAACAGGACAGCTTCTCTCTGTGGTGGTGATACTTACCATAGCCAGGACACACACCACTAGTAAAACATTTCTTGGTAAAGCCCAACATCATAGCACAATGAACATCTATTTTGGCTGTGGAAGAAACCCAAGTTAATTAGTGGCTGCCTTATTCATGGTCTAGGTATGTAGCTTAGGCTGCATATTGTTCTTACTGAATTCTTGCAAACAAAACATATCGAGATTTTAAATACAGTAACATCACTGGTTTGACTCGATGCAAACAGTGTTTCAAAAGACTTTTGCCAAGGGATTTATATAAAGTCTCATTGAACCTGAATAATCTCTTCCAGTGGGTCTACCTGGCCCAGTCTGCAGCAGAGTTTTTCCATTATGTTCAGGCATGCTGACAACTGAAAACTATCTAAAAACAACCCCCTGAAGGTGCTACTTAAAAAATAAATGCTTTGAAAGCACACCAAGGACTTTGCAAATGACTTGTGCAGCATAAGCTCAGAGTTTATGATTCCCAAAACTGTTCATTTAAACTGGCTACATCACGGATTGGCTTTTTTATGTCAATAAAGACCAACCTTTTTCTGACCTCCTCTGAACAGCCTACCAGGAATACACAGAGCCAGGAAAGAGTCATGGATGGCAACTGCTAAGAAAGGAAGTAATTATTTTCATCCATTACATTGTATTTTTACTGTGTCACACATATAAACAGTAAAAACGAGTGCAGGAATTTCACTGAAATGGTCCATAACATTTCCTATGGCTTTGTGCAATCACCAATTCAAATCTGAGCACCTACATAATTTTTCATTTCGAACACTCAACCCACCCACAAAAGGCAAATATTTGTATGGTTCTTTTATTGAGACTATGTTGATCTGGAAACAGATGGACAGACAAGAAAAAGGGGAAATACAGGCCAGGTTAATAGGAGCAATAAGGAATCCTATCAGTCACGACCACAAGGCAGTTTGCTACACACTGTGAGACGCTGTCAGTTGGCCTGTCCAAGCAGAAGGCACGTCCAGAGCATGCCTAGAGCATCCCAGAGCATCTAAGCACTTGTCAATGCTGTGGCACAAACAGGATTGGAAGAATCAACCAAATGGAGCCATGTGATAAGAGTGCCTGTGGATTTCCAGGGAAACATGACAAATAACATGTAAAAATATCTGGCCTGGTGGTGGGTGTTAGACAGGGATGCTTTGCTCGAGATTTTCTAACTGTTCTTCGAAAAATTTAATTTGCTCTTCAAGGTCCTTCTGTTCAATCAGCAAGGAGGTCTTGACTTGAACAAAGTGTTGATAGTCCTGAAGCTGCTGCTCTGTCAAATATTTGGCAAGGATTCCAGAGACTGCACGTTCCCTCCGGTCCAGATTCTCCTTCAGGTCCCTTGCATCTTCCCGCTGTCGAGACAAGAGCTTGTGCCGTTCATTCAGTGATTGCTAATGGAATCAAAAACAAAGCAGCACACCATGAGAACCCATCATTCCTGGCAGACTCTATTTCTTCATTTGGAAGCTACAGTCGATTTAATTTAATTACTTCCTCTTGTGGGCTTTGTGTTCCGCCTGAGTTTTTTCTCGATTGAATTACTCATTCTTGTGGCTTGTAAAGTAAAGACACAGGCAATGTCATCAAGGTTCACTTCTCCCATGCTGCCCTCATGAAAAAAATCAATATACTTAACATTCTGGTCACTTTAAAGTATCTTGTAGCAATCTTCATTCAATTAAAAGCTCTTTAAGGCACATATCTTTGTGTTTTGTGTGTTGCATGCGGCCAGAATGCCAATGACATATTAAAAAGATAGAGTGGCTTCTATTAAAAGGTCCGCGATAAAATAACTGTGATGTAGAAAGTAATTGTTCATCAAAGGCTTCTTTTAAAGAGTTGGGCTTTGCTTGTTCTACAGGATTTTAGTACCTTTTACCTTTAGCTAATTCTCTTTCAGCTGTAATAATTTTCATAGCATTTACACTGCTGGAAAATGTCCTGTTTCAGGACAGTGTCCATAAATATAGAACAGAGCAATGGTCACTACTGGCACCCTAAAAATGGAGTCAAAGATTGAGACTGCTGGTTTTGCTGACATGAAGGCAACTGAAGTTAGTGGGAGATGGTTGGCACTTAACCAAGTCTTTATGAGGCATGTTCTTAAAATATTTGAATAAATTATTTAAATGTGTTTCCTATGAAGAGTATAAATGTAATACTAAAGAAACACCTACCATATAGTGAAAGTAAGCATGAAATACTCTTTAAATTTATTCACATTAACACAACCGACACTTTGGAAGAGGTGAATCCTGGTTCTCCATGTCACACTGCATGGAAGGACCTTTTTAGTGCTATTCTGTGTGTGAACTATGATGAACCTCCAGAGATACAGGTCAGTAGCAGCACAGCTCCAGAAAATCCCAGTTTTTCTAACTCATTGCTTTTCCAATTTGCAAAAGAGAGATAGCAGCAGGTATTATATTGATAAAGATATGTCTAGTAGCAATAAGGACATCAGGGAAGCATAATTCCTGGGATGAATTTGGCTCTTCTTCTTCAGCAAAAAGGAGATTTTCCAAGAGTTGAAATTATTTCCTGGTGAGACCTGGTGACATGAGACCTCATTTTTCAGCAAGCTGGCTAGTTGAGTTAAACTACAGTAAGTTTTATCTCAGGTTACGACCACATCTTCCTGCTCTTTAGGACAAACCCATTTAGTGAAATATGATTTCAGAGGCAGTAATTACTGCAATGAAATTATTGGTGGAGAAATAAACCCACAAAAAGCCCTGTAAAGCACAGGTTTTGACTACTCCCTGAGGAGAAGCCCAAGTTCAAAGGCCACCCCTCTGGCTTCGAGTCTCTCAAGGTTTTGCTGTTGCCCCTCAGCACCCAGTTGCAGACCTCACTCTGTGCTCCTGTGCTCCAGCACTGAACCCTGGTCCTTACCAGAAACCTGCTTTGCTCTGCTTCAGCCGTGGGGACACAGCCCATCCTGGGACATAAACACTGCCTGGGCAACGGCTGGTTGGGATAATGTACACCTAATGAGCTAAACAAGCTGTCAGACAAATGAGCTGAGCATAGCTGCACCTGGAAAGAAGTGAACCAAACAAATTCAACACCTTTGTTGTCACTCACCTTCTCCTCGGCATCTATATTGCCATTCATCCTGCTCATGGCGTTCTGGACTCGGGCAAGGCGGCTGGACAAGCAGAGCAAGAGGCTCACCACTTTCTCCAGGTCCCCAATGAACATCATGTAGCGCTCAAACTCATTTGGCTTGCAGAAGTCCCGCACCACGGCCTCTAGCTCCTCGCCCTGCTTGGCGCATTCCCGGGCTTCCGAGAGAACCAGCTCCCGTTCCTCCCACAGTGCCTGCAGCCTGTATTGGAGGCTGGCCATGAGTTCCAACTGCAAAGGAAAAAAAAAATCACAGAAAGCTGTTACTGCCAAAGAGAATCCATATCAATTCTAGAGAATGGATTTTCTTCACATTGTCTTTGCCAAAATTTTGACTTTCAAAATAATTTTAAGCTACAGGAAAGAAAAAAAAAGGGGGGGGGGGGGGGGTGGCAGGGAAGGATATTTTCTAAGATATACTTAATTCCCAAACTCTGAAAAGCAAATTACTTGTAATCACCTTAGCTGGTGATATATTCCCTGTCTCGGAGAGCTTCCAATCTGTCAGAAGGGAACTGCAATAAAGATTAAAACGTGACTACAGAGTTATTGTTCTAAGTAATGAGCATGAAGTCCCAACTCTGTACCAAGCTTTGGAAGAATTGATTGGAATTTCACTTTTCATATGCACAGAAAAATTCAGTTCCACGGGCAATTCAGGCAGGCCATGGTGCCTGGGTAGAAAAGTAACCAGAGGAGGCGGCTTCATAGGAAAATTAGAGGGAAAAAGGCCTCAAGACTGGAGTGGGAGCACACCATCAGCTTCTTTGAAAGCTGGACAATGCCACCATGAACAGGAGCAGCAGTAAGACAGCAGGTAATGTGTACAGTGGGAGGAGCTTCAGGAAGGCAGATTGTCATTAGCTGAGATGGATCATGGCCAGGGGAAAAAGCCCACCTAACTCTGCAAAGCTGCATGGTCACCCTTCCAAGCTCCATACTTCTATCACTGTCCAGCTATGTCCCTTATTCTCTGCATATATGGAATTAATTGGACACTGGAATGTGCAGAAGCTGCTGCCAATTTTCAGATTAAAAAATATTTCTTATATAGGCTGCCAGTTCTAATTTATTTTACAGATTTTGAGATTAGATTTGAGTGTTAAATTGGGAGTTTGCTGCTGCTGAACAGGAGCTGGCTGTGCAAGGAAACCTTTAACGATGAGAGATTAGAGCTCTGAGTCAAATCGAGCAGGATTTAAATACTACCATTTATGATCAATGTGCCAATTTGCCAGGACTTCACCTACTGGCAAAAATTGATTCAAAGTTACCTGTGAAATGTTATTGGGATAAAAATATCCATAGTCATAATGATATTAATAAGAATTTATTTGTCACGATGGAGAAACAGCGGTTCCTGTGATGGTTATCTACATACTTTTTTAGATGTGATGTCATCTAGCTTGTTTGTGCAGTCTCTGCTCCTCTTCAGGACTTGGTTTCCCTTAGAGGCAGGATCTTTGCTCCTTTGCTTGGCTTCATGTTCAGATTTAGGACATTCTTCTGGTCCATCTGCATGACTTTTCCTACTATTGGAACAGAAAATAAACATCCATAGCAGACACTTAAAGTTTTCTTCGCAAACATCGAATTCATGGTTTTATCCATCTTGACTTCAGGATCACTTCTCACCACAGGAGATCTTCTAATATTTTAGAAGATATAGAGCAAAAGATTTGCAGCCTAGGTCTGTCACAGTGCCTTTAATAAGGCATCACTGAACCACTTTTCTTCCATCATATACCCTTACCCTCAGATATTTCTTGGCATGTAAATTAGAAAGCTAAATATTTTTCTAACGGAACAAAAATAAAACAATGTGTTCAAGTTCATCTTACTACTAGTATGTACATGAAAGTCATACATTAAAATGTGACCAAAGTGCTAGGTAATTCGTTTTGTCTACTTACTCATTCTCCTGCACATGCCGTACTTCTCCCCTTTTCCTGAGTGATTTATCCGGCATGGAAATGTTAACAGGAAACAAACCCTCCATCAGGTCCAAAGCAGTTTTTCTAAGAGGATGAGGCATGAGAATGCCCACCAGAGAACTGTCTTTGGCAATGATCTCCATAGCAAGCTCTTGGTATTGCTGGTCCTGAGGAGACTGCAGCCTCCTTTTGGGCAGGTGTGTCTTTCTCTCCAGGGGAATATCATTGTGGCTGCTGTGCATGGATGTTTCCTGGGCAAGTAAACCTTTGGCTGGATTTTTGTCTCCTTGGTGAGGCTGAGCCAACGCTGTGCAGAAATGTATTCCCTGCTCTGGAGAAGCTGCAGGCTGCTGCTGCTCTGGATGCTTGAGTGCAGCATTCCCACTCTGAGACTGAATTCTGCAGTCCTCCTCCACGTGAGCACCCTCCTTGCTTCCACTTCTTGGGACAGGAATAGAGGTTTTGGGATTCTGCTCCTTTTTAACCTGACCACACTCACATCCAGTTATGTCATTATATTCATGATTCTTGGATCTCTCTTTCTCAGGATCATGGAAACTGTAAGAAAGAAGACAGTTCCTTTTATCTGAGACATTCCCTCTACAACAGATATTTTTGCAGACTGTTTAAGAGCTATGATCAAATGTTTCTGATGTTATGGTTCTGTCTCGAACTTTCAGTTACTTTTATGCTAACCTGCTAAACTAGGAAATTTAAGAAAAAATTAATTTTTTCTTTTATAAGCCACTCAAGTCTCCAGAAACCACTGGGATATTTTTGAAAGAGTGGAAATTCTTTTACTACAAGAGTCAGCGTCACTGCCTTGCTGAGACAAAGTTCAGATATTTATCTCCTTGATGCTCCTCAAACTAGCAAAGCAAATATGAAGAGTTAAAACACAAACTCCCTAATTAGTGATGTGTAAACAGCACAGTATTTTTTTCCTTTAAAAACACACCAAAATCCCCTATTACACCTGTTCTGATCACACATATTCTCCAGGTCTGGGCATATCCGGGCTGTTGGAAATGTGGTTTTCTTCAGAGCTTGGATGAGGGAGCTGTGATCCCAGATATCTGATGGAGCACGGTTGTGCAGGGACAGCTGCTCAGGGGCAGCCGGCATTTCCCACTTCAGATTTTAAAGACTGACCCAGACAGTAGCAGGTGAATATTTCCATATGGACAATGAAGGATCCTTATGGAGAAAGCGGGGAGCAGGTCTGGAGGTCCCATGCTTGGGATATTGGCTGTACCCAGGCACAGCTCCACAGCCTTACCTGGAGGTGCTGGGGCAGCTCTCACAGCACAGGAACGGTGCTGCTGCACCTCTGGCACATCTGCACGTGTCCTGGAAGAGAAAACAGCGCATTGGGACAACCAGAATTTCAGGCGAGGCAGCTGCCTAATTTTACTTTCATGTTTGTTATCTCCAGAACGGGAAGGTGATGCAGATCTCCAAGTAGGTTCACCAAGGTTTGTGCTTTTTTGTTTGTGGTTTGTTTTGTTGGGTGGTTTTTGTTTGGTTGTTGTTGTTGTTTTTTCTGGGGGAAAGGTTTGGGTTTTGTTAATTGTTTTTTTTTTATCTTTGGGGGTATTCTTGTCTATTTTTTTTATTATTTAAGTTGCTATTATGCTCTTCCTATGTAGCATCCTTTTTTTTTTCTTTCCTAGAAAACCAAAAGAACAGCTGTCAACAAAATACACCTCTACTGTCATAACAATTCAGAAATTCAACACTGGTGGAAGTTTGTCAGTCTCTTCAGTAGGGTAATTTTAGTGGTATGTTAAATTATTTATTTTCCAACCCTTTCTCTTCTTTATTCTCCTCAACAATATTGACAGTTACTGTCTTTCAAATTCAGGAGCCAAAAAGGGTTGGTCATTTATAAAATTCTCCCTATAATGACCTTTTCTGGGATAAGGCCCTAATAAAGTTGCTGTCATGAATAATGACTGCTGGAGCACATGCACATCATCCTGCATACAGCACATGTTCCCCGCAAATGCATGTTTTAAGTGCCAGAGGCCCTCTGACTTTTTTAGGCCCCCTTTAGGTACTGGTTTCTTACCTGTGTGGAAGAAGGAGTGGATTTTGATCTCTCAGGAGCTCTCCCAGATGCAGAATCACCAGCCTGTGGGAGACTTTCAGCTGATGGACATTTGCTGGTACATCTCCCGTCCCCTTTGCTGGGATAACATCTGCTGGTCATGTTCAGTGGGGGAGCAAAAGACAAGGGAGGAAAAACAGGCGGTGATTTTTGTTCAGAGAGAACTTGACAGAAAACTTCATCATTTTGCATCTTCCTGTTCCCATTTGGGTTGAAAATCTGGACAGGAGGCCCTTTGGGATTTGATAGCCTCTTCTGCAGGGGTGGCTTATGCAGTCGGAGGTGTTGTGAGCCACCTGGTCTTTGGCTGATCTTTCGTTCCATGTATTCGATCAGTGCGCTGTGCTGGATTTGTTTCAGCTCTGTCCTGGAGACACTTGAACTGGAAAGTGCCCTTCCTCTGTTCTCCAGATCCCTTCTCCTGGATGCCACTGCATCTTGCTCAGTGATTTCATCCCTAATTTGACTCCATGATACCTCCTTATCTAATAGGTGATTGAGCTTCTCAGGCTCAGAGTAGCACAGTTTCTTTTGCTCTTGGGTTATCCTTTTCCTTCCCCCTGCTTGACCTTTTTGTGGCCTCCTTATTTCTTCATCTCTGTTGAAACTTTCCAAGAATTCTAGATGAGAAGGGGAGCAAGGAAAAGGTTTGCCATCCTCGCTTGCACTGGATAACGAGAAAGACCGAAGGTGTTCAATTGATAGCCTTTTAGAGGATTTCTGTCTCAGTCTGACAGGCAAACTCATCTGTAAGTCTTTTCTTTTAAAAGAGGTTTCTTTGAGAACCATTTTCTGAGCCACTTTAAGTTTCTCTATATAATCATTCTGGAAACTCTCTTCTGTGACTGAGGCAGGACTCCTAAGAATGAGATCTTTGGTCTGGAGTAGGAGATTATCAGCACTGCACTGATCATGGTGGCTGCTCCTCTGAAGCTGATGGCCTTCTCTTTTTATCTCTAGACACTGTGCTAAAGCAGCATAGCTGCTTGAAGGAATTTCCTTTGGTGAGCTCTTTGAGTCCTCTTGACTGTGGGTGAGCTTGTTGGGGTGCAGGACACTGGTGGTTTTCCCTGCAGAAAGATAGTAAAGCATGGGAGTTGCCTGCCTGGTTATTTGTTCACCAGCATGGTCTTCCTGAAACTGTCTTGAGAGCTGTGTTTGAAATACAGGCTGGTGTTTTTGAACAGGAGGTTCCTCTTGTTCCAGATGCGTGCTGAGGTCAGGACTGCTGTTATTACTCTGGTTTTCTTTCTGGACTTCACATAGTGACTGAGATGTGGAATCTTCCTTTGGTCTGAAAGAAGCAATTTGGCTTGTGCGATCACAGCATTGCTTCCTTCCCTGATCCAAGTCCTCACACTGAGGGTGCTCCACTTCCATAGCATTGCAGCTGCAGGACAATGGTGATCTCTGCACTTTGTTTTGCTGGTTTGACACTGGTTCACTAATATCGCTCACAGTTTTTCCTTCAGAATCATAGCACTGATTTTTGTCTGTACAGCTGTTCAGTTTCCTAGGAGCATTTTTATTTAGAAGACCATTCTCCATATATTTTAATTCCGAGCTGTCCTCAAACACATCCTGATCCATGTCTGAATGCCACTTGGCATGGAGTGGGCCCATGCCCTTGTCCTTGCCCTGAGCACAGGGGAAGGACCCTTTCCTCTGGCTGGGCCCTGGCACAGTGCTCAGCAGAGCTGCTTCTCTGGCGCTTGGCTTACGCACACCCCAGGGACACTGTTTGACTTCCTGTATATCATTAACAGCATTGGGGTTGGAATGTGCTCGGTGATAGGATTTGGAGTTCATCTCTTTGGGAGTTTTATTAGCATGAACTGAATTATAAGCAGAAAGTATTTTGGGGACATTTGCCACAGAGTCTGTCTTTAAATATTCTTGAAAAATGAATGAAGAAGGTCTGCTGAAAATATGTGGATTGCTTCTCTTTGTAGGTTGTTGTGATGGGCTCCACTCTCCATTTTCCTCCATCTTTAACCCCCGAACTTTTGATATCTCATTTGTAAAATCAGAAGAAAGGCACTTGTTCTCCAGAGTCTTTTCCCTACTAGGCCCTATATCTTGCTCTGTAACTGCATCCCATTGCTGACTCCGTGGTACATCCCTATTTGCCAGCTGGCTGTCCTGTGCACCAGGAGCTGGCTGCACACTACACTCAGTGTACCCTGAAGAGCCTCGTCTCCCTCTTGACTTTTCCAAGTGTCTGTTAGTGATGTTATAGCTGTCAAGTCGTGTGGGAGGGAATGGTGGAGGTGCTGCCAGGGCTGGAGGTCCCTGATTTGAAGTCCTTTGGGCAGGAGTGATTCCACAGGGATCTGTGAGACTGGTGCTATAAGAACTGTGGGTGCTCAGGTCTGGTGCCTTGTATGGCTGGGGCGATCTGAGGTCAGAGTGTGCAGTACTGAGATTATAAATTCCTGTTATATATTCTGCGTCCATGTACGAGACCTGCTCTGGAGGCACACAGCAGTATTCTCCATGGCACGATGGTGTGGGGTACTCTGGAACATTTGATCCTCCTGAGTAAGAGCTGTAAGCAGAGTCTGCCCTTCCAGGGAGGCGCAAGAGATGGTCCATGCTGCTGATTGACTTTACTAACAAGATATGATCATTTTCAGGAGAGGTCACAGGCTCTACCAGCTTCCCAGTTCTGCCACCTTGCCTGTGAGTCCATCTTTGTAGCTCATTCCCAGTTGAAGTCATGTTGTAGTATTTCCAGTAATCCAAGTATGATTAAAAGTCCACAGTCGAGTTGTTAGAAATGAACATTTTTCTCTACAGTCACATTGCAATAATATCTAGACAATTCTAAAATGAAACAGAAATATGTTTAAAAGACTCAGTGGGAGGATTCTAATGGCACATCTTGGAAAACCTTCCCCAGAGTCCTATAAAAAGTAGCTTAAGACTGACAGACCATCTTGATGAGACATTCTGCTGTCAGTCAAAATCACAGATTTTAAAAGATGGCCAAATATTTATGGCTGCAGCCTGGAACTCCCCTGCAAACCCCCAGATAGACTAGGAAAAAGCACCAGCATAGAGTTCATGTACAATAAATACACAGCTTTTGCAGAGTCTGGAAAACAACCTGTGTTTACCGGCAGCCAAGTTCCTCTCTGATTGCTGTGCATGATGCCCATAGGCTTAGTTTAAGAAATGGATCTTCCAGCAGCAACCCAATCGACTGAGAGAAAACAAGCAGGAGATTCTCATACCAACAGTGTGACCCTCTCAGCCACCTCTGCCAGTTTCAAATGCCCTGACATGCTCCCAGGCAATAGGAGGCCCAAATAAAAGACTGAACCTGGCATCAGAGTGGTGCTATCCAGCGGCCTTGTTTAGTAATTCTCATTTAAACTAGATCTGGAAACTGATTAGTTATTAAAAGAAAGCAAACAAACAGTCTTAAAAAGCTTCATCGACAAGCTAATCCAGTAATAGGCCTTCTGAGGAGACACAAACTGTGTCCTGATCCCTCCAGAATATTACATGTCTGATTTATTCATAAAGCTTGAACTCAACAGACACTAATCTGCCATTCCCAACATCATATTTCTGTGGTGGAGCCTCATAAAGCTGGCAGAAAGAGAGGTTTCAGGGTGATGTTTCTCTTTAATAATAATAATAAAAAAAAAGATCATATTCCTGCTTTCTTCAAAGCCAGTCCAGGTATCATTCATTTTGAGCCAAAGGAAGAGATGGATATAAGCCAAAATACACAAGTTAATCTCTAAATGAAACTTGGACTGGTGGGGCACACTAAATAAATTAACTAGTTTCTGAGAAATGAAAACAGCCTAACACAAAGTGGGAATTTGAGTGCTGGGGTTTTGTTTTGGTTGTTGGTTGGTTTTTTAACATTTCAGTAAGAAACCAACTCAAGGATGTCTGGAGTTCTTTCCCTCTTTACAGATGATTTATAACATAGCTGTGAAATTTAACTGTCTGTCCCTGAATAACAGGGTCACAAAGGAAATAGGAAGCATCAGTGGCTGATGATGCCATTCTCCATCCTTTTCACCGTGGAGTATTGAGGAATTTAAAAAAAGTAAAAACCTTAGATACCTGGTGAAAGGAAAACCTTGGATTTTCTGAAACCACTGTGATGCCTTAGGTTTTAACTTTTACATTTTTCAAATCCTGTCCTGCCTAGTGTGTAACTCTGAAGTTTCTTGTGTTTCTTTAGCCTGTAAGCTTCTGTTCTCTCATGCTGGTTGGACATAAAAAGCCATTCTAGGTTTGCTCTCCAAGGACACCTAGATTGTCCCAGGACCCAAAATATGTAAACTAAGGCCTCTGAAGAGGAGGGCAAACTTGGGGGAGTTATATCATTAACTGGGGGTGTAATTGGAGAATTGATCCTGATATGCAAATGGACAAAACTTATAAAAGTGTGAAGAATCCGTGACCCAGGATCAATCTTGGGTGTAGCCTTTTGCCTGTCCAGGGTGTACCTTTGAAGGCCCTTTAAATAAATACCTACTGTTTTTCCCTTATTCTTGTCTAGTCTCTGTTTTTAGGTGGCCACCCCAGGCATCAACTGAGAAAAATAAGCAGTTGAATGATTGCAATGACACTAACTGCAGACTGGGAGGGTACCATGGTGTATCACACTGCCATTACTTCTTCTAGGCAAACAGAATGCTCTGGCAGTCTGGCCCACAGCAGTGACCGCTGGGTCTCACCTCAGTGGTACCTGGAGGTGCTGTGGGTGCATAGGATCAAATCCCACAGGAGCCACACTCCACAGGAGACGCAGAAGATAGATTCTTCTGTCATTCTTATCTCTCTTGTTTTAATCAAATTTTTCTCCCACTGCAATCTCTCCAAGCAGCTCTTACTGACCACGCTGTAAATAGACTGGGCCAAGTCTTTGTCTGGGATGTGCTGGCACAGTTCCATAGAAGTTAATGGAGACACCCTGATTTACAATGAGAATTTGGCTGTAACTTTTCACAGCAGTGTGTAGAATCCAAGTAACAATTGTGATTTGCTTCATGTCTATCAGTGGAAGTACTCTCCTGATTTCCTATACCAGTCATTCCCAAGATTCCTTTCCCCCCATTGTTTCAAGCTCCTCATTGGGATTTACAGTGAAGTTGTCAATACAGTGAAGAATTTTTGACAGGTTTTTATGATGATACCAGAAATAATAGGAAATATAATTTCAGTATCTTAGAAGACTGAGGTAAGAAACTCTGACTGATACTGAATCACGCCTTAGGGAAAACATGTCTTAGTTCTTTTGAAGAGGATATTTCCTAAACCCTGGTAGCAGAATCATTTATCTCAATGTGTTCAAAGAACTATGTGGAAACTGCCCTCTCTTTCCCATGTATGAGAAAATCATTAATGCCCTTAAAACTCAACTGACATGAACAATGTCATTATTGTTCTCAGTGGGGAGGTGGTAGAGCTCTCTCATGGACTGCACTGTCTCTGGGTCTCAGAAATATTCTGGAAGGGCTGGAATATGTGCACATTCCAGACCGTCTTGCAATACTGGCATTGTAAACCACTGAAAACAAGAAGAAAAATGTTAAATTAAAATACATGAGAACCAAACCCACTGAAAGGTGAAGAGAAATGTATTAACTGTGTAGGGATGCAGGTTCACTCCATGCCCAAGGAAGAAATAAAGCCACTATCAACCTATTAAGTTCCAAAGTTGTTTGCTTGTTGTTTTTTGTTGTTAAAAACAGAGGCAAACTTGACTTCCATCCACATCAACCTGTTCTGCTCTAGGGAAAGGTGATTTGCATTGCACAACCCTGAATTCTTTGCAACCAACTCAGTAGCTCAGACTCATGTCTGGCAAATAAACTCTTTACAAAGAAAACCTAGTGACTCCAGACCACAGTCAGTGAACAACTTACCCATCTTATAAAGGCAAGATTTGTTATAATTGCAGTTTGGTCTTGTTTGACCTAGTTTAGAGTTTGATAGGTGCCATAATTGATCCATAACTCACCTGCACTAATATACAATGCTTGCCCAAACATATCATTGCCCATCAGAAACACAGGTATTCTCTCTATCAAGTCTCTCATTTTCCCTCATCAATCCAGGAAAAACAGCCCCTGACACATAACACAGTCTGCACTAATTTTGTACTTGTAGAGTTCCCTTGAAGTGACCAACGCTATCTTCCCATCACAGAAGCAAGAATGAGAATTTTCCTTAATAAGCACAAGCATGGTTCAAACCTTCCTAGCTCTCTTTTTGTGGAACTGACTTTTTTTTATACAAATGGCTCAATGAAAATAAAGGGGAAACCCACAGATGTTAATCTGGATCAAACTACAGTATACAAGTGTTCTCCAGAAAAGAGCAAGTGTGCACAATGCAAAGCAAACACCTTGACCAACCTACCAATATTATGTCATGTCCACATTTGTGAATGACCTGTTCCTTATCAAAGGGTAAACACTTGATGTAAATATTGAAATATCTGAAATTCTTCAGATTCCAATCAATTGCACAGTCCACAGCACCTGACCCATCTGCTCCCCATGAGATCTCATTGCTACAAAAGATCACTGGAGAGACTCTTGCTTTAGCAGGTTGTCCCAGGGCAGCCTAGAGAGGCCAGAATACTGGGTAAGACAAGTGCAGTCTCTGGCAGGTGCAGTTTCTCCCAGAAACCTTCAGCAGGCCATCGGTTTGTGATCTAGCCCAGGTTCTCCATCCAGATCTTCCTGGACAGAAACCCATGCCCCTGCACAACATGGATGCATTCTCAGTGACTCTATCTCTGAAATATGAAATGTCTGGAAATAAGAGCTGGTCCTTTGAACAGACTGTGAATTATCCAGAAATTCCAGACAAATGTCTGAAGTCTTCGAATTTCATCACTTTGACATGACTGTTGAAAGGGTGAGAGAAATGGAAGGATACCACATTCAGGAAAGTGTGGCTGGCATTGCCTTTCTGCCCAGCATCTCTGGAAGTCATTATTTCTCTCTTTCTCTACCTTTTCTTTTCTTTCTCTGCCTTTACTTTTTAATATATACTTTTCCTTTGTTATTATTTGTTTCTAGCCTATAATCAACAATTTTATCCCCTTGGACTTTCAACTTTAGGTTTCAAATAGGAAGGCAAACATAGCAGATGATATTGCCTTTGGTTGACTGAAAAAACACACTTTCTGCTAATCTGTTTTTTTTTTTTTTTTTTTTTTTTGGCTAAGGTTTCTGAAGACTCTAACTCCCATTTTTCTCATTTAGTGCAATTTCCAGAACTATCGTGCAGATAGGTAATGGTCACTAAGGATATTGTGCATCAACACCCAAGGACAAAGTCTCACATTTGGCTTCCACACCCAGTGAAAGGCTCACCCTGTTACTGGGAGCCAGGGAAGTCAAAGTGCTACAGAGTCCCAAAACAGAGACAAAGTGGGATTTAGAGGAGGTTTATGCCTCGTGTGCACAGAAATAAATTTTGCCATAGTTTGAAGAATGTAAACATTTCCAGTAAAACCCACGGATGCACACTTGAGTGTTTCTGGAGCTATCAAAATATTGTGAGAAATTTAGAGAAGGATGAAAGTAATAATAATGAATTTCAGTATCCCCTTTTTTGTGTAGGGGAATAGACAAACCTTCATAAACTTCCTCACCATGCTATGCCAGGCTCTCTAAAGAAGGAGGAGATACCTAGTGACCAGCATGGGAGCTTTGCTGGAGCCACAGTGCCAGAATGGGTACATCCTACATCCTCCTGGCATCGCTTCCCATAGGGTTGACATCTCACTGCTGGACAGGAATATTTGGCATTTGCCTAACGTGTCTACTGGGTGATAAAAAGCTGTGGTCCAAATAAACTCCTTTTGGAGACAAGACCTATGGCCCAATCTCTGGCCAAGGATTTAATGAGGAAGATCAGGTTTGGCAATTCTTCACAGCCCCAGGGGAGATCTTTCCTGAGCACCCAACAGAGTCTGTCCTTTTAATTAGAGCAGTCACCCACCACATACCTCTCCATCATCCTTGAATTCCCTGACTTTCATTATTCAGCCTCAAAAATTTTTCTTGGTTTCCATCAGCATTAGTCTCTATTCTATTAAACACTGAACACTGATTGTTCCTTCTACCTCTGTAAGTACTTCTCAAAAAATGCTTTTGCCAGAAATCATGGTTTCATCCCAAATGTATGCATTTCCTTCCAACCGTTTCCATTTTATCCCTTTTAATGTCATCACAATTTTCCTTATTTCTTTTTTAAATCCAATCAAGTTCATTCAATGCCATAAATTTACTCCCATACTGCTTTTACAGGCTACAAAAACGCCACAAGATCATAAAAAAATTACAGACTCTAAAGTACTAAAAACAAACAAACAAACAAAAAACAACAACAACAAAAAAACCCCAAAAAACCACCAACAACAAAAAATCTAGTTATGCTGTTGATTTTTAAACATGTGTCTTTAGAATTAATATATATTATTAAATTAACTAATTGTTAGAATAGAATTTAATTAATATATATAATAAAGATGTTTTCTCATTTCTCCCTTGTTGACCGCTTCCCAGTAAGGCTGTCCAAGAAACATCAGAGAAAAATAAAATTCTCATAGTCTCCCTTACCTACTCCTGACTGCACTGAGCTTCTTAAAGCTTGGGTTGCAAGTCAAATTCACAAAAGAAGAAACTGGCCTTTAAACAGGGGTAATCCAGTTCAACATCTTCTTCCACTGATATGGTTTTAATCCAGAATCCTATGATCTGGTAGTTGGTTAGCAAATTTTGAAACTGCAAGCACAATTTTAAAAACGTGCTTTTTTATTAATTGCCTAATATTAGAAAACCCCAAGTGCTTATAACAGGCAGCTTTCCCAGCTGCCACACATCCCAAATCTCAGCACTGCCTGGATCATAATTTGCCTTTTCCAGCTTTATCAGAGCTCTGGGAGAGCTGACACTCAGTCAGACTTATTAGTGAGGGTTGGCTGGTTGGGAAATGTCATTAAGTCATCTTATCTTTGAATATTTATGGTTTTCTGGCACCTACATAGGCTTTATTCTAATATAAAACTATTCTCAGAAGCTCTATGAACAACTGTAATTGCAGTGCAAGAGTCCTTGACAGAATAACACTGCACATTCCAATTTCTACATGCTGTAGTTATGCTTTCCACAGAAAAACCTGCCATGAGAACAAACATTCCTGCTGCAGCTCCAGTTTTAGACAAGGATGGATTCAGAGGCACTGGCTGGGGAAAGAGCAGTGTCCAGTTCGCCTAATGAAGTGGGATTATATATATTATTTACATATATAAATATATGTTTTGTATATGTGTATATAAATATATGTGTTTGTATAATTTAAATTATGGCTTCAGATGGATCAAAAAATTCATTCTCTGGTCCGTAAACATACCAAGAGGCTTTTTGCAGAACTTTGCAAGCTTTAGATTGTGTGCTATGAACTCCATGAAGATACAGAAACACATTCTCTTCACTACATTCCCAAAGTAATTTCCATCTAGGGAATACGGTAAAATATGGGATAGAGAATCCTACCAGACCTTTCCAGAGCAGACGGTGACATGGTTAAGATGGCTAACCCAGATTATCCTAGAGAACAGGAGAGCACAGGAATTAGTTTGTGGTACATGAAAAACTTCGAACACTGAACACAGGTGAGGAGGAGACTGAAAATATGAGAGAAACAGAGAGAAAGCAAGCAAAGATGTGGAAATGGAGCTTCATCTAACAAAACAACCTTCCCGTACCTCAGAGTATATCTAACAAACTTCAATCATACACTGCCACAGCAGTAGGACTCTGCCTTACCATGAAATCACTTGAGTCCCACAGCAGGAGCAGAGCCCAGGCTTCTTGCATTCTCAGCACTCCTCCCAGCTACAAATTAAGTTTTTAATACTTTACTACCCTCAGAAAATCATGTAACTTTTCCATTCTTTCATAACAGCAGTCTAAAATATAATTAGCAAACCATATTAGCACTCCATTTTCTTGTATACAAATCAAGGATTATGAAATCATATCAATTAATTTAGTATTTTAAAAAAGCCATTAGCTCTTTCTTATTTTGACACAGGACACAGAAACTATTCCTTTCCAGAGAATGTCTGTTTTCAGTCTAATTCATCCAGATGTTAAACATAATTGTGCCTGCCTTTGGGCTGGGGCAGACAGTAATGCAATATCCAGTTACTACAGAACAAGAGGAAACCACCAAATATACACAAGAAAAAATATGTTAGACTGCTCTCTTCCTTTGGCAAATAGTGCATTCCAGTATTTTCCCATAGCTTTCATTTGGGCGGAATTCACAAGTGTTTATGCTTAATCTCACTAAATGTATCACTGGTTTCCACGACAAAACATGAAAACCTGGATTAGTAGTTTAAAATAACCTGGAAATATTAAATAGTTACATTAGAGCAGGCTTAGTGGTGGGGTGGGGGTTGCTCAGAATTAGGGGCAGAAATCAAACCCCTGGTTTGCAAAGAGCATCGCAGAATCACAGAATGGTTTGGGTTGGAAGAGTCCTTTAAAGATGACCTTGTTCTACACTCTGCCATGAGCAGGAACACCTTCCACAAGACCAGGTTGCTCCAAGCCCCATCCAACCAGGCCTTGAATGCTTCCACAGATGAGGCAGCCACAGCTTCTCTGGGTAGCCACATCTTCTCTGGGAAGCCGGTGCAAGGGCCTCACCACCCTCACAGGAAAGAATTTCTTCCCAATATCTAAACTAAACCTACCCTCCTTCAGCCTCCCTCCAGACATGCTGCAAAATTGGCAGGACATGTCAGAGGAAAAATGATGAGGTGAGCATAAATTAAAACAATTCTGGGAAAAGGCAGCATTCAGAGCTTTTGTGAGATACTTTCCCAAAGCAGGTGATACCAGGACAGGAATTCACCTCTGACAGCAGGTGAGTAATTCAGAGAGCAGTGGCAGTTTCAATGAGTGGATGTACTGGGTACATACAAACAAGGGACCAAGTGATTCCCTGTCTGTAGCACTTCATACCATCTAGTCCCCAGCCAAACAGAAAGGTGTGAGTTTTTTGCAGATCTGACTTTCTACATTTAACCAATTCTACAGAAACTTCCCCTCTGAGTTCCCAAATCAGTCCTCTGTAACCTTCAATCACCATCAGCCTCAAATACTGCCTGTGCTGGAGGATCACTAAGTACATTTGTACCAAGGTAGCTATTTTCTGTGTAAAAATGTCTACCTGCCAGACCTCTTACCTAACCTATTAAACATAGACCTAGATTTTATTTATTCTAAAAAACCCCACATAATCTGCACACTCAAGGATAGAGCAGGGCTCTTGTGTTTTTATTAGACTCAGGTGACACAATATGTCCATGTCCACAGCAGGGGTGAGACTGGCCCCTTTCACACTGCAACACATTAAAAATTTTAGAATTTTAAGGATAATTTTTCTGTTACAAATTCAGTTCTGTCCACAATTATTTGGCTACATTCACATATTTCCCTATGAAAATGGCATCTTTCACAGTCAGAGATCCCAAGGACAAGCCCTTAAGTTCAGGTATCCTGGTGCAATCATGTGTGACTAAGACAGCTTCCAGCCCCAAGTTAAACATTTCGAAATGTGGTTTTAATATTTTCCAAGATACATCCTGCCCCTTCCTCTGTTTCCAGGTTGTCTGTTAGAAAAGGATGCCTCAGATGGGAGCACATGGATTTTGGCAGCAGATGCTCTGCAAGGCACCTGACAGCCAAGTCAGCCCTTGGTGGGGAGAAAGGATTGATAGAAAACACAGCACCTGGACACCTGTTTGTCCAGCATTATGCTTTCTTCTCCCACCACCACTCACCAGCTCATGCCTGGCCCTAGATGGGCTCTTGCAACATGTTTAAGTCATCCGTCCCCAGGGGGACCTTTGGCTGTCCCTGCTCCATGCTACCGAGATGGGACAAGGCACACTCTGCACCTCCTCTTTTCCTGAGACCTCCCAAACCACTTGTAAATGGCTGACACAATGCCATAAGCACCCACACACTGGCATGTGTGTTACTATACGACAAGCACCTGGCATGGCCAAGCATCCAAACCCATGTATCACACAAACTCTGCATCGAACCCTGCGAGGTCCAAGGACGTGTCTGGTGTCCCCCAGCTGCTCAAGGGACACTGCTGAGAGGAAGGAAAATCTGCTTTTCAGGAGATACAAATGAGCTCATCCACCACACACTGCAGCCCTCGAAGGTCTGCACCTGGGATCTCACAGAATCCCTCCCCAAACACTCATCCACAAACTAAGGAGCAGTTACTAAGACCACGGATCAGCAAAATCACTGTTCTCCAGACTTACAGCAAACACAATATAAGCAACAGAGTAACCAGAATGTTCTTTTCATTCTTTTCTTGCATAAAGAAAATATACAAATAGAGAGCACAGCAACTGCTGGAGACAAAATGTACCAGGTACAGACATCTAAAATACACACACACACACTGAGATGTTGTTTGTTGTTGTTTGTTAGAATCATAAAACTACAAAATGGTTTGGGTTAGAAAGGACCTTAAGGCTCATCCAGTTCTACCCTGCCATGGGCAGGGACACCTTTCACACACCAGGTTACCTGCTAGCTCGAGCAATCTGAAGACATATTCACAGTAACTACAGACAGTGCAAATTTTCTACCTCCAATATTCTCTTTATACAACAGGAGCCAGTGCTCTTGTTCCACATTCCAGCTGTGCCCACAGAAAAGATCTAAAAGTCAGTGAAGCCGAACTTCTGCTGATCACAGCCTGAAGAGTTCTCAATGTGCTCCCAAGTGTCAGAGGCGATTCCCATCTCTCACCTGGTTACCACAGCACTGGGATATCTCTGGGGCAGCAGGCAGCTCCATGGGCATCAAAGCTGCAGGGTGACTGTCACAGGTTGCACACTGCCCTGGATTTATGGTACTCTGGTGCACAGGAGCAGTACAGCGGCAGTGGAGAAGGAAAGCAAGCAAACAGTGGGCTGGGCTATTTCATTATCTCACCAGTCAATCATTAACAACAGGGCTGTTTCTGCCTGAGCTCTTGGCTGGCGGCTACGACTCCCACACGGGCATGACAGAAAAATTCCATTAATATGCTGCCAAGGCCACAGAGGAGAGACCAGGTGAGACCTCTCTGCCCTGCAACCCAAAGCATTCCGGTCCATCCCACCAGAATGCCACCACTCCGGGAACATCCCTCACCTTGTCCCATGCTGTCCCCAGCCTGGTGTCACAGCTCATGGGCCAAGAGCCCTTGCTCTGGGGCAGTTGAGAAGCACTTCTAGACAAAAACTAATTATATCCAACCTAAAGTAATTCGATTTAATACAACAAAGTAGTTAGATTTGATTTTCTTAAAAGATTATGTACTGCCTTCTTAGGGGGAGAGAAAAAGGGTTGTACAGTAAAAGATGATCCAGCTCAAGGCAACTCTGAAGCTGTGTTTTATATGCTACAGGTTTTATTTTGTGGGTCTTTTTAATTATTTCTAAGTATTTTGTTAATAAAATGCACAGAAAGCATACAGGTTGAGGCTTTCATCTATCTTCTGTGACTCTGAATCAACTCAAGCCTCTGCAATAAACTATTTCTGCTTCCAAATATATGTGATGAAGCCTGATATATTTTATAATGGCCTTATCTGGTGAGATGAATTCCCACTAGTTTTCATCTGGGGTTAAAAAATAAGCTGATTTTGTGCCACTATTTTTTCCCTCAAACTAAGCTGGATAATGCCATGCAGGCCACAGCTCTACAATTTGTTCTGTATTGTCTCTCGAGGGAAAACTGGGCATTCCTTCCACATTTCCTACAAAAATAATCTGCTCGCCCGTGGCTATGTTGTTTTTCATGTTTGGAAGGAGAAAAGTGGTTTCCAGCGGGACACAGACTGAGCCTTTGGGTTGTGCCTGGCTTCACCTTGCTTTCCAGCAAGGTTGTGCCAACGCTATCACAGAGAGCTTGGAACTGGGTTTACTGCAGGGCAGCTGGAGAGGACAGGGATCATTTTGTTGGTAAAGTCTCAATCCACTTCTCCTGAGCATGAAGAGACTCTGGAATACTATTCACTGCTTATTCATTTAATCCATATTTGAGGTTTTTCTGTCAGCAACCACCCAGGCCCCTCTTCAAAATCCTGTATACAAATAGGTCACCCAACACAGCCCAATTTTTTTCACCAGCACAAGTGTTCAGTAACTACCCAAATATGGAGAATGTCTCCTGAGAAGTTACTCAGTAACTAACTCAGTGTTTAGTCATTGCAGTTAATTCTGTTTTCACCCAGCAGTGACTTGGTGTCTGATCACGTGTTCTGAAATGAAGGAGGTGAGGAGATGTTTCCAGCAGTCTGAGAAATGAGAAGGAAAAAAATCCTGCACTGCAGGAAAAATAAAAACCTGAGCAATTCTCCTGCCAGGTGATGAGCAGAGGTCTGGTTTGGGGGTGGAGCTGGCAACTCCAGTGGTGCCTCCTCTGCACAGGAACTTCTGTACATTCCTTTCGACAGTGAAACATTTGTGCAGGACTTTCAGAGAATGACCGGTTTGGGACAGTGCTGCAGACAAGCCTGGCTTCAGTCCTACAGGAATAATAAAGGTTCCAGCATACCACTTGAGAAAATAAAGGACGTCAAAGGCATCATTCCCACCCTGCACCTCACAGGGTTAGTTCACCAGCTCCTGCCTCTCCCAGCACTCAAACAGCTGAACCCTGCAGCAGAGCTATTCACTGTGAAGAATTTGGTTTGGCTCTGGGATTCATCACAGACCTTTGTAAGGTTTGGTCCTTATATAAGGAGATTTTTTAAAGACATTTCAACACATCAGATTTGAGAGTGTCCACTCTTCCACACACAGCACGGTGCCTGACTTCTGTCTGTGTGAGACAATTATGCAGACATCCAAGTTCAAATGTCCTTAAATGAAGTGTCTCTTGTATGGTAATTTGGCATGAACAACACTCCTCTTACCACACTGTTGTCAGGATAAACCCATTAAAAACTGTGGGAGTCTTGAAAACAAACACAATCCCCACATAACATGAGGGTGCTGAAGGCTTCTTCGAGGTGCAGAGTGTCAGCAGATCACCTGAAACTGCAAAACTGCAAAGCCTTGGGAAAACAGCCCTGTCACCACAGTGTCACCAAATCTGATCTCTAAACCAGTGGAAATTTCACCAGTAACTTGCACTAATACACAGCACTTGGGAGTGTGATAATAGCACTCACTAATTACAAAATTATTCCCAACTATAAATCAAATGTTCCAAATGCTCCTCCTCACTTACAAACCCTTTGCCTTGTAAAGAAGTTATTAAATGTTTCATATGGTCTGCACCTCTAGTAGTATGTATCTCGCAGTGGCAAATTTTTCCAAGGCTGGATTCCTGGAGGGCTCTGCACTCACACTCACACATGGAACTCTGAGCAGAGCCAAGAGGGAGCAGGTGGGAGCTCCTCTAGGACCCCAACTGTCACAATAAATCCATGTATCACAAGTATTAGCAATTAAACCTTCCCACTGCCTTCACATGAAGTACTGTAGATTTGGGCTGAATAATTGCCCTTTGCTCTATCCTTGGATTCAATCATAGGGTAAGATGTTTAATGACTAATAACAATTGAATGAGATGTGATGGGACATTCCCAAGGAGAGAATTTACTCCTGCTCTTGCAATTAAGAACACTAGAACACATTAGTGTCAGAGAACATGACAGAATCAAGGCAAAAACCTCATCCCCCTGTACCAGCCACAAGCACTCCACCACCCATTCATCACCACTAGGAAATAACCAAAGTATTCTCAGGATATTTACAAATCACAATATTTGCTTAGGTTTGCAATTGATAAACTTACGGTAACAATAATAATCAGGGCCAAGAATTAAAATAAACAAGGGATTTTATAAAAACAACAGAGCTGATGTTCATTTTACTTGTCCTTTGATACCTAAACTTTTAGAGTACACTGACATGTTTGCAAAATTTTCTTCACATCCAGAAATATTGATATACATGGTGGATTTCTTAATTGAAAGCTAAGACTTTCAGGGAAGCCTTCCTTGAATTTTTGCAGCTGGTACTTTCAGATACATACAATCTCATGACACCCTTGATAACCACATCAGTGGTTGCCATCAGCCTGACTTTCATTTCTGAGCACTGCCACAGTAACTGCACAAAACTGCTTGAGAGTAGGATTATAGGCCAAAGTTTGCATCTCAGTGCTACTTTATGGATTTGCTGCCTAATCTGCACTGTGCTGGGATGTGTCTTGCACTCTTGTGCAGGTCCCGAAGGCAGGAGTTTACAATTCTGGATAAAACCTGCAAACATCAATGATTAACACAACCAGGTGAGATGTCTGCTCCCCATTCACTTGCACCCCACATTCTGCCCCTTTACTGCTTGTGGACAGTGCCAACACTACAGAAATATATACAGGTAGCAGGGACAGCAGAGAAACTCAACATTAAAATAATTTGTCATGGGTGTGACTGACTCTTCTCTTCAAAGAGCCCCAAATACACCAAACCATTACTGGTTGAACCCCATTAGGCAGGATAAAGTAAACCCCAATGAGGAGCTTTGGGCAGGGTTGGCCAGGCCTCCTGAGCCCTGCGGGGCTGTTCCCTGAACTTCTGCCTTCCCAGACTTTTTTACCAGGTGTTGGAAAGTGCAGTCCAAAGGAGAAACAACACAAATAGCAAATGCTGCCCAGTAACCCTCCCTTCAACCAGAGGGCTGTTACCTCTCAGGGTTATTTTCATTCCTTGGCATCAGCTGGGATACAGATGGCTTTGCAGTTACTTGCTGCAGAACTAGGTCAATGGCAGCACTGATATCAAGGAAAAATAAAAGTCCTGGGGTTTAGCCACCAAAACCATCCAAGTAACAGCAACCTAATGGACAAAATAATATCCCTGAGAGATTTCATCAGCCCCAGACTTCACGGATATGGCTGCCCTACCTAGTAACCACACCAGGGCAGAGGACTAAGGCAGTGTCATTACAGACACATATTATTTTTTTCACTAGAAACCAATAATTCCTACAGGAGTTAATCCTTCTGCATGACCTTATAAAAAACAAACAATTTTTTTTTTTTTTTTTTTTTTTTTTAACATTGCCTATTATCTAGTTAATTGGTAATAGTGTATAGAAGAAAGGTTAACAAAGTCAATACTATTGTTCTAAGTCATCCTGATGTTCCATGGATCAAAGACAGGTCCCCATATTTCTTCAGCCCCTGGTTTAATACAAAATGTTTTGCAGCCAAAACAACATAGAGGAGTTTCCTTTGGTCATGCTTCTTCCAAGGCTGGTTTCCCAATTCTCAGCACTATAAACACTTGCAACGAACAAGGTTTTCGGCTGCAACATGGAAGAGAAGGAAGCAGCTATGTGCTGGGGAAAGCACACTTGCCAAAAACTACCTTAAATTGATATGGCTGCTTTTGTCCCTGGTAAAATAAATATTTAAGGATAGATCTTTAGGTGAGAAAAATCAAATCATGTCTGGAAGCCTCATTAGAAAAGTAAACAAATATTTACCCAACCAAATTTTTTTTTCCATCTGAAACCATGTTGTGAGCACATTTAAGTACTACACCAGCAGTATCTGGGCTCTTTGAACCCAGAGGAAAATCTTCAGAGAATATCCTGTCACACAGCACTGGGACATTTTCTCTTGCTGATTCAAGGGGTGGTATCAGCCTGGATAAGTAGTTTTAATTAATTTCACTCTTTAATATTGTTTCTCAAAGCAGCTGGACTTTATTTCATATGGCTCATAGATCACCAGTTGCCCCTGGGCCTCAGGGCAGAATCTGCTCAAGCCATTTAAGTGGAAATCAATCTGAGTTGCTGCTGGAAGGGGAGAGATTGTTTTCACCTCATCTTTCCCCTTCTGTCTCCCCTCGTCTCTCACCACACCAGCCTTGGCACATCTCTAGTACTTGAACTCTGCTGAGCTGGTTCAGTTTTCTGATCTATCAGAAGCTGATCAGGGTTTTTATTTAGTTTCCTGATGATTTATTGAACTGAAAGAGTTAACAGGAATTGGGTGAATGTCAGGAGAAAGGAGAGAAAAGAGAGAGGAGAATGCTGCTGAGCTTCCTTCAACATGAAAAGGAGTGTAGGCATGAAACATAAAAAGCATTAGAGCCTGTCCCTCCAACCTGGGAACCCTTGAGCTCATTGCAGAGGCATGTACCTGGAACACGGATGTGTATCCAGCACTCTCCCATCAAACAGAGATTTACTAGAAATCGTCATGGAGTCTCATTCCACACAAATCAATGGCAAAACTTTTTGTTTAAATGAGAGCCTTCAAAAAAGAATCAGGGCATTTTGCTTGGAGAATATGTCATTCATCAGAAGCTGTATGCTTTCATTTTCCGAGATTTTTATAAAAACAGAATTTAAACACAGATTGTCACTACATTAAAAAATTGTGTTCAGGAACCACACTTGCAGCCAAGTATTAAAAGAGTAGCATAGAGTGCAAATAAACAGCTCCCATAGGAAAGGTGATCTGTTTGCTTCTTCAAACACTATAAAACACCAGAGAAGTAAGAAGAGAGGCACATCATGGTTCCCCTGGGGCAAGGGTCTGGCTGAAGAGCAACAATGCCAGGTGCTGTCTGCTTTTGTCATCACGTATGTGCTGCTCTCCTCTGCACTTACAAAAATAAATTTCAAGGGGGGCTCCTAGCAGGCTGTCGCTCCAGTTAAAGAGCGAGGCAGTAGCCAACTCTCTGCTTTCCCTTGCAACATTCCAGCACAATGGGGCCTTTTTACAGGAGGCTAAATAAATCATGTGGTCATTAGATATCAAAGAAAAAGGAGCATTACACAATTAAGTTCCAGGTACTTAAGGCTCCTCTGCCATGATCCCAGATGTTATAAATGCCTATTGTATTATTTGCTTTTCACAAATATTAAAATGAATGTTATATGTATAATGTTAGAAAACTTAGTTGCATGGATATAACTTTTTAGTAGTGTGACTTCTTAGGATTTTATGTATGTAGAATGTCTTTTCTCATGTAACTAACAAAAAAAGCAAGGAGGTCCACATTCCTGAGGTATCTGGCTAGATAACCACACATGCCTAAAACTTCTGGAAGGAAGAAGATATCGATCAGAATGTGAAAAACAGGATAACCAAAAAACATCAGTCAGCAGAACTGGATTATCAACTTTTAAACAGATCTGCGAAAAGGAAGCAGAGACTGAAATGGGGGGGACTTGAAACCCAAGGGATACCAAAAAAGGAATGTTTGTATGATGCATAGAAATCTATGAATATGTATGAGACTCGGGCATTTAACAGAAGAGGTTTGGTAGCTAAGGTGTGCCTCTGGCATCATGCCAAGCACCCGGCCGTATTAATTCTCTTTGCTTTATTTCTGTCTCCTATTGTCCCTTTTTATTAAACCCTTTAATAAACCTTTTAAAATTTACCAGGAGTGAACGTCGTTTATCACACAGATAAACCAAGGTATAGCAATGAAGACGCAGCCCAGCAGTGGAGGGGGAGGTTGAGGCAGAAATTACTGGGAGACAACAGAGATACAGAACATGAAGGTCTGGGTTTTGACAACAGAATTGAGAATAATGGCTGACAACAGATGCTTCATTCTCTTTCTGTGCTTTTGTTTTCTGCAGTGGAGCTTTTAAATGTATAGACCCAGCAGGATCTGAACAATGTCACTGCAATGCGGACTCTGGTTACGGACTCCTCATTCCTGGAAGTGTTCAAGGCCAAGGTTGGACAAAATTGGAGCAGCCTTGTCTAGCAGATGGTGTCCCTGCTCAGGGCAGGCTGGGTGAAGCTAGATATCTTTAAGGTCCCTTCCAATCCAAACCATCCTGTGATTCTATCAATGTAGCTTTAAAAAAAAAAAAATCAGGCTGTCTCCCAATGCAACTTGAGCCCATATTTTCACAAGTAAAAGCAATATTATTCTAATAATCAAATACTAAAAAAGGTCTCAGGATGCTCCAAGCAAACCTGGATTGTTCTAATAACAGAACATTCAGATGTGGTAAGTGTTAGTTTGGTCAGGAGTTTGGAAATGCCAGTTAATCATTGAAATTCTGGAGTTTCCCTGAACTTCAGAAGGCACTGGGATGAGATAATTATATCAAAGCCATTTTACATTTAATATTTTTAGGAAGCACATCTTTTCCTTTCTATGAAACATTCCTGCTAATAAGAACATTATCCTGCAAGCCATGCACAACGGAAATTTTTGAACAGCTCTTGCAAGAGTTTTCACTGTGCAAAAAACTCGGGAACAAATTTCAAGGTGCTTTTCATGTGGTAAAATTGCAAGTTATTAACAGAAAGCAGGAAGCACACAAGGTGTCAGTTCTGAAAGTCCTATGAGATGAGTCCTATGATATACATGATGCCACAAATGACCTCTGCTTTTCAAATTTGATTTTATACATGTTAAAAGAAGCAATTTTCCTAGATACACCATGTGAAATTATATTAGCCTCGTCTAATGATGACAATTGACTTACAAACCTGGAAAAGTTTCTTTTTTGTTTAATATGTGCAAAATCCTTTCATTTTACCATTCTGTTTTATATAATTTAAGCAAAATTACTTGCAATATATGTATATATTTATATATATAAAGGTGCTTTGAACTCAACACTTCTCAGACACAGAGCTGAGGAAATCTCCTCAATGGACAGATTTGGGGCTATACAGCTGTTTATCCGCTTTCATGCAGTAAGTAAAGGGCAAAAGGGAACAAGCTGTTTATTTCCAATTCCCTGCTCTATTGACCAGAGCAGATTTCTCGTGTTAGGTAACTGTGCTGCAGGCAAGCTTTGTGGGCATTGGCAGGGTCACTTCAGGTTATGGTGGCAGATTCTTAAGCCCAAGAGACCTGAGTGTACCATGAGTAAGCTCAAATTCCGTTAGTGTATTAGAAGGGGTTCCACTGAGTCTCCCAACCCCTCCCCCCACGCCAAGCCACCTCTGAAATACCATCAAAGCAATTCCACAGACCATGCTGCTTACCACGGACATGCATGGGATTGAGGTGTCTCCTCTATGTTGGTGCTTGGGATCTGCTGTGGGGGAAAGGAGAGCATCTGGTGCCAAAGGAAGGGCAGGGGAGGGATTGAGACATCCCAGAGTCGCTCACATACATATACTTCTAAGCTTGGCTCTAGTTCTGCATCTGTCAGATCTGTTGGTCTCTTCAGCCCTTGCTGGGAAGCACCATATGGCAGAAGCATTAACCGAGCTTCCTGAGGAACAGATGCTGCTTACAGAGAAAGTCAGAGTCTCCAGTTAATCAGCTTATTTCAGTCAAGGGTTTGTAGGGAATTCTCATGAGATTGGAACCGGAAACTCAAAATTTTGCACCGGTAAAATCATGAGAGACGTGAACCTTGCCAGCCAAGATCTACCTGTGTCCTGGGTTGGAAAGCAGGATGTGACCAAAAGCATGTATTCTATCACCATCTTCATGAACCAGGTGGGGCAGTGCTGGTTCATGAAAACCCTCCCCAGGCTATTTTCTGTTAATGGCCCATCAGTGTCTTGCCCATGACTCAGAGATAACTTGCCCCTGGACTATCTCCTGTTAATGGGCCCATCAGTGCCTTTGTGAGAAGCTCCACCCAGAAGGAGGACCCAGGCACTCAATCCTGGATATAAACTGGAATTTTGAAAATCATAAGCAGGCCTTTCCCACTGGATTCTCCAGAGGACAAGAGCTACATACCCACCACTGGACGTTCTGAGGAAGACCAGACCTTTCCCCAGGATCACCTCTTCAACAAAACTACATCCATCACTTCAGGAGGACTGCAGCCACCACCTTATCGGACTGCCACTGCTCCCCTGACAAACAGGGGGTCAGGTTGTATCTGACTCTGTCAGTTTAAACTAGTATTTTCTCCTGCCTTGTTATACATATATTTGTGTGTGTATATATAAATATTAGTAAAGAACTGTTATTCCTATTTCCATATCTCTGCCTGAAACCCCCCTTAATTTCAAAATGATAATAATTTGGAGGGAAGGCGGGGTGCATCTTCTATTCCAAGGGAAGTTTCTGCCTTCCTTAGCAGACAGCTGTCTTTTCAAACCAAGACGACCTGGAACTGCTTTTTGGCATTGTCCATCACACACATCTTCAGTTTGACAAATGAATCAGTTAAGCAAGAATTGTTTCAAATCATATTAGAAATCACTTTTTCAGCTTATCTACAAAAAACTTGAAGGTACAGGATTTTGGTTTTGTGCCAACTCCCTCCCAAATTAACCCCTTTCTCCACCCAAGGTATTCAAAACCATCCAAGAATGACCAAACTGTGTATATGGGTAGCAGTGTAACCAACAGCCAGTAACTTGGCAAGGGCTGCAAAATACTCCTGAAAGCGGGACACTTTTTTTTTTAGGTGTTTAACTCCTGCCAAGACCTCCTAGCAGTGCTGGAGGCAGCTAAAGCAGCAAACACCATGAGGACAGAACTCTTACCCTTCTGATCGTACAATTAAATTGTCTTGCAGCATCTACAAATGGCGTCCAGCAGCAGAGACATGTGAAGGAACAGGAAGAGGGAGGCAGAGACAGGAGCAAACTGCACACCTGCCACAAGAACAACCACACTAGGCCTGGATTATTAGACAGAAGTATGAATTGTGTCTGATCTTACGCTGGAAGGACCCTTGAATATATAAATCCCATAGCAGTGGGGGCTATGTGCCATTGTGAGGATCAGCCCAGCATGGATGAACAAACAAGCCAAGCTATTCTGGACTGGAGAGCTCAACAGGGCAGCTTGGAGAACTGAGACACTGGTCATTTCTCAGGACAATTTTGACAGTTGTCGGTAACTTAAAATTGCAAATGTTTGGGTTTCTGCAACATGGTGAAAAGTAAGTAATTCTTGAGTCTTCTACAAATGGGCCTGTAAAAATGGCTTGTGATATTTTAGATACCAGAAAATTTAACCACAGCATATGCAGCCCAGTGTGACCATTACAAATGCAGAAGAGCAGATACCAGCAATTAGATTCATGGTGATCAGTCAGAAGTCTGACAAACCCTTGGGTCAAACCTTTATGTTTTACAGGATCTCAGATTGTCACAAAACTCACCTCAAAAAATATTTTACTATCTAAACAATTTGTTTCACAACCCATGGAAAGGTTGTTGACAATCTAAAAATAAGTATAACTTTATATTAGTAGCTTTTTTCCATACAAAAACCCCTTGCTGATTTATACTGATTATCATTAAAATTACTAGCATGAAACATTTGTTTCAAAGCAGGACTGATTTTATGAGGTTCAGCAGACAGCCCAATGCATAATTACTCCTGGGCAGGTGAAAAGCAAAATGGTACTTTTTAACTTTGATCATACTCCTTTCCTGTTCGTGGAGAAGCCTGTATAGTAACTGGGACAAGTGCAGAGAAGTTCATTATCAAAGAAATAATTTTACCTAGTTCCATACATGGAACACTGCACCAAGAATAAACTCCCAAAGAGGAGATATGTCATTTCATATTTGTGATGGAAACCAGACAGGTCTATTTATTCCTGAAAGGTTCTGAGTGTATCAGCATTGCTTCACATTTCCTACTATTTTTTTGTACAAATGTTTATCCATCTGACTGGAGTATTCTAGCTGGAAATGTATTCATGTGATTTTTTTAAATCATCAGATAAATGTTGCAGCTGTTTGAGAATAACAGAATATTCAGAGTCTCAGAATAACACACTGTCCTCTCAAGGTTAAAAGAAAATAAGGTGTCAATCCTTTATGAAACAGGAGCTCTTTTCCTTTACAGTTCAGACTGATGATCTGGCAAGGATCAACTATTGCCCCAAATGCTTAGGTTGACTCATCGGTGAAATCCAAGTATTCTGAATTTAGGACTCAATTTAAATCCCTGAACAATCACTTTGCATAAATTCAGTTGAGACTTGATGTATTAAAGTTTCCATGCAGTCAATCCAGAGCTTACAAAGTTAGTCTTGGAACCTCCTTTGTGTTATTCCAGGTTATTTCTGAATTACCTCATTTATAAAGAATTAAATCTTTCAGACTTAACTTTTTTTATACTAAACTGCAGCTTTGAGAAAGGTATCTAAATAGCTCAAAGAACCCTTCTGACAGCTCCTCTTCACTCAAACTTGGTGTCTCAGTTTGAAAGACAGGTATCTGTTAAAGAAGGCAGGAGCCTCCCTTGGAATGGAAGATGCAACCCCCTTCCCTCTGAATTATTATGATTTTGAAATTAAGGGGCTTTCAGGCAAAGATACGAAGAATAGGAATAGCAGTTCTTTACTAATATATGTATTATAACAAGGCAAAGCAGCAGCAGTAGCTAATGCAGCGATAACAAACAGGACAGAGCCCAGTGCAGCCTCTCTGGGCTCTCAGGCCCTTTCCCCTGCGCTGCAGTGCCGCTCACGGCCAGCAGGGGCGCTGGCGGCTCCCGCTGAGCGGGGCGGGTGCGATGTTCCCCCGCGGCTGCAGGGGGCGCTGGGAGCGAGCTCGNGCGGGGGCAGGGCAGCCTCGGCCCAGCTCCCAGTGGGGCAGGGAAAGGCAGGCTTGGGATCCAGGGGACCCCTGAGGCACCTGGGCAGATGGTGAGAAAAGTCCCTTTTTGGTGAGATAGGATGTTAAAAAAGGGTTCCAGGGCAACAGCCGCTCTGGAGAGCAAGCTCCACTCACAGGAGGAGGCAGCAGAAGGCAGGAGCCTGCAAGCAGCGATGGACTCCTTCCACCACGAAGGCAGCTTCTCTCTCGTCCAGATGCCGGGAGAACAAGAAGGGCAGGGGCTGTACCCAGCTCCTTTTTTGCCAGTTCAAATCTCATGGCAAAGAGGACAGCCAGCTGGACTCCTTCCCCTGTGGCCAGGTCTTTTATCTTTTTAAAGTACCCAGCAATTTTATCCTTAGCAACAAAGTATGGGGAAAATTCTTTATGAGAAAAAAGCAAAAGGGGAAAAGGGCAGCTCCTAAAACCCCATCACTTGGCACTAAGACAATAGGAGTTGCAATGGGAGGCATGCTGGCACAACCTCAGGTGCTACAGCCCTGAGAAGAAGAGCACCTCACAGTTCAAATCAGCTAATTCAGTTTGCTTTTACTGTTTGCCAGAAGATCTGTCACACATTAAATACTCAAAATTGTGATCACCAATGAGAATATCACATATAATAGAACTACACTGCAGACCAGTGCAGAATTGCCATCATTAGCTACATGTGCAAAATCAAAACCTTCAGTCATCAAAGCATCTGTGAAATCACACACAGGACACTTAAAAGGTATGTTTTCCATATGTAATGATTTGTGGAAAAGAGCAGTTTTCCTTGGAAAGAGTTTAAGCCCCAATAGAAGTAATTCCCAAGCCTTCAAACTCTAAAGTCGTGCTGTGCAGTTTTTTACCCAGTTCTTCAACTTTTAATAGTCAAAAGGGGAAAACTCTCAGTTTAAGGATTAACACTGCCAAACGAAAGCAGATGCTGCTTCACGTTTTCACAAGGGATTAGAGCCTGACACTTCATGTCACACCATGTAACAGAATACTGTTATCAAAAGGAAATCACAGAACTCAGATCTTTGCAACTGAAATTTATACGAAAATGCATCTGAAGAAACAATTGGAATTTAAAAGCTCTAGAGTCAGCTTCTCCTAACTCTTTCATTTAAAAGACTAGACAGCACTTAAGATCTTTATATTAATTTAACCAGAACAAAGCAATCCATTTTTACATTTCCAAAGAAGTTATTACAAAGTGATCAAGAAACTATGTATTCTTTTAAAGTCGTGAGACAGGCTTTACAAATAAGAAGCTTGAGTAGTTGTGTCAATTTTTCGTCAACAATTTTTGTTCTGTATTGACACCTGCTGACTATTTCTTCTGACTAGTCAGTTTTACTGTATCACAACTTTATGCATGTAGTAGTTGGCAAAATAAACTTAGGATTTCAGTCAGATCTCTTCTCCTTCAAGAATCTACAGAGTAGGTATATGTATTTTATCTACACATATGTTATATATCTATCTGTGTGTGTATTTATGTGTACATACACACACATTTATATAACTCCTGTAAGTACCGGACTGCTTATGTCTACTGACAGAAGCTTTCACAGACATCTTTGGAGCAAAAAAAGGTTTCTGCCTTTTCTGCCATTTTAGACATGTGCAAGGGAATCCAGCATCTAGAGAGTTGTAAACAAGCATGAAAAAAGCCTTGTGTACTGGAATGCTGTTCTCTGTGACTACTGCCCAAGAAAAGAGGCCATGGGGTCATCAGGTCTCTGACGCTTCATTCTGTAGGCCTCCATCTCCTCTTCTGTTGGCTCCCTGGCTTCATACTGGCTGTTGTATGGTCTCTTCCTCTCATCTAACTGCATGATTTCTTTGACATGGAGAAGTCGAGCCTCTTCTGCATTTAGTGCCTGAAATGAGAGCAAAGGGAATCAAAAATTCTACAATGAAAGTTAAACCAAAAAAACCCAACAATGAAGGTTTGTCTTAGATTCTTGTAGGATGGACAAGAAGCAAGCACAAGGGTGGGATAAGTAGCGCATATCTATCTGGCCCACCCACAGCATATTTCACTTAATGTTCATTTTTTAGTATTTTACATAAAATGATGGTTAAATGCTATTTAGTAAACAAGACACTTTAATCTCTTTCCAAATGTCAAAATCAAGTAAGAAACTCATAGGATTTACCTAAAATATAATCATGATCTAGCAAGTACAAATGAATTGTTCATTATTTTTTGTTAGATATTTGGGGTTTTATTTTTTAAATGCTTTGTGTCATCTCATTCCTCAAATTACTACTGTTGCTACTAGAACAGAAGTTGCATTTTTACCCTGCTTTAATTAACAATTAAATGGTTTTAATAGGTTTCTTCTCTGAGCAGCCCAAGGCAGGCTACTGTGCCCAGGGGAGCACACTGCTGCTCAGCAGTGGATTGCTTGGGGCATGGATTTACTACATCAACCATGAGACTGGGCCAAGCCTGGGATACAAAGTGCTAAGATTTGACAGTGCCTTTGATCTCTCCATCTTTCTTCAATACACGAATCATTGTCTTCTGCAATGTCTTTTATAGACCTACAGGTGTAATAGGTGCCCAGACATGAAATGTTCTAAGTCATCTAAATTAAGTCTTTCAAAACTAAATATTTATTGAATGCTTGCCTTGAGGAGTAGGGGATCTACTTTAGAACATCTAACAGCATTTTAAATTCAATTTAGTTTAGAATTAGCATCAAAGTATCCCATGCTATATCACCAAGATATAAAATTGATGCTGTAAAATATGTCATGTTCCTTTTGCCACAAAGCCACTGAAGATAATAGTACACCTTTTTTAGTTTTTCTTGCTTCTTCTTCTCTTCACCCTCACTGTCAGAATTTGAGCTCTTCTTGTGCTTCTTCTTTTTCTTCTCTTTCTGTTTCTCTTGGTGGATCTGTAAGGTGGGAAACAAGTTACTGTTAAGATTCAACTTGCCAACATTAATAATGCCCAAACCACGAAATCCGAACTTCTATTAATGCTATTTGAGAGCTTAGTTTTCAATGTTAATGTTAATGCTCTAAGAATACAATCCAGTAATTTTCAGGCTTACTATGACGCTACACAATTTTGTAGTTATACAGATCTTTAAATCTCTTAAAATGTTGATGAGAAATATATTCCCGAGAAAGGGAAATAACCTACCTCCATCAGTGTTTTGGGTTTTGTCAAGTGTTCTTCCTCCCCTGGCTGCTCTTCTATTAAACTTGCTTCTGTATTCTATACAACAGACAAGAACAAGGATACTGTTACTGAGCACATTTGAAAGAGGAAGGACAAAAAAGGAAACCCCACAAATCCCTAAAAAGACAACCCGCCCCAAAAAGCAAACTAGCCTAAAGTAAGGAATATGAATGATTTTTAGCTCTTTCCACATGAATAAACAAGAGAATACTTACAGCAATTTCTTTCCCAGCTTCCCCTGTACAGTAGGAGTATTTGACAAAGGAGTGGCAGCACTTGTAACCCCACCTGCCTTCTTTCCAGTATGAACCCCAAATGCACTACAAGAGAAGACACCATACAGTTACTCCTGTAAGAGGCAGGTTGAAATTTACTCCTGAGCTTTTGGTAAGTAAATTATTCAAACAGTCCAAAAGGAAGCTAAGAGAAATACTTTTTCTATTTTACATGAGCCTTACACTGTCAAAAAATGTGGTCAACTCATATTCAAAGTCAAAGGCAAATAGAGTAGCTTCGCCTTTAGTTTAAGATTACCATGGTGACTCATCAAATTCGTATCACAACTATGACAATTTGAAGTCTCTCCTTAGCAGAAAAGGGACAGGGTCACATTAAGACAGAAGAAATATATTTGCTGTATTAATTATATTGTACTGCATCCTAATATACCTCCAATGGGATGGTATTTAATTTTATAAAAATTTTAACGTGACTAAGGACTTACTGTATGGTTGTTGATCTTCACATCCTCTTCATACTTAGAACAAGCAATAGCTTTCTCCTGTCCTTTGATGACTGTTCCGTGCCTAGAATACTCCACATAATCTTCTGTTTGAGCTAACAGCAGTTCAGCTGGGGGGGTATCTAAATGTTCTTGTCCTCCATACTAGAATGCAAATAGAAATGGCATAATAGTTTGGAAAAAATCCCACCTTTTACGTAGTTAAGCAAACATTTCAAAAACAGCACCTTTGGTACTTTGTGAAGAAGGCACAAAAATGGAGGGAGACAGTTTAATCTTCAGTGAAGAGTTAAGACAAAAATACATCATCTCCTATGGCCACTGTGATGTCTTTTGGTGTTTAGTTTTGTGGGGTTTTTTATGTGCCTGTGTTTTTTTGATGTGTTTTTTTTGTTCTGTTTTGTTTTATGCCTGGAGAATGACAACAATGATACTTCTCACTTAAAGCATGAAAACTTCTCAGACCAAGCCAAACAGCTCTGGTACAACCAGAGCAATACTTCCTGCCCCCCTCCAACCTTGAATGTTGACATGGTTAGAATCTAAATGCATTATTTCTTTCTTTTTCAGTTGTCCAAGAAACAAGTTGCAAAACATAATATAAATATTTATCTAGAAGACTGCACCCAAAACTTGAGTCAGAAAGAAATTCAGATTTTTCTTTAGTGGAGAAATTCTGACAGTTAAGGGAAGAGCTCCCAATAATATAATGAAATACCAGCAGACCTTCGAAGGTCCCTATACTAAGTAATAAAATTCATCAATTGATGGTATAGTGTGTATAAATATAAAAATATTTTTAAGTTGAAGCTGCTGAGAACAGCTGATGCCCTGTCACATAGGATTAGTAATCTTATTTGCTCCCCAAGACCCAGACTTCAAACTCAACAGAATTCCTGTTAAATAAACCCAAATGCCTATTACCTTCTCTAGGATGCTTTCTTTCTGCTGTGCCTTGAAATCTTCTTTTTTCACTTTGAAGGATTTATAAAGGAGCTCTAATTTTGTAGGGTCTGCTTGAAGATGAACTTCAGAGCCTTTGTCATAAGCCTCCCAGGCAAACACTGTGTACACAAGAGGTTTCACTCAATACTTCACTCAAAAGTGGCATACACATTCAAATTACATTCTTTAATTCTGAAGCAATTTGAAAAAATACCTCAATCTATAAAGATTTCTTTCTCTTTTGCAAGAAAGCAAAATTTTTAAGTATTTTAAGTCAATTTCCTTCAAAAAACCCCAAACTCAAACGCCACTTACACTGAGTCTGTGCCATTGAAATTGTATCGCCTGTGTAGCGAACGAAGTTGTCACCTGCATAACCAACTCTGCAGAGAAGAACATAATTCTTAGCATTTGTAATGTGATTTCCTCTTAAATACAAACATAGAATTGCAACAGGCAAGTAAAAATCCTCTTGTGTGTTAAGAGTTAAAAAGAGAAGGAGAAGGTGCATTCAACTCGATACATGAAATGAAAACCTATGCTCCCTGTAAAGCCATGAAAGCATTAAGCAGCCACTCAAAAACAATGATGTCTGTGTTTACAGGGACACATGACACAGACCCGGAGTTCTGTCTGAGATACTAAGCACTCCAAGTTAAACTTGGATCTAGTTACACAATAAATATGCATAAAGAGTCCGTGATATTCCAGCACAGTGATTCTCACTTCTGGATTTGTGAGTCTTTGATCCAGACTCAGCGTATTTGGCCAAGTCAAATAAAGCCTGCAACAGCTTTACTGCTCTCAGTAAAGCTGAGACACTTGAGCACAGCCCTTGAAGAGATGAACAGTCAGTACATGAAACACACGCTGAGGATCAAATAACGCTAGCAATCCAATTCCCCACTCTTTCATCTTCCCAAAGTCAGTCTGAAAAATTTACAGTCTGCAAAGCTGTGGCAGAAACTGAGATTCAACAAAGGTCAAATTATGACTGAAAAGAGAAACAAAAGCATCTGCATCTAAAAAAAAGAATTGACTGGCATTGCTCTAGCTGGAGGCAAGGAGAGGTGGAAAGAGCATTATTTGCTATCATTTAGGCACTGCCATTCTATTTTAGGCAGAGAGCTAATCCAATTACTAGTCTCTGAATACATGTTTTACTCACAGCGTGTCTGCTCTGTATGTTCCCAGCACAACACAGGTCAAGCATCTGACTTGGGGTTTAAGGGAGACAGCCGAGTGTGCAGACAAAAGCCAGCCTATGGCACCTTTAATTAAGCTATCTAGACAATGCCAAAGCTTTCACACTTCTTCTATGCAGAATCCATTAATATAGGAGGACATCTTACTCCTAATTCAAATATTTTATTAGGTACCACAAACATACCATGCCAGTCTCCAGAACCAAGAAACAAGGGATGAAGTTTAAGATTTGGTTACTGAAACTTTTTACATAAATATAATTATTATTTGTAGGCATCATCTCCAGATGGAGCAGTGTCCTAGCCCTTGTACAGATAATTACACTAAACGATAGTCCACATGTCCCTGAAGATTAAGGGTCAGTCAGCATCACAAAAATACCCCTTTTATATACTAAACTAAAATGTGCTCCTAAATAAAACAGTTTTCTTCCACATTTACTACTATGTGTTGTGGAAATCATGAAAAGATTTTTCAGGGACCTTCATACTGTAAGAATCTCTTTCAGGCAGAAATTCCCTGAAAAATATTTTCATGGTTTCCACGATGTGTATACATAACTGACTAGAGATTAATTAGCTAAAGGACATACAGGTAAAAGAAAATATAAACCTATTAATCTAATTTTTAAGAGTTTTGTTGGATACACAAGCATGACCCCATTTTAACTTACTCATCTGGATTCTTGCCTGTGTTGGCATAAGGGTTCTCCCTCATTGCTCTTGTTTTGGGATCATAATAAGCAGAGTTTGGGTCTAGATTCCTCAAGTACTAGGGAAAAAAAAACAACATAAAAGATACTTAATATTTATGATTTTAAAAGAACTGAGGTTACTCCTACACCCCCCAGTTTAGATGTTTTAAAAAGTTTTATCTATTCAAAAGGATGACCTTGATGAAGTCACAACATGGGCAGGAACAAAACTGAGAATAGACCTTAACCCCTAGACCAATAAACAAAGTCATTAATAACTGAATGTATAATTTGTATCAGAAATACAAAAGAACAGAGTCTGTACAGAATTTCTTACTCACTTTTGCAATATCTTCCCGAATACGTAAATTTCGGACTGTGATGCGTCTCTTAGAGTCAAAGTTCTGCCCAGGCATATCAATGTCATCTGCGTATTTGTCTTCATCTTCATCTTCACTATTATGATCTCTTTCCTGAGGAGATATGGAAAATTTCTAAATAAAAGAGTTCCTTCACTCTGGAGACGTGTACAAGAATCTGATTTTAGGGGTTTCATTAAAATTCTGCAATCCCTACAGTTACAAGGTGGCATAGTTTACCTCAGCTTAAGTGTGCTCTCAGGCTAATCTAACATTTAACACTTCAGAAATACTTACATTAAAGAATTTTCACTTTCTTCTATGGAAACAGTTATCAAAACATAACTATAATGATATTAAGAACACAGTTATTTTAGTTAAAATATACCATGTTAAAATCTAACTATGTGCTTGCATCTCTAAGGTTTGACAGCACATAAGAATTAAAACAAAAAGCCTCTTTATGAAATCCAGCAACCTTTGCCCAAAAGAAGAGGCAGACAGTGGCATGGACACAATATTCAAACCCTTGTGCCACCCTTGTTTTGCTGTTCCACTAACTACAGGTCCTTTCTTTGCCCATGGAGTGATGCAGTGGATAATCATCTTACTGTCTGTGAATTTGATTCCTCTTCTCCCCACTGGTGTCTTGGGGAGTTCTGCAGCAAACAAAGAGCACATCAACAGAGAAGACAAGATAGTGGAAAAAGGCAAGATGGCAGGGATACAAATGGCAATCAAAGCAGAGCTTCACACTGGATACAAAATACAATTTACCAGTGGCTCCAAATGCAGAAACACTGCTACATAACATTCTAGAAAAAAAGCTCTTAGCTGTCTCTGTGATAGATGCATGGTGGGATAACTTTGTACTGTATCCCAGACTAAATTTCCTTTGCCAGAACAGCAAATTCTAAAACTATGGCTGTTATTTAAAGCTTGTTATGCCTTTCAACACTGAGGATTTAGACTATAGCATTTCATATAATGTAAATACAACCAAGTTGCAACTCTGAAAGCTTAAAAAATAATTAATGAGATACGTATTCAAGAATTCAGTCAGGATTTAAGGGAATACTAAGCACAAGTCAGAAGGCAGAATTTAAGTTCGACAAACACAGCCAGATCTTTTTTTTTTTTAAACCTGCTTAGTCTTTAACTGAAAAATACTTGCACAGTAAAGATGGGAACAGCTGTGAGCCCTGGAATATGGACCAGCAACTGTCCAGCACTCACTATGCAAATCAGTCTCAGTCCTCTCCCTCAAAAACAGTTCTTAAGTTTCAAACACATTTTTCTTCTTAGAGTTCCATTCTATAAGCAGTAAGTATACACAGTGTTAGCTTCATAAAACAGGCATGAAAAGAGGAACAATCTCTTCTATTGGGAAGGTCAAAGCACTGTAGTTTGGGCTGGGTGGCAGACCGAGCTCACTGTGCCATCTAGTGACAACCTGCAAGGGGACAGCACAGCCTCTGGCAAACAGCCTCTGCAAGGAGGCTTTAAAAAACCTCCTTCTGACCAGTAGCAGTCTGTATTTGCCCCCCATTCTATAAACTTAGAATATTATCAGAAATAACTTTTAAAACTAGAATTTTCTATCAAAGATTATCAATCTGTAATCTAAGAGGAGGTTGCAGAACTTAGCAGAAGATGCAAACTCTGCAGTTATATACAAGAGGGAAATACATATCTCAGCCTTCAAATATCCAGAGACACTGCAAAATCAGAGCAGTGACTTAAGAAGAAACAAACTGGTTTAAGATAAAGAAAACACCTTCCTACTCCAATTTATGTTAAGCATTACTAAATCAATGCACAGTCATTACCTCAGCACTAGTCAGACCGTAACAATCTCTAAATACAAGAAATGCAGTTCAGTACATAAAAAAAATTACATGGGAAACAAGCTCTTCTGACCCAAAATTATGTGTCATTAATTTTAGCAATAATAATAATCACACAGAATTTCTGCCCATAAGTGGAACACAAAGCAATTCACATTTGCAAGTAGATGCTTCAAGTTCTTGAGTGTGACACAGAACATGCTGGTGTTAGGAAATTTTTTAATTACTTAAAAAATATAAAACCCAATAGCAGAGAGTATAAAGAGTAAAAGAGTCAAAAAGCAGAAATTATCTGTTTTATATTTATTCAGCCTAAGCAAAAATAGATCAGGTAACTTTTCGCATACCACTTGCTCCAGCTTCCCTGATGCCAACTCCTCCTGAAGCTTCTGGGCTTTCAGTGTACGTTTGGCCTGTGGAGCATGAAAATGCATTTGTCTAAGTATTTCTTCGTAGCACTAGGTCCAATATCAACAGAGCACATTACAAGTGTCCCTCCTCCCAGACCAGCCACACCAAACACCAATCCTCTCCCCAGTTAATCATAGCACCTACATACCAAATCAACCTTGGAATATTCCTCAACAATTTTCATGTGCTCCTCTGGGTTATAACCATTCCATCGATCTCGCTTCCCATCGTAATCAAACATCAGCTGAGGCTGCACATGTTCATCTGGGGCAATATTCATGCCTGTATATTTTGCTCCAACTTTCCTCGGTCTCTGAAAGAAAATGTAAGATGGTTAGATCAGTCCATTAGGTTACTCATTCACATATCCCTTTAAAAATACTATTAATCAAGCTCCTCTAAAGCAAGTTCAATTCATCACTGTAAGCCTGTGGATTGTAAATAAATGCAAGTAGTTCTGCACTTCTGTGTAGCAAAACAGACTCAAAACTCTATACATTCTTATTTATATTTTCTACAATTAAGAAGGAAATTAAAACAGCTTTTGGGGGTGGCTTCTAACTGAGATGAAGCAGAAAGACAGACACAGCAGCACTTGAGTTAATGCAATTAACAAGAAAATAACATTTTCACCTCTTATTACAGATCTTATTACAAACATAATTGATGGATGACACACTGAATTGTATCACTTTTCCTCTTCGCTTTTCCCACATAAAAATTTCTTTAGAAATTTCTAGGCCATCTCTCACTACTTGAAACATTTTTCATAATAGCTTTTCCAAACCTAGTATTTCATCTATAGCCAGCTATTTTTCACTAAGATTAAAATTCCCATGGCTTTCAAAGCCATTAAGACATAGACAAAGGTAAAGTTTACCTCCATGCAGTCTTTCTTTTTGTGTGTCAGTGCCCCGCAGTTCTCACAGGCTCCTTTGCGGTACCTGGTGGCCACAGCGTGCTGAGAGAAAACACAATAGGCAGCGCTGGGGACACTTTGGCAGATTCACAGAAGTGTTCCCAATAAAAAGTTCATATTTTCAACACCGTTCAAGTGTCCATGCTCTCCCCAAAGCCCAAACACATGTTTTGATTGTTGCCCGATACTGTGATTTGCCTGCTGAATAAAAATTCCTGCCCCCCTCAAAAACACATAACCAGAGATCTCCTCATGTAATCAACCCAAATCTTTATTTCATGAGAAAAACATTTTGCATACCTCCTGAACTCCTCGTTTGTACCAATCCCCAGATGAGTTATACTGTTTCTGCTTCTCTGGCTGAGGTCTCTGATGCTTTAGTGTGGGTCTTTTAGAAGGATCTATGTACCATGGTACTGAGGAGATGTACTGAGGAATATGAGGGTTGATATCTCTGTAAAAGATGTAGTACAATGAATACATGGCATGGGGAAAAAACCCACAACTCAGTCTAACAAACAACCTTCAAATTAAAGTTCAAATGCTTTAGGAGTGATAATAAATAATGAAGTTGGTACAATACACTGCAAAATAAATTCTCAGTTTGATAAACACAGGCTTTGAGATTTTGTTGCCATCTAATTCACCTACATTCCTGACTTCAAATCAAATGGCTTATTTTGTGTAATGTCACTGAACAAAAAAAAAAAAAAAAAAGCGACATTTCTCAGACGCAACAAGCCCTGCAAAAGCAAGAGAGAGAGGCTACAGATGAGGTACACAGTAAAAGACACCGACACTATGTTTTGCTCAGTTTTAAAATCACTTGTAATTAGCTTCATGGATTGGACATTTTAGCAGAACTGTCAATAGCTGACAGAAGATAAACATCAAACCTACATTTTTCTAGAAAATATCTGATGATTGGAACATTAAAAGGCAAAGTTCAACTATTTACTTCTACAGCAACTCACACTGAATAGTGCGTTACCCTGACAGCTCTTTTGTAACCACAACACGAAAAGACAATTTTACTCGGCAGCTTTAGAATAACCATAGCTTTAGTATAACTTACTTTCCTTCTTCATCCACTTCAGCAGGTGCATTTCCTAGTTTTCTCTGTTCCTCTAATTCTTTCTTTTTCCTCCAGTCTTCCCTCGTCATCTTCTTTGGTTCCTTGAACAAAAAATCATTTGCCACTCCTGCAGGAGGGGCATTCGCTACCGCACCTGAGGCCATTTTGGCTCTTTCCCTTAGCAGAAAAAAAAATAGAAGACAAAAGAAAAGCCTTTTTAATCACTACCCTTTGACATTACAGCTCTTCAACGTGATTCTGTGTCACTCAATAAAATGAATTAACTCCGTATTATGCATTCCTGACATACCTCTGTCCTAAAAAATAAACACCACAGCTGAAAAAACAAAATGATCTTATTGTTAACCGAAGACCTGGGCCTATGCGTACCCCGGAAGAGACGCGAGAGAGAGACTGCAGGGAAGCAGCGCCAGGGCCGGGCCCAGGCCCGAGCGGGAGACGCAAGCATTTGCTCGGAGTCTGCAGCAGCCGCCCTCTCGGACCCCGAGTCCGAGACCCGGTCCCGATCCCGATCTCGATCAAGGTCCCGATCTCGATCAAGGTCCCGATCTCGATCCCGTTCCCGAATCCTGCCCCGTTCCCCTACCCCTGTTTACCTGCCGGGCCGCAGCACCACCCCACAATGCTGCGCTGCCCCGATCACTTCCGGGGAGGAGCCGCTTCCTCGTGCCCGCCCCCCCCGGAGCTCGCGCGCGGCCAGCCAATCGGCTGCCGCGCGTGAGTTGAAGCGGCCAATGGGCGGCTCGGGGCCCATCTAAAAGCCAGTGGCGTTATTGCTTGACATGTTCTGAGGTGTTTAGAGCGGCTTGGGCTTCGTAGGTCCTGTCTTTCATTTGCTGTCGCTTACTGAGGTGAGCTGAGGGTTCGGGAGGAGGGCCTGTCTGGGCCTGCAGATCTTGCTTTGGCTTTGTGCTTCGAGCTGCACAAAGGAAAGGATTTTCGCCCAGAGAAAGGCAGCTAAGATGCGGAAGAGTTTAAAGCACAACTCTGATAAGAAGTGGTTGGGACGGGGGGGCTCAGCCCTTAGGAGAGGAGCCTCAGGAGAGGCCTTTTCGCTCGCTATAACCACCTGAAAGAAGGTTGCAGCCAGATGGAGATTGCTGTTTTCTCCCAGGCAACCAGCAACAGGACAAGAAAAAATGGTATCAAGCTGTGACGGGGAGATTTAGCTTGGACATTAGGAAGAATTTCTGATAGAAAATGTGGCTAGACATTAGAACGGGCTGCCCAGGGAGGTGGTGGAGTTACTGTCCCTGGAGGTGTTTAAGGGAAGACTGGATATGGCGCTCAGTGCTATGGTGTGGTTGGCATGGTGGTGTTTAGGTTGGACTCTATTTAGAGATCTTTCCTAGCGTCACTGACTGTGACTCTGAGTTTTTTTGCAGGCCTCTTTAGTGAGGAATTGCTTGCCCACCTGTATAAGGGTAGTGATGAGCACAAGGCAGGAACACTAATGGTTCCTTCAAACCTGAGGGTCTTTAGTTGACCTGCTGTGTAATAGCAGGAAGTACGGGTTTGTTCCCCTTGTCTAGAGACCAATATGTGGTAGCTCGGTTGTTTTTAATGGGACTTGCTTAAAAAATGTGTTGTGGTGAGACAAGTGACAGAAATTGTGTTCCCTTTTTCCTGTGTGGACTCTATAGGGTAGTCTCATCAACCTGAAGATGGCAACTCTGATCTTTGTTGATCAGGAGAATGGTGAACTTGATGCTCCCAAGAGTCAGCTGAAGCTTCCTTCAGGATCTTGTGCGTATTTGCTGCCCTGAGCCAGTAACGGATCAAGTGAAGGGCATAAATCACATTTTGTTATTCACTGCCTTTAATAATAGTAATAGTTTTCTATTCATAAACCCACTTACCCAACCAATTCTTTCAAGCTCATTAGTTAGTATAAAATTAAAGATAATTCTCTGCTTTTGTCATAAGTGTGCTTATGAGTTATAGCATATATGACAGCTAGTTTTCTAGCGTGTGCACTTCCTTAGGCAAGCTTTAGGGTTGCTGAAGTTTGCTTTTTTCTTCCCCCCCATTCCAGCAAAAGTCTTAGGTGAAAGAATACACATTAACACTCCACTTCCTAAAAAAGCAGTCAGTACTTTTCCAGTCACATCTCGCTCAATCAGAAAGGCTCTTGGAAATGTGAATAAAACTGAAGGAGTCACAAGCAAGATGGATAAGATAGAACAGAAAAATCAGCCTTGCACTGTGAACAAAGTGAGTACAACACACTTGTACTGGGGAGGAGGGCAAATCTATAATTTACCTGCTGTTGTGGCTTAACTCTGCAATAATTAAGCACCACACAGCTGTTCTCTCGCTCCCTCTGTGATGGGACTGGGGGAGAGAATTGGAAGGGTGAATGTGAGAAAAATTATAGGCTGAGAGTAAGGCAATTTAGTAATTAAAAATCTCAAAGGAAAACAAAACCAATTTCTTCCCACCAGTTGAGTAATGCCTTACCAGTCCCAGAACAGTGGTAGTCCTGCTTTCCCACCAGTTTTCCTTGCTGAGCATGTCATGCAGTATGGGATATCCCTCTGGGCAGCTGGGGTCAGCTGTCCTAGATGTGCATCCCCTGCCTCCTCACTGGGTGGGGTTGTGAGAAGCAGGGAAGGCCTGGACTGTATAAACACTGCTCAGCAATAGCTGAAAGAGCTGTGTGTACCAATGCTGTTTTCATCATGAATCCAAAACATGGGTTCATAAGAATTGCTAGGAAGAAAAATAACTCTATCCTAGCTAAAAGCAGGACAGCTCCATAGATAGTTCTAGAGAAAAGAGTCTGGGTTAATGTCTTACTGACATCTTAAGAGTTACCTGTTCTAGTGCAGTCATCCCTTGCTGCCATATATAATACTGCTGCATAAACTCACCTGAAACATTTGCCCATCTCCATCTTATTTGTGTTGAAGATACTAGAATTTAAGTCTGACTGAGAAAAGTATGATAGGTATGGTTGTCAGGTATGTCTGTAGACCTGAATAGCACAGGAAAGCTGCTACAAACATTCTACAATAGCTCAAATAATATGACTTCCTCTTTTTATGACTAACAAAAAGAGTGGATTAGAAGGCTGTCTTACAGTGGCTGAAGAAGATTGGCCAGAAATAGAAAATATGTTTCCTTTGGATCCTCAAGGTAAGAACTATCGATATAATTATTAGAATAACAATAAGGCTTTCATGAGTGTTGGCATTGTTGTAAGAATTTCTCCAAGCTACTGTGGCACACAAGCCACTGCTGTATTTCTCCTGAGTCCTTTCTGAAACATAAGGGTGCTTGCTGCTTCTGAAATACTTAAACAAGAATGCGATAGTATTTCTAACAGTAATGGCTGTGCCTCAGATGTATTGTTCTGAGTCTTATTGTGATCACAGAAAACAAGTTCCAAATAACCATGTATTAGCTTTTTAGTTCATTAAATAGTGACTAGTAGACAAGTATTTGAAGGAATGTAGAAGAGTGTGTGCCAAGATAATTTGTAACTGAAGAGATTCCTACTGCTGTAGGATATAGTAGTTGAAGATGAAACTTCTAAAGTTGTTCTTAGGCCAGCCCATTGTAGATATTCCATCTCAGTCCTTCAAAGTGTGCCTTTAAAGCTTTCCTCTTCATGTGGATGTAAGTGTATGAAAAATACTGTGCCAAAGACTTCAGTTGATGAAACATAGATGCTTTGCTTGCTGAAGTTACCAACTGCTTTCCATTATCAGTTCTATTAGTCAATCTAGTGTTTTCATCAGGGTTGGTGTATGGGATTTCATGGACAACTAAAATGTGTAACTGCAAATAAATACCCCATAAGAGAAGACTGTTGTGTTGTTTTAGATTGTCTCTCATTTCATTTAGTCTAGAATGACTAGGGTTTGCAGCTTCCCAGGCTACTGCACACTTACAGTCTTTCTCAAACAGACTTTGAGAGTTTTGATCTTCCTGAAGAACACAAACTAAGCAATATCAACCTGTGTGGTGTTCCCCTCATGATATTTGAAAGGACGTATGACAGATGTGTGAACATGGTTCCTTCACCTGGGAAGATTGAAGAGATTTCATGGGAATCCAGTAAGTGGAAACTGCATGATTTTCAGGACACACAGTGCTCATCAGTGGTTTAGGCAAAAAGCCAGCTAGCTGGTTCTAGCAGGGAATTGCTGTTGCTGTCTAAACTATTAGAGCAGTGCTCCAGTTTCAAGCAGCTTCTGCTGTGTAATCAATGTACCTGGCCAGCTCTGCTAGTTCAGGTGGTGGTCTCAGAGTTGCTGACTGATGGCTTAAGCCAGCAGCAACCAAGCACCACACAACTGCTTACTTGTTCCTGGGCTGTGGGGTGCAAGAAGAGAAAGCTGTGGGGGAAGAAGTCAGAAGAGAAAAAGTGAAAAAACTCATGCTTTGAGATAAAAGGAATTTTGATAACTAAAGCAAAAGCCATGCATTTAAGAAAAGCAAAACAAAGAATTCATTCAGTTCCCATCAGCAGGCGTCCCCACAACAGCAGGGCTCCAGCATGCTTGGGAAGACAAGTGCCGTAACTCCAAATGTCCCTTCTTCCTCCAGCTTTATCTGCTAAGCATGATACCATCTGGTCTGGGATATCCCCTGGGCCCCTTGAGGTCAGCTGTTCTGGCTGTGCCCCCTTCCAGATCGTTGAGCACTCCCAGCCTTCTCCTCACTGGTTGGGTGAGGAGCAGAAAAGGTCTTGACTCTATTGCTGAGCAGTGCTCGTGCAACTAAACCATCCCTGAATTATCAACACTGCTTCCAGCACAAATCCAAAACACAGCCCATACCAGTGACTGCAAAGACAATTAACTCTACCCTGTGAAAAGCAGTACACTGAGCAATCTTTTGTGGTGCTTTGCAAATTGATCAATTAGGTGGCATTGGCTTATACTATGGAGCAATATTTACTTTGCTTATTCAAAAGGTTTATGCTGAGCTACTGGGAGCTAGTTTATGTTATTGTGAATTCTGACTTTGAGAAACTGATTTGATTTTTTTCTAACTTCCAGACTTGCTACAATCAACCACCGAATTCCTTGCTACCCTGGATGAGATCATTGACATGCCACCTCCAAATTATGTTTAATGTGTGCTCTGAAGTTTCTTTTGAGTTCAAATTTCATATAGTTCTGTATTTCAATAAAAACTAGTTTAATCTATATACTGTTGTACTTATCCTTTTTCAGTGAGCCCAAGATGTAGGTAGTAAAATAGAGCTTTGAGAAGGAGGTTTTCTGACAAGCAGGTAAAGCAGAGCCTGGATAAGCTTCTAAGCAAGGCTATAATACAGTTGTCCATATCCAGGAGTTGGTACCTGATGCTTGGGGTGTGTGTGGTTGTGGTAGACTGAGATTCTTCTGACCTTGCTGCCTTGCTTGATCTAGTAAACATGCAAGGGTTTGAACCAATTTGTATATCTACTGTGAAGTAAGCACTAGGACTGGTACTCTTTTGGCATTTTTCCTTTGAACTTGTTTGTTCTTCACCGTGGCTGTCTAAGGTGGTGTATGTTGTGTTCTTATGCAGCTGTAGACTATTTTTTACAGAAAAATGCCTGTAACTAAGGCACTGAAACTGGTTACACAGTGCTATCATGTAGTGTCTTGGTACGCAACCGCACAGGTAAAGACATTGGTATGTGAGGCCCCGGAGAACAGTGATATGAGACACAATATGGGCATGACATTAAATTAACATAAATTTAGATAGTAACTTTTTGTATGTACAGACCTCTCACTGGGAGACACTAGTACTTCATATGTGTTATGGAAGTTTATCAGGGTGAAATGAGATCTTTTATGTTACTCTGAAATATTCACTATGATCAAGAACCTAGATATGTTCATACAATCAAGTAAGCCTTTTGTGCCATGTCCACTTGTGTGTATAAATGCACATTAAAACATTTAAAACATGCTTGTAGAATTTCATTGCAAATTGAACAAGTATTTGCATAATGTTTACAAAGGTGATTATTTCAGATTCACAGGCCTCTTGATATGGATAGACTTTAATCTTGTAGCTCTAATACTTGTTATTTGTGGGGTTGGTGGAATGGGTATGAGGAAGGATAGGGGTGAATCAGTCTTGGGAATATTGGTGGTCTATCTGCATGGAGGATGGGTGCTGCTGTGGTGTAGAAAATAAGGTGGTAGTGATAGGATTAACTAAATTATTTTTGTTTGCTACAATAAAACCTCATCTCAGGCTTTTTGTTCTCATTAGGACTTCTAGCTAATGGAGGTCAAAGCTTTTGCTTTTACAAAGCTTAATTTTGTAAACATTCATTTAAACATTCCACTTGTTTTAGCTGGCTTTTATTTTCCTCATTTCATTTATTTTTCAACTCCTCTGACTGAGGTTAAAGAGAAATGCACATTCCTGAGACTTTCTGGGATAAAGCTGTTGTGAGACTCCATCTGTGGATGGAGTTTCCTGCTCTTGGTGACTCCCAAGAGCTCAGAGTCACAAGGCACTGTTTTCTCTTTGGAAAACAAACTCATGGCCTCAGAGCTGTAAGCCTGCTCAGTCTCAGCCCATGAAATGCTGCCACAGGAGCACTGGGAATTTTGTATTGCTTCAGGTAGGTGTTAACACTGACTTCTACTGGTGACTAAAAAATCAACTTCCTTAACTGCTTTAATGTTGATATAACACACAGCACACACAGCTCTTTATACTTACCAAGTTCTATTTTCTCTTCAGGTATTGTCAGGAATGGGTGCAACTTGTGTTCACAATGCTGTTTGAGCACTTTCCTCCACAATAGTAGTCTTTCTAAAAACTGCTTCTAATGTTTGGGTTTACTTGTTTGATCAGTTTATGCTTCCTGCAAAGATCTGAGGTATCTGGGATTTTAAATGTATGGCTGTGATGAAAGTGAATGCTTTTGTGGTGTCTTGGCCTTAGGCCTCATGGGTACATGATTGGGAACTCAGGATTGTTACGAAGTGCACGGAGCAGGGACCTTTCCAGTTGGTTATCACTCTGCAAAGGACCTGTTCTGTCTGAGAGTCACTTTAAACCCTTACCTGAACTTCTGTAAGGAGAACTTGGAGATGCACATGAAAATAATCTCTTAGCAGGCTCAGTAAAGTTACTTCAGTGCACATCAGATAATCCAGTGTGCAGTGTTCTGGCAGTGGGTGACACCACGGTAATAGCCTTGTTAGAGCTTCTCCTACTGCAGCCTGAAATAGGTGCTGTGGTGGTGCTTGCCTTTGGTACCTCACACACAGTGCGGTAGCTGTGACGGCTTCATCACCTCATTAACAGGAAATGGAGGATAAAAATTGGCACTATTACCCTGTTACTACAGGGTATATTCTGTCAGCCAAGCACAAGAACAGAAATGAGAAGCCTGGACACAATTGGTCTCTATAGGGTTAGCAGAGCCATGAACCTCATACCTTTGAGTTTCACTGCAGTTTTACTGCTGCTAGCAAAATACTATAATAGCAATACAATTATGCCTTCCTAATTATCCCTAGAGTGATATTTACTGTGCTGTGATAGACTCAGGCACTGACCCCCCTCACCATGTCTGTAATGAGGTTTATATACAATTTATATACACAGTATTTATTTAGTAACTGGTTGGCTGGGATCTAAATGTGTGTCAGTTCCCAGTTATTTTTTGCATATAACTTTGCAAAGCATGTGAGAAAAGCGTTTTTGATTAATTTACTTCTAACTGCACTAACTGCAGTCTGGGAAAAGATAAAAGCATGGTGGGCCTGTTGTGCTCAAATGATCTACAAAGTTAGAGGAGAAAAAGTTAAAAAATAGCTATAATGTGTCCTTGCTGTCAGATCTGAAGAACACCAGGATGACAAAGGAATGTACACACAATTTACTGGGGGTGGGTGTAAGATTACCTTTAAGAGGGGAGGTAACCTCTTCCAGTTAATGAAGTTGGAAGGAGGTTCCTGGACCTCTTGGTAATTGGGTTTAGTTTTTTGAATTAGCCTGATTATTTCCATTAACCATATGGAAGGTGAAGCCTTTGGAGGACTTCAGATGTTGTTCTTCAGTGGCTCAGACTGGGCTTTCTTTCAGCATTTCAGCCCAAAATATGTAACCAATGGGTAAAAGTGTCTTGTAAGACCCTCTATCACAAAGGCACTTTAAGTGCACTGCTATAGGCTCCAATAGAAGTGGTTCCCCTTTCTATTAGTCCAGGGACAAAATTGAGATTATTATGTATAGGGGACATGTGTAAAGACTGGGAGAGGGAAAGAGTTTTGAGTGCATACACACATCCTCATACTGAAAACTGTTCTGAGTCAGTACTTTTCCAGCAGATTGGAATTGATTGTTTAAAGGCATATATCAGGTATGTCCTTTATGTGTTTGGTATCATTGCCTGAACTGTCCTGAACCCATCTCAAATTTTGGAAAAATGTAAGCCAGGAAGAAGATCAGACTTTGTTAGATCTCATTATGACTAGTAGTGATGATTTACATAGCACTGACAAAGATCTAAGATTCAATCGGCAAGTTTATCACTAACTGAGATACTAAACTTTTCTCAAGACTTGCTAAGGACCTCTAAGATACAATATGATGGAAGTACTGGTTTGGTGATAGAGATTCTTTTCTGGTATTATTTTTGAGTTTCTTAGGGCAGTTAGAGTTATAATGACTGGTGTAGCTATACACAAAGGGATTTGAAGGAGGGTAAGGAAAGCTTTTTTTGCATAGGACACTGAAGATTCAAAGAACAGCCAGAATGATGCAGGGTGGTAAAACAAGATGTGTATAAAGACCTATCATTCTTGGTGGCATTTCCTTCTTTGTACCTCAGATTCATTTTCTGGCTCTAGCATGACCCTCAGGCACAGTCACTTCAGAAGTAAATCTCTTCCAGCATGGCCTTCCCTTTGGCTGCAGTCCCTCTGGGGTGTGTCAGCTGTGTCACAGGCCAATGCCTTGAGGTGCTCCAGTATGACCTCATGCACAGACACTGATGCTTTAAGGTGCACCTGCTGCAGCGTGGCTTTATCCACAGCCACCAATGCTTGATGTGTATGTTACCTTCTCCAGCAGAGGCTTATTCTTGGCCCACAGTCCCTGCAGAGGTGTGCCTGTGGTGGCACAGACATAGCCCCAGATCCTTGGAGATGTACCTGCTCTGGTGTGGACTTATTCATGGCCACAGATGCTTTGGGGTGTCCTGCTCCTGCACAGACTCATCCACAGCTTATGGTCCTGTGGACTTGACTTCACTTCTGTCCAGTACAGAACCCCAGGAATGCAGTGATGCTCTGGCCCTCTGCCACCCCAGGCATGTGGCCATGGCTGTTACCAAAATGTTCCCAGACACAGCAGAGTAAGATGATGACAAGGAGTACAGCACTACAGCAAGCAGTGAAACAAAAAAGCAGCTACTATTAAGTATTAGACTCTAATTAGCATTAAGGCAAATGAAAGNGTCTGTAATGAGGTTTATATACAATTTATATACACAGTATTTATTTAGTAACTGGTTGGCTGGGATCTAAATGTGTGTCAGTTCCCAGTTATTTTTTGCATATAACTTTGCAAAGCATGTGAGAAAAGCGTTTTTGATTAATTTACTTCTAACTGCACTAACTGCAGTCTGGGAAAAGATAAAAGCATGGTGGGCCTGTTGTGCTCAAATGATCTACAAAGTTAGAGGAGAAAAAGTTAAAAAATAGCTATAATGTGTCCTTGCTGTCAGATCTGAAGAACACCAGGATGACAAAGGAATGTACACACAATTTACTGGGGGTGGGTGTAAGATTACCTTTAAGAGGGGAGGTAACCTCTTCCAGTTAATGAAGTTGGAAGGAGGTTCCTGGACCTCTTGGTAATTGGGTTTAGTTTTTTGAATTAGCCTGATTATTTCCATTAACCATATGGAAGGTGAAGCCTTTGGAGGACTTCAGATGTTGTTCTTCAGTGGCTCAGACTGGGCTTTCTTTCAGCATTTCAGCCCAAAATATGTAACCAATGGGTAAAAGTGTCTTGTAAGACCCTCTATCACAAAGGCACTTTAAGTGCACTGCTATAGGCTCCAATAGAAGTGGTTCCCCTTTCTATTAGTCCAGGGACAAAATTGAGATTATTATGTATAGGGGACATGTGTAAAGACTGGGAGAGGGAAAGAGTTTTGAGTGCATACACACATCCTCATACTGAAAACTGTTCTGAGTCAGTACTTTTCCAGCAGATTGGAATTGATTGTTTAAAGGCATATATCAGGTATGTCCTTTATGTGTTTGGTATCATTGCCTGAACTGTCCTGAACCCATCTCAAATTTTGGAAAAATGTAAGCCAGGAAGAAGATCAGACTTTGTTAGATCTCATTATGACTAGTAGTGATGATTTACATAGCACTGACAAAGATCTAAGATTCAATCGGCAAGTTTATCACTAACTGAGATACTAAACTTTTCTCAAGACTTGCTAAGGACCTCTAAGATACAATATGATGGAAGTACTGGTTTGGTGATAGAGATTCTTTTCTGGTATTATTTTTGAGTTTCTTAGGGCAGTTAGAGTTATAATGACTGGTGTAGCTATACACAAAGGGATTTGAAGGAGGGTAAGGAAAGCTTTTTTTGCATAGGACACTGAAGATTCAAAGAACAGCCAGAATGATGCAGGGTGGTAAAACAAGATGTGTATAAAGACCTATCATTCTTGGTGGCATTTCCTTCTTTGTACCTCAGATTCATTTTCTGGCTCTAGCATGACCCTCAGGCACAGTCACTTCAGAAGTAAATCTCTTCCAGCATGGCCTTCCCTTTGGCTGCAGTCCCTCTGGGGTGTGTCAGCTGTGTCACAGGCCAATGCCTTGAGGTGCTCCAGTATGACCTCATGCACAGACACTGATGCTTTAAGGTGCACCTGCTGCAGCGTGGCTTTATCCACAGCCACCAATGCTTGATGTGTATGTTACCTTCTCCAGCAGAGGCTTATTCTTGGCCCACAGTCCCTGCAGAGGTGTGCCTGTGGTGGCACAGACATAGCCCCAGATCCTTGGAGATGTACCTGCTCTGGTGTGGACTTATTCATGGCCACAGATGCTTTGGGGTGTCCTGCTCCTGCACAGACTCATCCACAGCTTATGGTCCTGTGGACTTGACTTCACTTCTGTCCAGTACAGAACCCCAGGAATGCAGTGATGCTCTGGCCCTCTGCCACCCCAGGCATGTGGCCATGGCTGTTACCAAAATGTTCCCAGACACAGCAGAGTAAGATGATGACAAGGAGTACAGCACTACAGCAAGCAGTGAAACAAAAAAGCAGCTACTATTAAGTATTAGACTCTAATTAGCATTAAGGCAAATGAAAGAAATAAGATGAATTTGTCTTTACAAAGAGACCATATGAATCTGCCCTATCTGTAGATAGGGCTAGGAACTTATAGATAGGAAAGTAATAGAAGAAACTCATTGTTCTAAAAAATGTTACTTATCAACATGGACTGTTGCTCAGCAAAGGCCATGTTAAATTCCTGAACTTAGAGAAAAAGAACAAAGGCATAATAGAATAATGAATAGATTTTTTCTTTCTTTTATATAACAAAAGGGGAGCGCATATTAGAGGGGGACATAGAGCAGGCGATTTGGGAAGTCTGTGCCTTCCAAGTACCTGAGCCAATTGGGAAGAGGGAGATGCAGCCAGGAACTTGGTATAAAAAGGAGGCTGTGTCCCTGAACAATTTGAGAGACCCCATGGGAAATGCCCATGGCCTCTCCCTTTATTCAAAATAAAGTTACAGCTCTGTCTGCTTTTTGAGCATAAGCCTCTGGTATTGTGGATTGATTTTCCTGACACGAGCAAGCCCCATAGCAAGTACAGGAGCCTGCTGATTAATAGCTAAGCAGCAATAGCTATAAATTTGATCTAAAACATTCCAATCAAGTATGTTATCTTGAACCCTTTGAGCCACACATTAGGGCCAAAAAGGACTGTAATGATTTAACCCCAATTGTCATCTAAGCATCACTCAAATGCTTGCTCAACGTCTTGGTGTGGTGTAAGAAGCAGAAAAGGCCTTGGCTCTGTGCTAGCTCTGCTCAGCAAGAAGTTAACACCCCTATGTTATCAGCACCAGTTCCAGCAGAAATCCAAAACACAGCCATAAAATAAGTAGGGTTAAAGCCTTTTTTAACATTCAGCTCTTTATTAAATAATTCAGCTCAGCAGGGGGCCAACTGCTCTCGTTCCAGTTGTCGTAGCTCCCACTGTCAATCCAGAGAAAGCAGCAGCAGCAGCAGCAACAGCAACAGTAAGAACACCGACAGCAGCACTAGCAGCGGGATGCTTCATAAAGCTTACATCCTCTGGTTGGAGTCTAGGGTAGCCACACCAGTCTGGCTCCTTGTAGGTCACTGCGACAGTCCAAATCAGGATTAGGAGATGCATCTATCTCTTCCTCGACTTGGGGTGTCCTTTAGATCTTCTGATTGTACATTGGCTCGTTGTCTAAGCGGTTCATATTATATAAAAATTATCCCATGGGTCTAGGGGTCTCTTCTATTTGCATACGCCAGCCTCCTCTGGACTTGGGCTCCGCCGGAGAGAGAAAAAGGGGTTTCGATTAGCAAAGGCTAGGCAGATAAGGACAGACAATTGGGATAATCAGTCTGGTGTTGACTCTTTTAACATTCTAATTGAGCAATGTCGGGGCTAGTTTCTTACACTAGGGACTGACAAAAGGAACACTGAAACCTAGGAATTTCTCTTGCAGTAAAAAGACAACGCCCAGGGTTGCCTACTTGTTCTAATGGCCAGTTCAGCCGCAGAATTTGACCATGCTCTTTTCTGGTCATCTTTCTGTCCACTCCAGACTCCTACACGGCTTTGTCCCTCTGTGTATAAACCCCTCTGCTCTCAGCTCGGTTTACTTCTAACAAGCCCTATGCTAGGTACTGTGAAGAAAAGTAATTCTGTTCCACCCAAAACTTCATAGGTCTTGAAACTGACAACGTGCCCCTGAAAACACTGTTTCCGGTTTATTGCTGTACAAAGTCCCTGCAGGATGAGTGTAGCGCAGCACTGCTGAGAGTTGCTCCTTTCCTGGTGCCTTTTTCCCCTCTTGCAAACTGTGGTTTGAAAATCAGTTAAAGTTCTCGTATTTGGTATTGTATGTGTGGTCGGAAGGCTCATTGGGTGAACTTCATGCAATGGAAGTAGAATTGCATGTTGCCACACCAACAGCGAGAGGCTGTTGTCTCTGAGTGTTATCACTAGGATTACGCAGGATGGCTATGGAAGAATACAGAGACTTTGGCAACAGCTTCTGGGGAGTTTTGGTGTGGGGCTGAGATGGATCAGGAGCAGAGGGGTAAGGGCACATCTGACAGCTCTTGCTGTGAGGAGTATGGAGCGCTAAAGGAGCTGGGGTAAGTAGGCAACAAGCTCCCTTTTCCGACTCCTGGGATGCGTAGATGGTGGGAGGGATGCGGGGTGATGATGAGGCCCTGGCAGGCGGGGTTGTGTCGCTGCAGCAGCCATGACTGCGAACAGAGCCGCGAGAGGGAGCTCCGGCTGCAGGGCGGGACGGGAACACAGGAGCACCCCGCAGTCCCCGCTGGGGCCGGGGCGCAGCAGCAGCGCTAGGCGAGGTTGGTACCTGTGGGCGCTGCAGCATCAGGCCGCGTCTTTCTGGGGCCACAGCAGTCCGTGTGTGACACATACCCCAGCGAGACAGAGAGATCTCCTCGATCTGGAATGTAGAGCCTTGTCTTCCCGCAAGGCAAGGCCTGACCCTTTTTTCAAAATGCAGGCAGACGTGTCCCTGTGAGCAGTGCCAGGGCAATGGCTGAACGGCCACTGAGGAGGCCTTTTCATGTTTGTTACATTTCTCTCCACTGCTGCTCAAATTTCTTCTGACACATAAGCAAGGTGCTCTATTAGACTTCTGTAAATAGCCATCTGGGATGCTGGGTGTTAGTGGGATTGAGCAAAAAGCCCTGGAAATATTCACTTTGCCCGAAGTGTTTTTCCCAGCTGCAGTGTGCATGTGCACCTCCGAAGGTGGAGAGATGAGCTGTCCCTCAGTTCAGGGCAGGGGAGATCAGGCAGAGCTGGGGGCATGAAGTGCATGTCTTCCCCTTCTTTTTCTCTGGTAGACTCTGGGCTCTCCACAGAGACACAGCCCAAATGCTGCCTGGCCCTGCAGCAGGGGATGTTCCTGGGACTGTTGGAGGAAATTCCCAACTGCAGGGCCCTGGGACTCCTCAGCTCTACAGAGCAAACACGCAGTTCTCCGAGCCTGTGGGATGAATGGATATCATGGCCAGTCTCCCTTTCAAAGTGGCTTGGGAGGTATGGATGCTGACTGCTTGTTCAGAGAAGATTTTTGGACATTACTGCTATTCAGTGTCTGTGGGAAAGTAAGTTTTCTCATGCAGTGGCCTGAAGGCCGTGAGAGAAGATGAAAAACAACTTCTTGGTAAATAACTTGCACCTGGTCTTTGTGTCTGATGTTTTGAAGAGATGTTTTGAAATTGGTGTTGTTCTTCAGTTAACCTATGGTGTTGAGGGGTGTTGTTCAATTAACCAATTGCATGGTGTCTTTTTCACAGCTGTCTATAAAAGGCATATGGTTTAATAAACAAAAACCTTTCTTCTTGCTTTCTGAATATTGGAGTCATCTATGTCGTTTTTTGCCCGTCCTTAATAAAACAACAACATCTGACTGGGCATTGACAACGCCCAACAATTCTGCAACCAAGATTGCACAGAGGTGGCAAGTTCCAAACCACGCCCGTGAAGAATGGGGTCACTGGACTTTGAAACACAGCAAAACCCATGTTCTCCGCTGAGAGGTACGTGGCCTCCAGGAAAACAGGTAGCTAGATTTGGGCCAGGCTGGGACGGGATCCCCAGTGTAGCTTATCGATTTATCCGGACCCGACAGTACCACGGTGAAGCGTGGGAAACAAAGCCGCAGGGGAAACAAAGACAGGTTTCTGATATGGGGAACCAACTCTCAGCTGAAGAACAGACTGTACTTTTGACATGGAAAACTGTATTAACACGCATGGGATCCTCAATATCAGATCGCTCCCTGTGTGCATTGCTTCAGTGGGCGAATGCTTATGAAATTTTGGTAGACCCACAGACAGCGTTCAGCCTGCATTCCTGGCAGGAGTTAGGTTGTGGTATGAAATAACATATGGAGATAAGGAAGCGTTTGGTTTAGCCACGACCAGGGGGACTCTGTTTGAGGGCACTGCAACACTGGACAGCTGGAGGAGGTGGAACTCAGGGAGCCAGCTCAGATGGGGAGGCGGACGAGTTTTCTAAGGACACCGGAAACAATGAAGCCGGGGTGGGTGAGGAAACCCGGGTGACGTATCTTCGGTTCCGCTCGGACTCCGAAAAGCTATGGGAATTCTTAAAAAATCCTATCACTCTCCATGGGACTATGTCCCTCCAAAGTAGCCTTCTCCTCGCGACTTTGTAATGCCAAATTACCTTTCACCCGTATAACAACTCGCGGGGCTGGCTCTAAAGGAGTGGCAACCGGAGCTTGAGGAGCGCCCGTCGTCGTCGTCGTCCCCACCCCCCACCCCTCCCGCTCCTCCTTCCTCCGCTCTGCTCAAGGTCGCGGCGCAGTCTGCACCGGGGATGGCTGGCGCAGCCGGTAGAGTTGTGCCTTCAGCCCCTCCGTTTCCATCCGTGGCACCCGCCAGCACGCCACAAGCGGCACCCCCGTCTCTCCCTGTGCAGCCGCCCGCCAACAGACCACAGGTGGCAGCACCCCCTCCTCCTGTGCACTCGCCCGCGGCGGCCTCTGCCTTGGCATTTGTAGCCCCTCCCGCCCCCCACTTCCCTGCAGCTGGCGGCTGTGCCCCTGCCTCGGGACACGGACAGCAATACCGAGGACGAACAAAGGGGAAGATCTGGTTCACGGCAGGGAGGTGGGGCGGCAGATGGGAGCCAGCGCCAGCCTGCAGAGAGAGCACTCCAGGGTTGCTCCTGGACACTTCCACCCTGTCAGGTGACCGTGCATCCAAAGCTCCGACACGTTTTTGGGAATTAGTGAAATTACAAGTTCTAGAGAGGGGGGATTGGGATTTGCTGGAGACGGTGGGGGATGCCGGAGGGTGGAATTGTTATGCACAAGGATGAGGTGGCAGGTGTGGATGAGAAAACTCAGGCAGTTGCTGCAGCATCAAGAAGACATGCAGGTGGATCAGGATGGCAGTGGAGCCTTGTAGGGAGGCATCCAAGCCTATCCTGTGTTTAAAGCTGCTCCAAATACGAACCCAGCTGACAGTCATGATGTCATAGCATGGAAGGTAGTCCAAGATTTACAACATAAAGTGGAAAAATACGGGTTTGGTCCCTCCGAAGTTAGGCAAGTCATCAGAGTGATAAGCACTGATTTCCTTGTGCCTTTTGATATTAAACATCTGGGCCAAGTATTATTCCAACTCATGCAATATGCAGTTTTTGATTCTAACTGGAGACGAATGGCTGAAAAGGCTGCAGAAGGAAATGCGCAATTGCCTCAGGATGACGTCAGACATGCAGGTGGAGTAGATGCTCTCATGGGACAGGGTGTTCTTTCTAATCCTGGTCTCCAAGCAACCTGGGATCCTCAGATCCTCGAGCAGGGTCAAAGGATCCATATGGGAGCATTGATAAAAACCATAGAAATGGCTGCTCCCAAGCCACAATATGTAAAAATAATCCAGGTGCACAAAGAATTATTTCTTCCATTTGTGGAAAAAATTGCTGCTGCTTTAGAAAAACAAGTTGAGGATGATAACTTGAGACAGATGCTGTGTAAACAGCTAGCAAGAGATAATGCCAATGAAGACTGTAAAAAGATCATAGATGCTCTTCCAGGAGACCCTACATTGACATAAATGATCCAAGCATGTGCTAAGGTGGGGTCCCAAGACTATAAAACGTCTGCTTTGGCTACAGTTCTGCGGCCATCTCAGACATGTTTCAAGTCTGGACAACAGGGACATGTGAAAACTGAGTGCAAGCAGAAATGAGCAAAACAGAAGTACAAAGAGAATAAGGGAGGTTTCTTGTGTGCTAGATGTGCTAAGCCTGGTTATTTGCAAAACAGTGTAAGTCTAAACACCATGCCAATGGTCAGCTTTTAATAGATTTGGGAAAGGAGACCAGGAGCACACAGGGGAACTGCGCTCTGACACAAGTAATTCCCTGGGGCATGGTACCAGCACAGGCTTACTCAGCCAACTTAGAGGCAGCACCCAAGGAGCAGCTGGGCTGGATGTTCGCACTGCAGCAACAGTCATCTTAGAATTCTTATATAAGGTTCCCTTGGATGCGTTTGGACCTTTGGGTCAGGGACTGAGTGCACTGCTTGTGGTGAGGTCTAGTGCAACCCTGCAAGGGATCTTTGTCCTTCCAGGAGTCTTTGAAGCTGACTTTACAGCTCAGATTTGTGCTATGGTTTCCACACCCACCCCCCTCCGTCACTATCCCTGAAAAGACTCCCATTGTTCAACTTGAGCCTTTTAAGTCATGTGTCCCCAGAACAAGCCAACGGAATTGTGGGGATGGCAGCTTTGGATCTATGGGATTGCCACAGATTTTTTGGACTGCAGACATCTCGAGCCAGCAGCCACAGATGATGTGTACCCTAGTCCTACTGAATGCCGGATCGCCTTGGATCCAGCTTCAAGGTTTGATTGACACAGGCGCTGAAGTGACAACCGTCTCCCTCTCTGCATGGCCTCCTACATGGCCTTTGGCTGCTGTGGGTTTGGCCATTGTAGGGGTGGGAGGAACAACATAGAGCTATTTTAGCTGACAGCCTGTGCTGATAAAAAACCTAGAGGGACAAACAGCTGCAGTTTGGCCTTATGTCACTGCAGCTCTGGTCAACCTTTGGGGGTGGAATTGGGGGCGAGATGTATTGGCAGCCTGGGAGATATTCATTGGGACATATTTTTGATGGGGCCACTCTGCTGAAGGGTGCACAATATCCTACANCTCCTACATGGCCTTTGGCTTCTGTGGGTTTGGCCATTGTAGGGGTGGGAGGAACAACATAGAGCTATTTTAGCTGACAGCCTGTGCTGATAAAAAACCTAGAGGGACAAACAGCTGCAGTTTGGCCTTATGTCACTGCAGCTCTGGTCAACCTTTGGGGGTGGAATTGGGGGCGAGATGTATTGGCAGCCTGGGAGATATTCATTGGGACATATTTTTGATGGGGCCACTCTGCTGAAGGGTGCACAATATCCTACACTGCCTTTGCGGTGGCTAGTAGACACAGCTATTTGGAAAATCTAATGGCCCCTACCAAATGGTGTTGAGGGGTGTTGTTCAATTAACCAATTGCATGGTGTCTTTTTCACAGCTATCTATAAAAGGCGTGTGGTTTAATAAACAAAAACCTTTCTTCTTGCTTTCTGAATATTGGAGTCATCTATGTCGTTTTTTGCCCTTCCTTAATACAACAGCAACAGGGAGGTATGAGCAGTCCATGTGTCAAAGAGGTGCCTGTGGGGCCTGAGGAGCGGCACTGAACACTTCTGCTGGGCAAGGACATAGATGTGGCTCCACATGCTGCTGAACCATCAGGGAGAGGGACAGGCTGTGGCACAGGCCAGGTCGCAGCAGGCACAGACACTCTTTGTTCTGGGGTGTTCCATCTGGAAACATCTGCTTTCAGCAGACATGTTTCCTAAATAGGATTGTTTTGTTTGACTGTTCAGTGCAGGTTCTTCAAAGTCTCTATGACTCAGTTTTGGACTGAGAACAAAAATCATACAAAACCAAGCTTGAATCAGCTATTATTTTACTTCAGCTCTCTATAAGCCATGTGACCAAAATCATTCCAGCTTCAAGAATCAATAAATTAACATTGTATTTAACTAATTTATCTTATTGTTCTTTAATCAAATATAAGGTGCTGCTGGATTTATTAGTTCTGAAGATTTTGCACTTCATTCAGCATGATAGCAACCTCCTTTTAAAAATACAATAACCTCAACTGATTACTGTACCTGCTACTTTTGGAAACTCCGGGCAGGAGAAATAAATTGTGATTCTCCCTGATGGATACTGCTTATTTTCAGGGAATTTATCAAGTTCTGTTCACCTAAATATATCTAGTAGCAAGCAGCTCTTTTCCCTGAATTTCTTCTCAGCATACTGTTTTCTTCCTAAGGCTGTTTAGGTGTTGTCTAGTCCTTGCCCACCACTTTCCCTCTTAAATAATACACAACCTTTTAGCGCTGTTTTTAGCAGTTGTGTGATCCTTTGCTTGGAGTAGAGGCTGTTATGTTTCCTTTCCTGGATTTTGTGAAAGAGCTTATAAATTTTATTAAGGTATTTAAAATTGGCAGTTAAAGAGTCCCATTATTATGAAACCAAGACTTCTAATTCCAAAGCTGATTTACAAAACTTTGCTGTGTAAACTAGTTTACAAAACTTCATTTTGTAAATGCATTGCCCCCTGGTTCCAGGAGTGTACTGACCTCTTGAAACATTTGTGAGAGAAAAATGCCAAAATGAAAATGAAAATGGGAACATTCCTGTGGAAACATTGATTCCAACAGCACAGCACTTTTCTAAGAATGATTATTCCACTGGAAGATATTCAAAAAGTGCAAGTTGCAACTAGGTTCTGGATTTTGCTTTTTACCTTCTACCCAGTCTTGCTCCAGCCATTTTTTTGTTCAGCTAAGAAGTTCTCGACAGTTTCTTTCAAGGATTAAAAAGCTTCTTCTGAAGTGCTTTCTTCTGTGCATAGCTTCCCCTGCCTTAGTCTGAGTTTCTTTTGAAAATAAGACGGATATGGAAATGCTCTGCATTAAAATCTAGTTGCTTTAAGGAAGTTCGTGTCCTTCTTCAGTTGTGCCTTGGTTCCCCCACATGGTGTGTGTGACCATGCTGTGATTCTTAAGTCATTTTCTGTAGTGATTTGATGCTTTAGAGAAGATTATTATCAGGAAACGCAGACAGGCAAGGGCCTTTTCTAGTGTTGGAACCCAGCCAATTCTGTCCTTCTCCAAATGTTGGGGGTTTTATTTCAGTTGGAATTAGCATCCTAGTTTTCTGATTAATACAGAGAGCAAAACATCATTTGTTTTCCCAATATCTTCAGCAGCATGTTTGAAACAGAGGACAACACAGTAGGAACGAGATGTATCACCTGTGGAACAGCTAATCCTGTAAGTATTCCTACCCTGTTTAGGAACCTACAAAAGTTGGTGGGGATTTGTTATCCATGTAGAGTTTCAGTGCTTGTGTGACTGTGCAGGCTTCAGGGACAAACCTTGTTCCTGGCACTTCAACCAGGAGTGCAAAATTTTGTGTAATGGGGAATAATGTCAGCGTCTAGACTTTAATTTTCAACTCTGCCTGTGTGACTTCAGAACCTAGGTTCTATTTTTAAATGTAATTTTTGTGCCTGGAGGTGCACCTAAAAAAGGGCTGGGGCCTCTTTTGTATGTATCCCCAAAATGCAAGTAGTCGGAACTCCTGCTATAATCCTGCTGAGTTGTGATGGCACTGGTTGCTTATGCCTCTTCTGTTTGCTCTAGATGAATTCTGTGATAAACATCTGTTTCTATGCAAGCAGCTAGAGTCTCATCTATGCCTAAACTAAGATGGTCCTTGGCTTCCTTGTTCTGTGGGCACTGATGGGACTGTTTCCAGAGGAATTTCATCTCATGTAGGATATGGGCAGAGTGGGATGGTAGATGAGGAAGAAGTATTGGAGTTTCTATTTCCAACAGCAAGTATTTAAATGAGTGCTGAGAGACCAGGATCCAAATTTCCTGATGCTTGAGGGGACTTGCAATCCCACTCACAGCTGAGCAGTTTTGCAGGACTCTTATCATCTGCTTCTGAGTAGAACTGCACAGGAGGCCTTGGTGTGCCTGGAGAGGCATGGGAGGGGATGGGCTGGTGGCTTGGTGGTTAGGGCTGCAAGGAGAAGGGAGACAGGATAGCAGACAGTCCTCTGAACGGATAAAATCTTCCCTCTTTTGGGCTGTGGTTGGAAAAGAGAGGTCTTGTTTCCTCTCTCTTCCTGCCCTGCTGATGCTTTCTGCTCTCAGGCTCAGTCACTCCAATTCTGGGTGCTTGGCTCCTTGTCTGTGGCTGGGTGTCTGCAGTGGAAGGGGTTGCTGTTTGCTGTCCCTCTTGCTTAGAGCTGACTCACTTCCTGCCTTAGTAATTCATTGGAAACCTTCCTGTTTTCTGACTTCTGACTGCAAAGTAAAACCATTTATGAAGCTTGTGACAGAAATTGTATTGTGCTGTCGCTACTTTGCAGCGCTTTCATTTCACTCGAGCTGGCTGACAGGGCAGCAGTGGAATATTTTTACTTGTTGAAATGCTGCGTTCATCTCAGGGAGCACTGTTTGTCTCAAGGGCAGGGTGCAGGCAAGCTAAGGACTTGTCCCAGGGAGGGAGGCATGAGAGGAGATGGGGGCCAGGATGCAGGTGTAGGGGCAGATCTCTGGGTGCACTGTGGTTTTGTGTGGGTTCTGACTCTGTTGCACTGACTCTCGGACTTTTGTTTTCACAGACGTTAAAGCCAGTCACAGGAAAACAAGAGAATGACAAACCTGAGTAGAACTCTGGTAGTGTTTCAAGGCACTGGGACAAGCAATCTGGTTGTCATAAGGGACACAGCAAAGGTGCAGGGGCTGTGGGTTGTTCTAGCAACATCCCAGCCCTCTCTACAACTGCGGAGCAAAAATCTTCCTTTAGGATAAGAAATATGTGCATTTACATGCACTCACGTACACAAACAGGCTCTGGGGGGAAGAGTAATGTCTCTGTATGAATCTCTGCAAGCATTTCCTGCTGGGAACATTTCCCATTTTAGAAAAACATGTCATGGAAGGTAGCTGCAGCTCTCCCGTCTCGGCATGTTCCTCCCTCTTTTTTGAGCCCTGTCCATGAGCAGAGCTCTGGCTTCTGGAGGCTGCATAGATCATCAGGAGTACACAGAAGAGCTGTTTCTACCATCCCCTTTCATCTCTGCTACCCAGGCATGGCTGACAGCTCTTCAGTGCTTGCATAAGAGTTAGGAGCATGGTGTCCTAATTTATATGCCTGTTACAATGGGCTGTGAAGCAGCTAATCAAATCCTGCCTGGCATGTGATATGACCATAGCCTTTGTAAATGTGCAAAGTGATCTGTGAAGGATTTATAAAGTATTTTCTCGGTTTCTGTGTTGGCCCAAGCTCTTTTCCATGTATTGGATAATAATAGCAATAAGACAGAAATCAGAGGGAGAACTCAGAACATTTTAAAGTCAATTCAGCTTAAAGAAACCAGACAACTAGATGTGCAGAAGTAAAGACTAATATCTGTATGTGTATTAGGCACTGTATTATAAATACCCACAGAACTAACTTCTCATGGGAAACCAAGTGAAAGTTTGCTTTCAAGAGAATTGAAGGACAAATTCCAGTTTCTTCAAAATAAAGAGGATTTTGCCATAGTTTTCAATGGGACTAAGCTCTAGCTTTTGTTGGAATTCATAACTCATACCTCACTGCCTGTCACAAAGAAATAATCTAAGCAAGGATGAAAGATTTATTAAATCATCCATGAAATGGCAATATGTCTGCTCTGCTCTTTGAAGGCTGTATTTTTGTGAAAGGTATTTTATATACAAGACATGATTTATCTCTGATGGCTGCATGTTTTATACTACTGTAAAGATTTTAACTACTTTGGGATAGATCCTCCCTTCTGGGAGAACCTTCTTCCTCAGTGAAAGAAGGAAGTCAGCCTTTTTCGTAAGGAATACAGTGAACAGCAGTAAAGAGAGCAGAGAAGTTGGAACTATGAGGTGGTCTGGCACCTGGGTTGTGATTTAGTGTCCTTAAAATGCAATGCATGACCACGCACGTGTTTCTGAGAGTGCTGCGCTCAGGGCTGTAGTGTTATCTTGCTTGGCCTAACATAACATTGCCTCAAGATATTCCAGCCGCTCAATTAGGCTGAGATCTAGACTTCATGTCAAAGAAGAAATTCAGTTAGACAAAACTTTCCAGATGAGATGGTAAGATGATAATAAATGTCTTGACTGATGTCAGCTGTCAGGAGCAGTGCACAACATTTCTTCGACCCCTTTGGTCCCTCAATTTGTTTCACAAAAAAAGTGAAGAACCTGTCATGTCATCCTTGCTCTGTAAAGGCCTCTGTAAATGTTTTGGCTTTACTGTACATTATCCTACTTTTGCTTGGAAGATGTGCCTAGGACTGAGGACTATGCTGCTCTCACCAAGGGATTGAGTTCTCTTCAGCTCCTCTCTGCTTGAGGTTATCCAGATGCGACACATGAACATAATGATACCTACATTTTGGGACACAGAAAATTTGAATTACCTTTATTTAAAGAACCAACAAGGATGTACTGCTCAGCAGAGAACAGATTAAATTAGTTCAGTGTCTTTTACAAAGAAGTTTTTAAATCCGAGACTACAGCAAAGATGCATTTTGAAAGTTGTACAAGTGAGTACTGCAAACACAGCTGAATCCCAGCCCGAGATATCACTGTTCCTCTCTTCATGTGCAACAACTCATTCAAATTAATTTAAGCATCCTCAATGATAAGTCCTACTAGAGCCTTGGCTTCTCTTTGCGCAGACATGACCCAGGGCAACATCTGAGAGCCCAGACAATGGTATTTTTTTAGCCTATCAGATCTCTCATGCTGCTGAAAACCAAAATCTGAGTTTCACATGCTTTTAAAACTTTGGGACATTTTCCCACCTGGGTCTGACACTCAGTGTCCATGGATCTGCCTTTGTCATATATTTTGATGTGGGTATTAAAATTGTGGGCAGTTTGTGTCCAGTGAATTGTAACTTGTGTATTAGCCTAGCTGAAGGTCTGTAAACTAGATCTCGGGATGAAACAATAGATGGTACATATTTCTGCCCTGAGTATAGACAGCTTGAACTTCTGTACTGACTTAGAAGAATGTGGCTATAAACAATAAATATCTTGCAAGTTTTTCTCTTCTCCAAGGTAGCTGATCCATAGATGTGCATTTTGTGGTAACTTTTTTGGGGCGAATGCAGCAGAAAAAATCAAAGCACTCAGGAAAAGTGTTTGATATGGTTTTTTTGTTCTGGAAGTGGAAAGTAGATTAAGCTCTGTCTGCTCGCAGACATGCAATATATGGGAAAATGTTCCTAGTTGCTTCCAGGTTCATAGATGGAGCTCATGTCTTCATCTTCAGGAGCTGTGTGTGAAGGAGAACTTCCTGGAATGTATCCTAGACATGTCCCCTGGCCTGACTAGGATGAAGACAGCCAGTGGAGAGGGTGTGATTTCCTGTGGGTGAACCCTCACAAAGTACCCATCTGAAATGGAAAATGTTGCAAGTGGTAGAGATTTACTCTTCCAAGGCTAAATCCACACGGTTAAATGGTGTGAACAGGGTATGGAAAAATCTGTCTAATGCCTGGTAAATAGGACTCTACATGGAAGAAAACAAGTCTTGTCACTTGCCAGAAAAGCCCATGGGAGGAGTGGGCACCAGAATTTAAAGCAACTCCTCTCTCAGAAGCAATCTGCCTCATATCAGTGTCGAGCGTTGGAATAAAGTAAACAATCCATGCTGCTGCTTCTGCTGTGCTGTTTGTGAATAAATAAAAGCGTTCATTCACCAGACATCTAGTTCCACTCATTTTTAGTAATTTGAACACACACTCTGACCATGTTGGTGCAGGTATGGAGAACTAGATGTGTTTATGCTAGTATCAAATATCTGTCACATTGTTTTGGATGTCAGAGATGTTAGGCTGCAAGTCTATCTCTTCTCCTTTAGGGTCTCACTTTTTAATTAGACTTCAAAAATGTATTAAAATGAGGTTTTGATCGAAACTGAATCACTAAGTACTTGAAAGTTAAAGAGCTTATCAGGCATCTGATAATGTTTTCAGGATTTCCCCAGATGAGACCACGGAGTGTACAGACAGGAAGATGAAGTATTGAGAGCCTGACCAGAGCTTCTTCCTGCGCAACATTGGGGGTTTCTCTGACTTGAGTCTCTAGCTCTGCATGCATAGTCTGAGCCTTGAAATCTAAAGGATAAACAGCACCCAAATCTCCCAGCTGGGACCTCCGAGCAAGGCAAATGGAATGCTTCAGTGTAGCCCCACTTGCAAGGTCAGCAAAGGAGTTGTCACCTCTCCCCGTGCTGCATTACCTTCCTGGCTCTTTATCAGCCAGGGAATCAGAAAGGGACTTTCCAGAGCTATAAACATGTGAGCTGAAGAGATGAAACAAACCTATATGCAAATGAGTTTTGATTCTCTTCCCTTTATAAAGTTTAAGAGTTTTTGAGAGAGAATCAGATCGTCCAGACTGTGGGAGTTTGAGGAGGTTACCTTGGGCTGGCAGTGTCTCTGTCCCTGCTGTCTGCTTTCCCATTGTAGAGAAGAAAGTGGAGTGATATAAAATAGAAAACAAGAACTACAAACCTGTGGTAATTGAAGAAGAGGAAGGAAAACTAATACGAAGAAGCAGAAGAGTGGGAAAAAGATAAAATAAAATTGTTTTGGGGAATTCCACTGTGAGTAAGAGGCGAAGAAAATGTAAGCTGATTTATTACATGTTTATCTTCTGCCCCAGTGCCAGTATGCTTTGTTTGTATATGTGAAAGGTAATTTGCACATTAAAGATTGAATCAAAATGTCAAATTCTTCCTCAGTTCTGTCAGCTTTGATGGAGCTATATTCTGTAAATGCAACATAATGAATATGAAGTCTTTGAAGTAGTTTTGAGTTATATTTATGCTAAAGCGATGAGAAGTTTAGAGTGACTTTTAAATACTGTTGTGTCAGGAAATCTGCACATTTTCTAGTGCTTCTCTTCACGACGCGAGAATTTTTTCTCTTGTCCTTCTAATGCTGCTATGACTTTATTCCAAATCCAGTGAAATTCAGGAATAAGGACTGGTGGTATCATGTGCATTAATATTTTCTTTGAATTATGATTTATGTCTATTCATTTTTTCTTTTAAATCTGTATCTTAACCCACTTAAATGACAACTATTTAAACAGGGAGAGGATGTGAGTTAATTGATGTGTGTAATGGCAGGATTACAAAAAGGTGATTAATTGATTTTTGACTGTTTGTTTTTTAACTGCTTATGCAGAATATAACTAGTTTTTTTAGTAATATAATCGAGTAGCTATGTAGTGACAAATACTATAAATACTTGTGTACTTTCAACAACTGAAACGTTGCCAGTACTTTTTAATAATTAGAATGTACAATTTGGGAAGGAATAAGAAATAATCATGTACTCCCTCCTGTTTATCGTTTTTTCAGTTTTCTTTTTTTTGGTTGATTAGATTATTTCTGAAATATGCAGATTAACTAGTCATTTCGAGCCTGCTCTGTTCCACTACATTTATCAGGAATTAGTTCAGCTAGATGGTTACCACCCTGCTGGAGACAGCACACATATCACCTCCAGCATTTGCCCTAGTCATGGTGATCCGATATCCTGACCAAGGAAGGAAGTGTCACCAGGTTTGGGACAGCTCTATATTCGAAGAGTTAGGAATTTCCTTCTTCCTCAGTCAGCTGGTGTGAAACTTCTTCTTTGTTTAAAATACAATTTTATTGCTGAAATTAGAAAGGCTAACTAGGGGTTAAATTCCACACAGTTGCAATGGCTTTTAACATCTCAGTCTTCGTTGCCCTTGTTAGCACATTGAGAATTTGTTTTCTAATTTCTTACAGCATCTGGGCACTGTTAATACAGATTTTACTGCAGTTGTGTCAATGTGCTGAATACGTACTTTAGACTGCTACATTCTTCTACACTGTTTCATCCTGTCATCTGAAAATATATTTCAGAAAGCCAGAACATAGAGACCACAAAATTTGTGTTGTTCAATACATAAAGCTTGCTGAAATTGTCTCCAGGGCTGTGACTTATTATGGCTGAGTATAGATGAGTATACTACATTGTAACTACATTGTAAGTGAATGGTATAGTGCTTGCTAAAAATAATACTTAGTATTAGAAGTCTTTATTATTATTGCTGCTCACCAGGGCTTTTTAAAAATATGAAATAACTTTTTATTATGCATTTTTGATACTAGTCTTTTAACTGGCTGTAATGTATATAGATGGCTCATGGTGTAAATGTTGTTTTTCTTAGTGATTTATGCCTAATGCCTATATTTTTCTAATTAAGTGAAAAAATGCAGAAAAAAACAGTAGCTTTTAAGTTGAAAAAATAAATGGAATATGCAATCATTTTTACCTTTCATGAAGGAATATGGTTAGTTGCACAAAGTATTGTGTTGGAAAATGTGATTAAAATGGAGATGAGAATTAAACCTCAAGATAAGCAGAGTGGAATAATTGTACAAGCAGAAGAAATCGAATATTTTTTATTTTTGGCATAGACATTGGCAATAAAAATGTAACTATCGCTTAAAATTAAAAATGTAGCCAGAAAATAACTGGAAGTTCCAGAAAGCGTTTTGGGAAAAAATGCACTTGGTTTTGGCAAGCCCAAAAATACATGCTAATCTGATTCATCATGAGAAGGGAATTTTTCTCATATAAGAATTAACCAGTCCAGATTTGTTTTTAAATTATTAAAAAAAGCTTTTCTCTGTGGTGTGAGAACAATGGAAGTGTCTATGTAGTAGCCAGGACGAAGGCGTTACAGACTTGTTGCGTTTGTCATTCTGAAGGGTTCAAAGAAAGGAATATTTACGGTTCCTCATCTGGCATTGCCTGCAGTCTTGACTGATATGGGAAGAACCTGGAAGCAGGCCGTGCTTTACACCATTGTATCTGTGTTTGATGTGAGCTGTTTCATACTGGCAGAGCTCAAGAGCACAGATTAGATGCGGCTTTTCTTTAAGCCTGTGTGGAAACTTTGGCCTAGGATTTTTCATAGGTGAACGTGATCTTTATAAAGCATGGAAAGAACTGTGTGTGAGCACCCTGCTGTAAACTTGCATATAAACTGTACTGAGACATAGTAACAATATTTAAAGTTAAGATATGGGGAGTCTTTGCCTTGTACCTACGCACCAGAATAAAGACTTTCTTGTGGATCCCTATTTTGTGACAGAGATGCTCTGCTAAGGATGGGAGTGATGGAAGGAGATCTTGTCAGTGCAGAAAGGGTGTGATTGTTTTTGGTGTGAGGTAACCTGACATGAGGGCAAGGCAGGCTCCCTACAACCCATGACACCAGGCAGCTCCTACAGGAGTTGGAATTACCTTGTAGAGCAAATGAAGCTGGCTGTCCTGGGCTGGCTGGGAAAAGGTGGGCCGGGATAAAATAAATTTTAAAAAAAGTAAATTTTTAAATGGAGATAACCAAAGGTCTGGGTTTTAAAAGTTGAGTTCTAGGTTCATTACTCTGCGCAGAGGTTTTCTCAGAGCGAGGCTGATCTGGAGCTGCTGTAGTGGATACGCGAGGTCTGCCCAGCCAGCAGAACTCTCCTGCAGGGCACCTTTGCTCTGTAGAACACACAGCCCATGGCCTGCACTGAAATCTTAGCTCTGCCCTGCAGCACAGCCAGCACTGATGAACCTGAGAGCTCCTGCTGCACTCCAGTGCTTGCCTGCCTCTGGTGTCACTGTGCTCCTTTCTGGCTGTGAGTTTTCATATTTTTTAAAAAAATTTCAAAATCTTTAGATTAACTTCGTCTTCCATTTTGTCCCCTTGTTAAAACTACCCAGCTGTCAGTGTAGTGCTGAGACATGTATTTTTCCTCCTGTCGGGAAAATGTATTTAACTAAATAAGGGTGAAAAAGATATATTATGCGCCTAACGAAATGTGACCATATTCATGTTTTATTTCAAGTTCCCTATCTTTGTTAATTAATTACCACTTATGATGAGCTCATTTGGGTATATCTGGACTTCATGTGATGCTATAGTAGATAATTGACTGGTTAAAAAGCATTAAAATTTCACTCTTTGGTTATATGTTCAGACAATCGTTGATGTTTTATTAAAAAGAAAGGTTATAAAGACAGCATAGAGAATAAAAGTATGGAATAGCAAGGAAAATGCAGAGAATTTACACAGTGCAGTAACTTGAAGGCTTTAGGATCTTTATGTTCTGTCTGCTCTCCAAGTCCATCTCCCTGGAAGAGGCAGCTCATCAAGACATCAACAGAGAAGTTCAGCTTCCTGTGAGTGCAGGGTTGGGGAGCATGCTAAATGCTCAGCTGCTCTTCTGGCCTGGGGTACCTTAGAGCTACTGCAGACCTTTTATTCTGTTTCATGGATGGGCATTTCATATTTCCCCTTGTTACTTTGCGCCTGATTATACTTACTGCTAACTTAATAAAATCAATGCTAGACCAAAATAATTCTGTTTGAAATATTCTCTTAAGTAAGTTTCATAAATTTGGTTTTTAAAGCTAGAAGACTTAAGGTGAAATCCCCTTGACATCCAAATATTTTATTTCAGACCAAATATTCTTTTCATTGAAACCAAAAGAATTTCTTTGAGATCTCATCTCACTTGAAGACAAAGAAAGATCTTTAAAACGTTCCAATAAATCTGAAAATTTTTTTAACTTACCCAACACTGTTTACACATTATCCTATATGCATTTATAGATCATCCAAAATCTTATCCAAACTATTTTTCCTCAAGTAGTCCCCGTTTGCGGTATGTAGTTTAATGAAACTTGTGACTTCTCTTGGGTTTGTCAGAACTAATCACATGTTATCTTGACAGAGTTATCAGCTTTGATCTCCAGTACGTTTGAGCAGTGTTTTCCTGTGGTCCAGAACGACTGCCTTCAGGTGAAACTGTCACCGTGGGATGAGGTTGTCATATCTGAAAAAGTTGTGTCAGTCCAAAACTGTGGAGCTGTAATGCTGAAGGCAGAATTCTACTTGCCTTTTTGCCACCCACACTGAAGACTCTGCAGGACTGCACCAGTGCCAGATTTCCTTCTTTCGAGCTTCTGTTTGTATCATTTTGTTAACAAGATTGCTGTGTGACTCCAGAGGATTTTACCTCTGTGTCTGTGTTGTTGTACTTAAAAAAAAAAAAAAGGAAATTTATAACTCTTTGAAATTCTCAAAGGCTTCACTTCGGAAAAGTGCAAAATGTTATGCTGTTATAATCTTTGGCAGTAAATTTATTTTCTTGTTGCTAGGAATTTGGCAACATGTTAGGGCACATGGTGCCTGTGTGTGCAGCCACTTCTGGTGTCAAAGGAATATATAAAATACTCTACTTTTCAAAATATATGTCCTGGAGCAATTATTCTGCTTCTGACCTACAGCCTGGGTACAACTGATTCAGCTTCAGTGAAGTTTTAACTCTTTTGTTTTACAGCCCTTGGAAGAAGGCCAGGCACTGAAGAGAGACAGCAGGAGTATGAGATACTGCCGTGTGCAGGGACAGCCTGAAAATTAATGTAATTTATTCTCAGCTTTGAGAACTGAATTCCATGGGTTGTAATTGAATCTGCTGTCAGACCCATGGGGCTCAGTTCTTCAGCTTGGATATTTCTGTCTTCACATACACAGGAAATCAAAGAAGGACTTGACCATCCGCTGCCTCTTCGGAACGGTGATACCAGCAAGCAGGAAAAGAAGACAAATTGATGTGAATCATTTCAACGGGCAGGGTTCATTGCAGAGGCCTGGCTCTCTCATGTGAAATAGCTGTGTAGTGACCAAATCTCTTCTGAACTCATAGGCTCTGTGTTGCTGCTCACTGCTTGATTAGCTTGGTTCTTTCCTCTCATTGTTATCAATGTTACATATAAATCCCTGAGATATTTTTGGTTGGATGATGGTCCCCAAACACTGCTGAGTGACAGTTCTACTATGGATAGCTGTGGTGAGCTCCTTTAGACCATGGAAAACCTGGACTGTCAGCGTTACGTTGTAAACGGGACAGGGGGGCAGGCAGACGTTCCAGGAGCTTTTTTATTATTTCAGGCATCAGCCTCATGTACACAAGAGAAGGTACATTGCTCACGCCTGCGCTGACAACCCAAAGTCTCTTAGTTACAGAACATTCTTAAAAGTTTTTCAGCCAATAGCATGCTTCTAAAGTTTACAGACAACTGTTTCAACCAGTCAGTAAAAAGCACACGTACACCTGTTACAGACAATACTCTCTTGTATGTCTTGTAATAATGCACAGTATTCCATTATTAAGCTTAAAACTTCAGTATCTTTGCTAAGCATATTTTCTGCAGCTTCAAGACTTCTCTGAGCCAAACCTAGAAACACTAATCCTTGTTTTAATGTCCTTGCTGTCTAGATTATTGTTTCTTCTTCTACATTCTGGTTTTTGCAATTGCAGTTGAACCTAGAATCTTTGCTTTATTTCTGAAACCTGTTTTTCTCACTCAGTCTGAAAGCCTTCTCATTTTTGCATTTCCCACACTGGACCTCTCTGGGCTGAACACCAAATTTCCCAAATGACAATCTGCTGTGCCCTGCTGTCTTGGTATCACTGCTGTGCACTTATTGCTTCTTTTGCTTGGTCTTTTGCCCAATACCTATTTTCAACAAAAGTTGTGACCATAAAGAATATTCATTTTCAGCAGCTACCAGCCCACTTACATAAATATATATATGCTTTCCTGAGGTTGATGATGTGCTCTCAAAGTGTTAGGATTAGGGAGTTTCCACTGTAACCAGTGATGGCAACGTGTGTGCTGTTTGAAGGCTTGGTTGCACAAACATCTTTCTATAGGGAAATTCATTCAAGTCACAGTTTGATTTTTGTTTTGGAGGACTTATGTTAAAATTTTTCATTCAAGGATCAGAAAAGTAATTGTGGTCTTTAAGCATGTAAAGAGTTATGATTACCAATGAGCTTTCCATCTCTTTCCTGCAATAATAACATCTTCTAAATTACATTTTTCCAACTCAGTAGAGTATTATCATACACTGATTTTATCCCTGTGTTACAAAGCTCTTAAAAGCACAGAAATGCTAAAATCCCACAGGCGCAGGAAGAGCATATTCAGCTGAGTAGCTTAAAAGTGCCATATACCTTTCATTTTGAAGATGTATTTACACTAAAAATAATGAGATTAGCCACTGTTGTCTGTGGATTCAGATGTACTTTCATTCTGATGTACTTTTGTCTTGGTTTTGGAGACAAAATTTTAGGAGGAGATGCTCTAGAATAAGCGCCTCCTCCAAAGGGAAAGGGCCTCCCTCTTTCCTCTGCCAATGGAACAAATCAATAACAGTAGGTGAAAAGTGGAAAAAACCCCGAACAGTTTATTAACACAGAACACAACCAGGGTAGAACAACAGAAAAAAAATCCTTAAAATACAACAAATGCCCGGAGAAGGAAAAAAACCACACGGGTTGACGACTGGTCCCCTTCATCTCCGGGAAGGGGAAAGGGAAGGAGAAGTCCACCCAGCATCCCGGAGCAGGGCAGATGGAAGAAAAACCTGCTGGTCCTCTGGTGCAAATCCTCCTCCTCCCAGCAGGTGAAATGGTTCAGCATTCCTGGGCTTGGACCAGCCGGGGCCACCCCGCGGGCCCCTGGAATGGAGAGAAGGGAAGGAGGGCAGAGACACCAGGGGGAGGGAAGAGAAAATACTTTTCATCAGGTTAGCAGGAACAAACAAAAGGAAAAAAACCAAAGGAACATTGCAGCATCCCCAGTGTGCTCCCTCCAGAGCACGGCCCAGCCTGCTGGCCCCAGCCCGTTGGACCGAGCTGTGCAACAGACCTGCCCTTGGGTCTGCGGCTCTGGCCCTGCCCCACGGGTCTATCCTAAAGGTACAGCGTCCTTGGGCATTAAGTAGACGGTTAAGAAATAAAGCAGCTTCATAACATCACCCCAGGACACTTTTCATATAAACCTTTATCCTAGGAGTTGAAAAGTTTCAGTTGTTCCTCTCTGAGATCTATCGTGCTCACCAGTCCAGAAATTACATTTCTCGGAAGAGCTCATCAGTTCCACTAGCTACTGCTGTGGGAATATCTAATAAACAAGTTGTAGAAACACAGAGCAAAGGACGATATTGAAATTTTGCTTTTTATTTAACCTCTATTTTTTTTATTAACCTCTGTTATCCCTCTCAGAAAGAGAATATGAAATTTGCAGTCAGAGTTGGCAAAATCTACAAAAGGCGAGAGATTGATGGGCTATTTTGCAGTATGTCTATGCAGGAAGCGTCGTGGATAGTAGATACCTGATGGTGCAAAACTTCATCTTCTTTCTTCACTGTGAAGCCCAACCTCTGGGCAGTGATGCAGCAGAGAAAGTGATGTGTGCATGGTAGTAATAAGGCCATGGATGAAATCAAGGAGTAAAGGAGGTTTTGCAGTCCCATCTATGGGATGGAAAAAAGGTGATATAATTATGGAATTTTTTTCTCAAATCATACAGTAATTAATGAACTAAGAAGAGCACTATTGATGTTGTCTCAAACTAAGCTTAAGTAGTTAAAACATAAAAGTCACTAGGAGACAGGGAGCACATACAGTCTGTTGTCACTATGATGACGGCTCGTGCTTGTGATCGTACTCAGAGGAGGGGCCAGGGGTATACTGGGTGGGCCAGAACTGTGTGTGTACACCCAGAGTGTGGTTCCTCATCCCCTAAAAACTCACACACCGGGTGACCACACCTTTGGTTAATTGCAAGTACGGTGTCACTACCAAAAAATTGGTGGCCATGTCTGCATGGCGCTGAACTTCCCCAGGTGCCTGGACTGACTGTGTCCGGGTGAAAGTCAAGAAACCTCTGTCTAGCTTTAGGCTCCAGCTCTCCATTAGTGATGGCCTTTAATGTAGGAAAACTGTCTCTTAGTCTGTGTGTAATGAAATATTAGACAGTATTTGTGTCCTGAGTAAGTATATGTGCTGATCATAGTATTTATGTGGAAAATGGTGAAGGAAAAAGATGTTCCTAGAGTTCATTATTCTCAAGCCTTTTTCCTCTCACAGTTGTCAGGATGTTTCTGTGCTCTACAGTTGCTGCTGGGTGAGAGAACAGATTAAAATGAATAGGTTCAGAGCTATTTTGAAGGCAGTTGCAAGCCTGCCTTTCAGCCCTGCAGTGCTTGTAGTTGCCTTTGAAACTAGCTTGCTATTCATGACAAAGCATTTTCTTTTGGGATATTCTTGGCATCTTTAAACCAGATAAGTTTTCAAGTCCCAGCCTGTCTTGCTGACAGTGCTGTGCCTTTCTAGCAGAATAGAAAGTATTTTTAACTTGTGGTTTCAAACCAATGTACCTTCTGTCTCTTTCATTTTACTGCCTCGATATATCAGTTCATTCTACTTCATTCTAACTGGGATTCTAACTCTCAGGATGGCCCCGCCTACAGGTCACAGGCCCCAGGCTGCACACAGAAGCTATGCACTGTCACACTGTTGAAAATAAAATGCCTCAGTGGCTCCTTTCCTAGAGCTCTGTTAGATGTAAAACATGTCAGTGTGTATTAATGGATATAAGTCTTTACTGAATGCACCAGCTCTACACACAACCACCAGAAGTTGAAGCATCACAACTTTGATGACTCTGTCTCTTCTGTAGTATTTATGTTTCTCCAAATATTTCAGTCCAAAGTGAAATTCTGATTTTTCATTGTACTTTCGAGTACAGAAGTGTTCAGGTGAATTAATCTAAATCTGTTAGTGCTGGTATAGATTTGAAACTACTTTTTGGAACATGTAAAGCTTTTCCTAAAAAGATATACTCTCTACATCACTTAAGGTGATCTACAGCACCTTCTGCTGGTTATTCACAAATCTCAATCTCTTTATTTTTTTCTGAATAAATCAATGGGCTCAATCCCCCTGGAACAGCTTTTGCAGATCAGCAGGGCTACCTACATTTTGCAGATGAACAAACTGAAAAACCAAACACTTAGAATGGAAAAGCCCTGAATTCTCTTGCATAGTTTTTGCTTTTGACTTGTGGTTCTCTGCTCACTGTTTACAATGAAAAATTAGGACAAACATAGTCATACTGGTATGAGCGTGCTTCAGTGTCACCATACTGCTTGGGTAGTTTGCTGCATCCTCTCTCGACTGACATTCTGTCCACTCTCCTTGGTCTTTGATCCCTCCCTGCGTCTCTCAGGGGAAATCACTTGAAAACTTTTTTGCTTTTCTCCCTTGTATATAGTGCATTATCTCTCTTTATTTCAAATTTTATTTTTTTTAGCTCATGCTCCAGAAGTCTGTTCTCCTTGCTTCAAGATAATAGTTGAATCTGGTGAAAAAAGGAAACTTCTTGTGCTGGAGGGCTTGCTGAACAGCTTCAAAAGCAGAATAGGAAAAAACAGCAAAGCAGAACAGATAGAGGAGGTGCAGCAGTACCTGGTCTGTAGTTGCTGGTGTGTTTCACTTTACATGTAAAGGGAAAAGGTGCTTTGTGACACTGACCACTGCTCCCTTTTGCTGCCTCCCACCCCTCATTCTCACCTTAAGCCTCTGCATTTCTTCCTTGCCCTGTGTTTGCCTTGCTCGATGAATCCTAAGGAGAGGCTCTTTAAAGAGTGTGCAATGCACACTCCTCTTAAGATAGCTCTGCACCGCCTGCCCTTTCGTAATCCATGACAAAGTAGCTCTTGCTGACTGTGGCTCATCTTTTGGGCTAGCATCTCTTTGCTTTAGGAAAATGATGAGTTTATGTCAGGTTCAGTAATCCTAAAGATAGTACTGAAACTGCCTCAGCACCTATGAATCATAGAATCATAGAATCATAGTATCATAGAATGGTTTGGCTTAGAAAGAATCTGAAAAATCATCCAGTTCCAACCACCTGCCATGGGCAGGGCAACCTTGCACTAGACCAGGCTGCCCCAAACCCCATCCAACCTGGCCTAGAACACATCCTTGTGTACGTGAAATTAGTCAAAAAAATGTAATTTGCTAGAAGAATCTGCAGTGATAGCTTTCTTTACGTTCATTTTTAAACTTCATTTGAAAGCTTTTTTCTGACTTTTTTCCCTTTTATTTTTCTTCGTCTTTTACTCCAGAAGACTTTTGGAACAAACAAGAATACACTCATTGGGGAAAGAAGCTCTTTCATTTCAAGATGGGAAAGGAATTTTAAAACACATTTGAAATAAAATTACCTTGCCCAAAAGATTTGTCTATAGGGAATAATATCTCTTGCTGGCCTTTAAGCTCCTCTGCTGTGCAATTGATGGCAGGGAAAAAAAAGCCTTCAAGCAAAGCAGGAGGCAGTACTTCCACTATGCTGTGGAGGTACCGCTAAGAAGCAGGTCATAGATAATTGAAAACCGTGTATAAAAACAATAATCACTGAGATGATTTTTCAGATTCATAATAGTGCAAGTAAGAATGTTCATTAATTTGTTGTTTAGAAAAACTCCCAGACCCAGACAAGCATTGCCACCTTCTATAGACAGCAATTCGATTTTGATGGCATTAAATCTTTCTGGTGAGATATTTTATTCTTCATTTTTTTCTGTTTTATGGACTAAGACACAGGGACATACTTGCCTGAAGGCACAAAATGAATTTATTTGAAGTTTTTTAGGAATTTTGCCACAGTTAATAACTACAGTTTGAAAGAAGTCTTTCTGTGTTGTCCTTAGATTAGGCTCCCCCAAACAGGTGCTCACAGTGTAGCAATGTCCATTTTATGCTCACACTCTTGCAGAGAATGTTGCTCTGCCTATTCCAGCCAGGAAGAGATCCTACAGAAGAAGAAACAACCTCTTGATTCCCCGCAACTACTGAACACCATTGGAGGCAGGGCGGCTTAAATCACAGCCCTTCCTCAAAAAGCACCCTGCCAGCATTTTACAGCTTCACTTGTTGTTCACATCGCCTTCTTTCTATGTTTTTCTGTACAAACTTAAGCAAGGGGAAGATTTTACTGGGTATGGAAATCTGTGGCTCTTGGTGCCTCTTCAGGCCCACTGCTGCCAGTCAAGTAGTTCATTCAGAAAGCCCTTCAGCACAAACCTAAGCCACTGCACATACCTCAGTGCCTGGGCACTTGTACCAAGCTTGGGCTTAGCAGGGGAAATTCTTATGTTTTCCATCACAAAAACAAAGCTCTTGTCTTGATTGCGATCTCCGGCAGTGCTGACAGCATTTCCTGGGGTGCTGCCAAGTAACAAAGGGTGGTATTTTTTCTAAAAACAGAACCCATATTAAAAGTTTTTAAGATGTGTTTATCAAAATCTTGGACTCACATGATTAGGCACTAGAAATTGGTCGGAGTCTTTCCAGCTTCCCCATTTCACTCTCATTTCTCTAGAACACTGCAGTTGTTCTGATGAAAAGTAGTTATTTTAAAAATTGCTTGTAGCTATGGCAACTTTCATGCCATGTATTTCAATGGAAAACAAAACAGCATCAGAAGCATTTTAATAGGATATTTATGAAGATTTTTGGTTTTGTATATATTAAAATTGAAATATTGAATTTTAAAAAGGGTGTTATCAAAATCTCATTAATTTTTGTATTTTTGTTGAGAGAGGTGCTGCCTAGCTTTTGTTGTTGTTGTTGGTGGTTTTGTTGTTTTTGTTGTTTTTATTTAGGATTCCTGATGGTTGCTTTAACTCTTCAAACCCCAAGACCTGGAGAACTTTCCACGTGTCAGCCCCTCTTTCCAGTCTGTGCCTATTTCCCACTCTATCTAGCAGACCTCACAAAGCTGGAGCAATGACAAAAATCTCAGACTTCGATATCCTGCAGTGAATAATACAGGGGGTTCATTTAGCCCCTTTTCAAATAATTGCCTGGTGTTTGTCTGCTCCGAAAGAAAGGAAAGATATGCTTGTAATTGGGTTATTTTGTACCTCCATATTTCCATGTTCTTTCTCAAAGGCTCAAACATCCACAAGGGACTCAGTTTGCTTAAGCACAGCCCTAGTAGATTTTAACCTCCCAGAAAACTCATCTTGGAAGTGTTAAATTTGCAAATCTGCTATTTTTCTTCTGTTTTCTTCCTTCTCCTTTTCTTCTCTGCCTTCATGCCTTCAAGATCATGAGGATAAAATTAAGAAAGCTTTTCTGAAATATAGTCTTCTCCCCTAAATCCCTGGCGCCATGCTGATACCTTCTGTTGTCTCCGAAGTGTGAATTAGAATTAATTAATACTGTTTCTTGATCAATGGCTTTGACACAGACTCATCAAAGGGATTTACAGCCGTAAGAGCAAGGGATTTTTCTAGGCAGCTCCCAGTGCTGCAGCAGTGAAGTTTGCTGCTACTGATGGGATTTTTGTTTACTGTAGGTGACTGACTGCCCCATCACACTTGTGGTTTTGTTTGTTTTTCCTTTTTTCAGGGCAGGTCTGAAGCTACTGGTTTGCAGTTGAAGATGTCTAAGATGTGGGTAGGCACTTTCTTCAGGTGCCACAGGTTTGTATAACTTAGCATTGGCACCTTTTGTCTGATTACTCATGACCCATGTAGTGAAATATTCATTTTTAAAAATGCCTCTTTTTCGGTTATAATGAGGAGGTGCTTTGAAGATATTCAAAGAAGAATTTTTAAAAATTTATTCTAATCTGTAAAACAAATTGAATTGATCACATATTTCTCAATACCTCTGAGAGGAAACAGGCAAAAGATGTGAAATATTCAACACCTTCTCGCCCTCCCATTCTGTGTTTTGGAGGACTGACATTATCTCCACTCTCCTCTGGCTACAACTGGATCCATCTGACTTGTCTATTGCTGTAATCAGGTGAGACATTACTGGTGCAGAGAAGAATATCTCCGTGTTAGACAGGACTCTAGAAGGAGAATTGCACTAACGCAAAGGCAATTAAATTAAATTACTGAATTCTGCAGTCTATTGACTGCACTAAACCTACTAAAACTTTAAGTTGTCAAGCGCTAATGGGGTTTGGAAAAAGCAGCCAAAAGGACTGGAATTCTGTACTGGAATGGGAAGTTTCTGATACAATAAGAAATTAGAAGGATCAAAGAATAAAAAGCTTCGTGAGATCTTAAAGAGCCCTCTAGTCTAGCCCATGCAATGTGCTTAAACGCATTAACAGAATCAAGATGCAGGGTTCAGGGCTGGACTTAAGCTTAAGCACTTTTATATTGCAAAATTTCTTTATCATAGTGCAACCACACATGAAAGGATATGTGGTAGGGGCAGCCCTGTATTTTTCTACAACGAAGGTGAAAGTTAAGGAAAGCTGAGCACTGAGGTCACGGAATGCCAGTAAGATCATTTATAAGCCAGCAGAGTATGAAAGAGGCTGGAAGTACACGGCTGAAGAGACATAATCCACTCATATATGCCTCTCTTCCACTGGGTTTTATGCATAGAACCACATGGTCAGCCTTGAGATTTAAACTCTTCTGCTTTTTTTCATGAAGTCCCACTTGCAGTGTGCAGGCACACAAGGCTTCATGGTGTTGCCATTGATGTGCTGTGAGTATGGCCTGATCAGTGCCAAACTGCGCACTAAAATAACATTAGCACTATCTCCTTTGGGACATTGTACAGAAGTTGTCAGACCATGAGCCAAAACTTGCCACTTAAGAAGAAATATATTCTACAGTTTACATAGAGGCAGCCAAGAAGATGTGTTAAGAGCTTTACGCACACCTAATTATGCTTTTCTCTTTTGCTTGTTGGTTCTAAAGTCTATTTGTCTTCTTTCAAATAGTACGACAATTTGAACACCATTATCAGGCCAAAGATGGGGGATGATATGGGTTAATCTGCTTCAGGAGGATTTGTGTCCTATATAAATTAATTTGCACATGGCAATAAACCTTCGCTGACGTATCATTTTACTTGTAATTTTCTCAGTCACTTTTTAAGACAAGAAGATGTAAGTAGATCTAACTTCTCATCAAGTCAGTGCATTTAGCTACAAAGTTATAATGGAAGAAAACATGCCATTTGGAAAGGAACCAACAGTATTTGGTTTGTTCTACAATTTCCCACTAAAAAACCTTTCGCTACTACACAAAACATGGAAACACATTCTCACAACAGCCCACAACTGGAAGAGATTGTTAATAATCTACAACTTATATTGTTAATTATATTGTTAATAAGCTACAACTTATTAAAGCTGTTTTCAAGAAAAAATTTGAAAAAACTACTGAATTGTTACATTCCCCTCAGCAGTCCTTCAGTTGTGCTATTGCTGCCAGGGCAGTGTGTGTCTGTTGACATTGCTCTACATGTTGGACTGATTGCATGGTGGAGCTGTCAGGACCGGCTTTTGCAGGATCTCTTACACTGAAACAAATGTGGAAATATTTCTAGTACCCTTTAAATATCTATCTGTTACCCATCTGGCTGCCTTTATTCAGATAAAGTGTGACGTTTCCAACATATCTAATTTAATAGATTAAGTGTTTGAAGCCACACTACTCTCCCTCAGCTCATAGGGTCTCTCCAGGAGAGGTAAAACTCTTGCGGTGATAACTTTGAAATCTCTGTATATTTCTTACTGAATGTTTAAAGTTTCACTTTCTCGCCTTTCTACTGTGTGTTTTTATTTTCCTTCAGTGATTTTCCCCTCACTGTTGACGCTCACATCCACAGGAAAAAACCGCACAAGTTCTCTGAAATTCTGCTAAAGAAAACCAGCTCATATAAACTCGGTTTTTGGTCCAAGAAATCTTGACATAAAGCCAAGTTCTCTGATGCACACTCTACAAATTTAGTTGAGAGTCTGAAAACGGGCATATTTACTTGAGCAATACAAATATTTATAATATCCTCAGCAGCTCTGTGTGTTGCCGTCTGGCTGTACCACAGCCTCCCGACGTGCGGGGGAGCAGACAGAGCCAGCCAGTCTGGGAGCAATCCCTGGGATTCGATGTTTTCCGGTGTTTTCCCCGATTCCCCGAAATAGCAGGAACGGTGCGAGGCTCCCTCTGCCCACGAGAGGGCAGGAGCGTCGCAGCAAAGTCCGCGCTGGGACGGCGATCCCTCTGATACTAGGAGTGGGATCAGCGGGGATGCGATCCCTGTTTCCGAAACGATCAGCCTCCTGCTCTCAACAGAAGGGAAAGCAATCTCAATGGGACAGTGGGCATCGAGAGGGAGAGGTTGCTAAGGTCTGCTGAGCTTTCTGGAGAGTAGGAAACAGAGAATATATCTTTGCCCGTAATTCTAACAGTAGAAATTGTGAAGGCGGTATGGTATCCTCATTGGCATTAGTGCTGTTTAACCATTTTATTACAAACACGGACAGGGGGACTGAGAGCACCTTCAGCAAGTCTCTGAGCTGTATGGAGTTGTTCACACAGTGGAAGGACGGAATGCCATCCAGAGGGACCTTCACAGGCTGGAGAGGCGGACCCATGAGAACATCATGGACTTCAACATGACCAAGTAAAATGTCCTGTACGTAGGTCAGGGCAATCTAAACCACAAGGCACAGGCTGGGTGGAAGATGGATTAAGAGCTCAGATGAAAGATTGGGAGTGTAGTTTGACGAGCTTAACGTGACCCAGCACTGTTCACTTGGAGCCCAGAAAGCCAAATGTGTCCTGGGCTGCATCACAGGCACAGTGGTCAGCAGATGAGGGGGGATTCTGTCCCACTGCCCTACTTTCAAGGCTCTCTACCTGGCCTGCTATATACAGCTCTGGGAGTCCCCAACGTAAGAAGGACATGGAATTATTGGGTTCAGAAGAAGCCACAAAGATAATCCGAGGCCTGGAGGACTTCTGCTATAGAGACAAGTTGGGGGTGTTTACCTGGAGAAGAGTTCAGGGAGGCCTTAGAACACTTTTCAGTATCTAAAAGGACTCCAAGTGTTGTAGAAGGACTTTGGAAAAGGGCATAAAGTTAGAGAAAAAGGACAATGGTATTAATCAGAAAGAGAATAGGTTTAGATTAGATATTATGAAGAAATTCTTTCCTATGAGGGTAATTCTTCCCTTACACGGGTAACCCAGAGAAGCTGTGGGTGCCTCATCCTGGAAATGTTCAAGGCCAGGTTCGATGGGCCCTCAAGCAAATTGTGGAATATGTCTTTGTTCAAGACAGGGGGTTAAAACTGGATGAACTTTAAGGTCCCTCCCAAGCCAAAACATGCTAGATTTTTATGATTTGACTTTAAAAATACTAGTTTTAGCAAAGAATTTACAAGTGAAGTGGAACAAGGGGAAAAATCAAAATTATTACTTTCACCTATTGGCACTAGACATTTTTCAAATTCCTTACTAGAATTCAATAAGAAGAAAGATACAGTGATCTCAAACATATTGAATCAAAATAGCTCTGAAGTTGCCTTTGCTTCAGGAATTGTTTAGCTGTTTATCAGAAGATTGTTGAGCTGAACTTGAAAAACATTTGCTTTATCTCCTTCCCCCTTTCCCAAAAATGCCTGCTTTTCCGGAACATGTTGGTCCCTTTTGTGAAACTGCCTGCAGAACTGCTTGGGAAATCAAATATATCTCTTCAGATTTATCAAAATGGGTTGCTTGCTTTTTGTGAATACTGATGATGTTGGGTAAGAACAACGGGGCAAGCACATTAATATTAGGCAAGTTCAGACGCACAAAGTTTGAATTTAGTTCAGCTACTGCTATACAGGCAGTGGTGGTAGTAGTTTATAACGGTTTTTTAATCTAAGGTCTAGATGACTTCTGGGCTTAATACTGAGCCTCTACGCTCTAAGGCTGAACCCTGGCCCAGTACTGTGCATTTTTAAGAGTCCAAATCTTTGGGGCAGCACTGCAGCTAAGAAAAGCTTTTATCTTGCTCAGGCTGGATGGAGTGAAAGACCTTGTCACCATGGAATGCTGTGAGAGCTGTTACTGTGTGACTGCCACTCTCCACCCACAACAACAAAATAAAAGAGAATGGGGCATCTCTTCAGGTACTGTGCTGGAAGAGCATACTACAGAAATAGAAACTGTTGACCTGGCACTGCCCTTCTGTGGGTAGAGCTGGCTTCTCACAATGCACAGAAGCAGCAAAAATGCTTCTTTTCTACACATGGGAGAGAGTAGTCTCCTCTTTTGCCATTACTGAAGAACTGCTCAAATTAGTTAATAATTTTAATGGTAAAGGCATTTAGTTTTTGCTCTGGAAAGCTACGGATGCTGTACAAATCATCAAGGTCTTTATATTTGAGTAGATGAGTAAATATTGCAAATACTTTATAAAAAGCAAGGGTCTCACATAATACTTTCACCAAGAAGCTGAAAGATAACACTGAATTGCTTAAAAAAAATGCATCCCTGGAGGTAAACGAATCTCACCTGTGAGAATTTAAAGCCGTTTTGTCTGACTGTCTAGTTGTGACCAACTGGGGTTTGCAACCCTTCTCAGGAATGGTAGAGCCATTTGTTTAAAATGCTTAACCTTTTGAGTTGCTCCAATAATGACTCAGGAGGAGATTGCAATGAATTAAATCACTACTTAAATATTCTAATGAGCCAGAAATTCAGCTGTCATAGAAAGGTTAGTGAAAATACTCTAAAGTGTAAGGTTATTGCAGCCTAAGCTGCTCTGTTCATTTAAACTGGGTAACTGCTCTAGTCTGGGCTGAGCCTTACTGCCAATGACATTTTTCACTGCAAGGTTGTTCTGCTTTTCTTTGGAATATACTGGCATTTCCCAGTGTCCAAATATAGAGAATGTTTCTATTCAATGCTTTTCTTTGTAAGCAGAATATGTTAATCTGCTCTAAGCAGCAGATCATTTTCTATAAGCTGATATTTTGACACCTCCTTTGATACGCATCTACTTCAGCTTTTCTGAAGTTTTTGAATGGGAAAACCCCTGGCAGAGAAAGCAGAGCTGCAGAAGTCCCACTGCTTAAAGGCACTGAAGTACCATCAGATGAGAAAACATTTTTGTCAAAGTACTCCAAGCTTACATGGACATACTGAAACTGTGGTGAAAATTTTGCAGATGAGATTTCCTTTCTCAAAAGCAGGTACCTTGTTCCTATCAAGTCATAACCTGATAATCCATAACCTGGATCAGAAAAGCGACACTTTTCTAGAATGTAAAGATTTTAGTCATTAAGGAGAAAAACTTCTTTGCAGAAGATGGTCCTAAGGGTGGCAAGGGACATTTGTGAGCAGCCTCACTAGAGAGTAAGCAGGAATGGGCAGGAGTGCTTCATGTTAAACCAGTTCTCAGCTCTCTGGCTAGCAGAACTCAACCAGCTTCCAACACTTCTATTTGTACCCAAAGAGAGATGCAACCTGAGAAGCTGTGATGATGAGAATCAGCAACCAGATCTGCCTGTTGTGGACAGAGGTCCTGGTCCCTGCCCTACGGCCCTGTCTGCCTATGCTGGTTGTGGAAATGGGAAGGATCCGCACAAAGGTACTCTTGTCCTTCTTCTGTAATCCATAGCCTTCCCTTAATTACAGCAAACTGAGCGTGAGCACTTGATTAAACCAGGAAGAGTCTTACAGCTCCAAAGTAACTACATGCAAGAACCAACCATTTAATAGGAATCTGAGAACCCTGTTGGATAACGGGAGGTAGGAACAACTTCATTGACCCACAACGAATAATGAAATAATAACATCATAACGGACAAAGCTGCTGAATCTAATGAGGTTCGGATATCCAAGGGAAACACTAAATAAACAAGGCTTTCCTTCTGTTGTGACACTTACTGCTCTTCTCTCTGTGGTATTTTATAAGAGTTTCTGTGGAGCAAGTGGATATTTAGCAAAAGTAATATGTCAGTATGAGAATTTTATATGGGGTCTGGAATACAGTCATTGATCTTTAAATGCTTTTCAAAAAACATTAATGTCAAAAGAATTTTTTACTGGTCTGCTTCCCAGCACACACCAAAAAACTTTTATCTAGGAGATCTTGCACTGCTCCCAGGAGGTATTGGCAAAAGCAGCTCCCTGGAACTAAAGTGAAGACAACTTAATATTACTAAAATTAGAAAATTCTTCTCCCCTTTCTAATTTGAGTAATCTGTGATGAATTTTCATTCCTAGTAGGGTTAGAACATAAGCCCAAATTCTTATACCTGGCAATATTTAATAGCTGTGCATACGCAGTTTATTTGCACTGCGACTTAGGAGAATGGCTTCTTAATATTTTGCTTAGAAACGGTGTTTGTGTTCGCTTTCTTATAAATTCATAGTATTTCATTTGCAACCAAACTACAACAAAACCTACATCACTATTAAGAAGCCTTGCACGTTGATAGAGAAAATGCAGTCACGAGATTGTTAAACAGAAATTGCTCTATATTTAAATGGTCATGAACAGTCAACTGTTCCTGTGTTCGGAAAATTATAGGCAAATATAAAATGTTTGATTGAAAGCTCAACTTTACCTCAGCTAGAATCCAGACCGATAGCTGATAAAATGACAGACACACACCACTCCAAGTGCTCCCCAAAATCCCCTACCTGCTTCGGCTGCATTTCTCCCTGTCTTCAAGCCAGTATTTCAGGGACTAAATTGGACAAAGCAAGCAAACAACCTCGTTCACATTGATTTCCAAATCAAATAATTGTTAATCACATTAATATTCCCAGCTGGTTCTAACAGCCTTGGAGTCCAGCTTTCTGGTTCAAACACCCTCTGCATGGATGCCAAATGTGTGTTGCCCAAGTTTGCTATGAACTTTTTTTGGAAGCATTCAAGTCTGATTCTTTCACCTCTTTAATCCTGTACGAAATATTGGTTTTCAAATCTAGATGTGAAAGGAAGTGGTCACCTGCCTAGTACTAGAATAATGATCAAGGGCACCACTGACTCACTTGAAACAAAAACTCCTCAATCACTGAGAAGTGTGACACTAACGTTTCAGCGCAGTGAGTTCCTAATTTCTGGAACTTCTCTTTCATAAAGTCTTTTCTTTTGGAGTACATCTCTGTTGATGAATGCAACACCTTAGACGGCATCAGTTTCTCTCTCCTCAGGCTTTGCTGACTTTCGGGCAGAAGCCTGCTCTAGACGAAATTTGACCTAATGATTAATTCCAAAGTGATATGCATATCTTTATGTTCAGTAAGATGCCTCGAATGCTTTGAAGGAAGCGAGTGCTTGTGTTTCCAGATGATGGCAATCACAGGAGAGACAGTGGAGCTGTGGTCTGACCGGCAGGTGCAGCACTGCTGCTGGCAGGGTATGAAGGGATGGACCCCAGAATCAACCACTCTGCTAGAGGTCAGATTTCACTGCAAGTGGTGAAGAACTCCTTGCTCTGTTTCAAAAGAAAGAACAAAAAGGAAGAGAAGGTGTTACGTGACTGTTACTTTGCAAACACGACTATTTCCAACAAGAAACCCCAAGAGCATGCACACACAGGCAAAAAAGCACACAGACCACACCAGAGTGCCATGTAGAAATGCTTGTCAGACTGGATTAATGGCCAGTCTGAATAGGAGAAGATGGTTCATGCCTTCTTCTTGTTTGACAAATTCATGGGAGCTCTGCCTACTCAAACCTGGGCAAAGATTGCTGGGAAAACAGGCTGCTGATCTGACACATAATAAATCTACCCTGTCAAAAAAGCAAGACTTCAGGACTACATCTGTAACACCCACTATGAATGGCAAATTAACTAACACGTGAATTAATTAACCTTCTTGCTCTGTTGCCTTTGCCAGTGCAGTAGGGTTCCCCTTACCCGAGTACTGCAGTGTCCTAAGCAGCCCAGGCAGCAGAAGTATGGCCTTTAACAGGTTCTGTTAAAGGCCATACTTCTCTCCTGGTCAGGGGAACCAGATGCTTTCTGCTTAATGAAGCCACTGAGAGTTTGCTTCTGTTTTCTGTAAGAGTATTCCCCTGCACTGAAATTACTTGGGGGTTGGTTGAAATGTGACCTCAGGCTGCTGTGTGAGTTTTAGAGACCTCAAAATTCCATTTTTGAGCCGGGGCAGAGAATGGAATTGGGTTTGGAATGGTCTCCCTGCCTTAGAAATTAAAACTGATATGGTTTTATGATATGACTGTGCTAGAAGGAGATTTAACATGTCTTAGATTGCTGAGAGTAATTATGGAGGTCTTGGTGTAACACAGAAGCTTTTGAACTATGTTTGGTAACTCGGGTTAAAAGGTTCTGCTGGAGAAGCAGGAGCTGTTGGGATATATTTGACTGCTATTTCTCTTTTGATCACAAGATGGCAGTATAGGATTACTTTTCACGATCTCCCAAGTTGTTTTCTGATCGGAGCACAGCAGCAACGGGGGGTTTTTTTTCTGGTGACACATTTCTCCATTTGCTTTTTCATTCCAGCTCACCACCCCACCCCCCCCTTCCGGAGGAAGTGGCGAACATATTTCTTTGTTTGCAAACTCTTTTTCCTCTACCGGCGAGCTGTCCTCCTTCTTCTGGCTAAGCAGTAAGTCTTTTAAATTTTCACAAACCGGGGCGTGGTTCCCTTCATAGGGCGAGTTATCTCAAAGAAGTTTACAGTATTAGACTGACTTAAAGCATGTTCTCTTGTCTGCGTATGNTTCTCCATTTGCTTTTTCATTCCAGCTCACCACCCCACCCCCCCCTTCCGGAGGAAGTGGCGAACATATTTCTTTGTTTGCAAACTCTTTTTCCTCTACCGGCGAGCTGTCCTCCTTCTTCTGGCTAAGCAGTAAGTCTTTTAAATTTTCACAAACCGGGGCGTGGTTCCCTTCATAGGGCGAGTTATCTCAAAGAAGTTTACAGTATTAGACTGACTTAAAGCATGTTCTCTTGTCTGCGTATGTGACTGCATCTCAGACTGCAACTCCTCTCTCTGTCTTTCTGGTTGTATTTCCAAAGTTTTAATAGCTCTGGCTATCACCTCTTTTTCAGCCTGCATTGCTTCTAAAACATTAACTATGATTTTCCATGTTTTTCTAGATAATTTCTTTTCTGATCTTCCTAGAGAATAGTCCCAAAAAATAACATCTATTTGTCGCCATTCTGCGACACTATAAATCATTGGAGAGGTAGTTAACTTTTTATGGTTCTTCGCCCAGTTTATTACCTCAATTATTTCTCGTTCCTTTATCTTTTCCCCTCTCCTAGAGAGAATACTGACTAGGAGACAAGATGCTGCTATGGTCTCAGCATCCATGGTGGTCTTACCTTAATTTGCTGGGGCTGGGTACGGCCCAGGCTCCCATCTCCAGCTTTTTTTTTTGAGTTGTGTCTCCCACCAGCAGCTTCTCCTGCTCCCTAATTGGTCGTTTCAGCCGATGCACGGAGTCTTCTCAGCATTTAAGCAATAGGGTGTCCCTTCTTTTCAGGTGCCAGTGTTTTTAGGGATGGGGTCATAAAATACTAAAATAATTTGGAGAGCCACCAAGTAACAGCACTCACACCGATGCGATGAAATGCCGGTCTCTCTTTATTGCCCAAATAGCTAGTGTTTTTATCCTGTTATATTGATGCTAGCAAGCACGTAGTCAGCTTGTACAGACAAAGCATTTGCTTTCTAACTCTAGCTATACTGTTTCTCTATATGTTCTCTCGAAACTGTCCTGTTCTAGGCTTCTTGACTATCTTGTGCTTTCCATTCTCTATCTTGTTCTTGTTCAGTATCTGAAGATTGTTTGCATCTCTTCATGTTTCTTTTCTTGTGACTTTCTCATCCTAGTTCTTACTGAATTTTCCCAGCTATATGCTTTCCCTCCAGTCAGCTGCATTATTAACCAAATGCCCATTTTCCTGAAAAAATTCCTCTACAACATTTTCAGTGTCTTGCCCTCCCGTTCCAACATCTTGGGGATTTAAGTGTGAAAATTGTATATCCTAAAGAAACCCAACGCCCGCTTCCCCATGGCGGTGACAACCAGAGCCATGCTGCCTGCTCGGCAGCTGGAGCTGCCTCCTCCAAAACGTGATTTCGCTGCCCTGTAACAGCATCACTCTTGCAGCTTCTCACTGCTGTCACCTGTCTGCAAAGGGCTGTTATTGCCCAGTATGTGGATTTTTGGTGTAAGCAACTATTTCAAGCTGAGAAGTCTGCTATTGGTACAGTACAAGAGGATCCTTTCATCATAAAATTTCTTATGGTAAAAAGCTCTAATTTGTAAGTATCACTGTCTAACAGTCCAAACAATCTCAAGCATTTATGAGTAATCCTGGCATACACTGGTGCAGCAGTTTATGGAGTGAGGGAAGAGAGGCACAAAATATAAAGAAGGTTTATGAGGGGCATTTTATCGAAGTTTCTTAACTTTCAAGTATTTAATTCACAGTGAAACTTCACCATTACTGGAGTAATTAAAATCTAATTACTTTTTCATTTTCACTTAAATTATTAATTAAAGCCACTTCACATCAGAAGTGATCTAAAATGCAAACATTTTACAAGTGAAAAGCTTCAGAGGGTGGGAGACGGGGGTTTGCACACTCAACAGTCAAGAAGCTGAGACTGGTGACATTGCATTGAGCTGCCTCCTCTGCGCAAACCTACAAGATCATGTAATGAAGCCTAATTGCTGGATTTTAGTACTTTCTCTAGATTAAATGGCTGATTCAGTTTTGTGTCCACGGCTTTCCTATTTGTAATATCTTCGAGGTTTTCATTTTATATTAGTCACTTATTTAACTCCTTGTCTCTTACCAAGTAAAAAAAAAAGGGGTTTTCCTCTCCTTTCTTCTTCTTGTAGTAAAGGGAAATGTTTACACAAAATTAATTATATGTTTAAGGTCTCACGATATAAATCTCTGATTGCTTTAAGTACTCAACACTGGTTGAAAGTGCAAATACATACTGGAGTGAAAGCTGCTGAGCTGTGCGGGAGGTTCACAAGTGTTGCAAGCATGTGAGAAGCAAAAGGGCAGTCCCTGAGACAGTGGGTCTGTCAAGCAATACCCTTGAAGCCTGAGTGGGGGCTGCCTTCGAAGTCTCCTGAAGCCCCTGGTCATTTCTCCAGATATGAGGAAGGGGAAAGCTCCTCCTTGGACTACAGTTGTTGCCAGTCTGCCAGCAGTAAAAAAAATCTCCGTTTTTCTCCTTTCCGCCCTCATAGTACATCACTTGCCTTGCATCTTAGCTGAGATTGCAGGAGAAGAAATACCTACCTGTCTAAATACGCTCTAAAGGACGAAACTGTGTTAGGTTTGAATTTTATTGTTAGGGACTAAGGATATTAAAATATTTTCAGGCATTTACTAGACTTGTGGCATTTATCATATTTGTCAACAATTTTTTATTGAAGCTGAGGGATGTAGTAAAACTAAAAACTATTTGAGAAGAGTTGCTGTGGAGGGAAAACAAAAAGTGGTGGGAAAATACTTGTGACCAATCTGAGGTTCTGGCACTGCAGTCGTCTTAGCAGGGAAATGTTTTGGGATACTGAGAGCTGGTGGCACTGAATTCCCTGAGAAATCAGTATGGAAGGATCAGGTCGCAAGCTTGTCGTTGACAGCACAAATCTGACATGTCTCAACAAATAAAACCTCAAAAATCACAATTAGGAATGACACCTGCTGACATAAATCTCACTGTTTAGCTCAGCTGACACAAAGTCTCAAATTTCAGTCTAATAGCTGGAGCAAGACCAGGCAAGTTTACCTGCCTTAGTAACGCACTTCATTGTAAATTCAGTATGCCTGCTAAATTTTAATTATAAATTACTCTTAAAAACTGCTGGGGATCTGTGAAACTAAGTTGTGAATCCAGCTTTAGAGAAACATTTCATTAGAATTCTTTTTCTCTCCAAAATTGCTTAGTGGCACACACTTTCAGGTGGCACAGGGAAGGGAGGAGGACTGACGAAATAGAAGACTTGCAAAAAATCAACTTGATCTTAAAACTTGACTGGTTGCAAAACTTTCTCAAAGAAAAGCCAGGTGTGACAGAGCCCTGCTACAGCAAACCCGCAAGCAGTGGATTTTGTTCAAGTCTGCTCTGCCTTCATACAGCTGCAGGGTTTTGCTGGCCCAGGTGCTCGGGTACTTAGGTGTGAGTGTCTAATGCTGCTGGGGAAAGAGGTAATACAAAAATGTTGGTCTCTGGATATATATGTGTGTATATTTACATACATAAGGTCAAAAGTGAAAGGCTCTCACGTAAGTAATGTGTAAATGTAAATGTAACGTCAATAAGCCTGTGACACAGTGAGATTTAAAAGCTAAAGTTGGATCTGGTTGAGAGTTGTATTTGATTGCTCTTAAGATGACCAGGAGCTGCTGAGTCATTGGTACAAACCTGTTGTATAGAGCAGGACTGTTAAACCACAAGAACAGGGTTTCTTGCATTTTATGAAATATCAAAAAATCTCTTTTTCTTTCTGAAAAATAAGTGAATTTGGAAGATGTTAAAAAGACCAGTTCGTCGCAGGGCAATTAATTCCTGCTTCGTGATTTTCTTAAGTTACAGGGAAAAGGATGATGAAACGAAGGAGAGATATTGTGACAGGAATTCTAAAATCTATCAGTAGTTCAGCTAACAACACTGAGATGCAACAGGTTCTTACAATGCATGTGTTTTTTCATATTCAAAAAGGAGTGCATTTGTGGCCTTGACATTCCCCTAGATGTGAAACCTCCTCCTTATCCATTGTTTGGATTTATTTCTAGGTTTCTAAACTTACTGATATAACTCAGTCGTGTCTGACCACCTCTGCTGAAATCACATGTATGTCTCAATGTTACATCTGTTATTACATATTCAATCAATACAACAAAAGCTATCTTCATTCTTCATCTATAATTGCGGCAAAACCACAAGTTTCAATTTTGAAGGATTTTATTCGTTTTCCTTAGCTCACCCCAAAATTTCTGGTTTCTGAACAAAAAAAATAATGAGCAGGTCCTTGCGGGAAAGTGTACTCACAGAGCTCGACACCATTGGAAATAGCATCAGAGTTCCCTTCTGTCATGCCATAATTGAAACACTCAGGATGTGTGTGATTAGAAACTTCTGAGATTTACAATGTTGGAAGACCATAGCGGTTTCACTCGCTTGGCTTGTTTGATTGCAGCGCATGTCTCACCGTCATGGATAACTTGGGAAATACTGCCCAGAGTAAGTTCTACCCCTCAGTCTCATGCCCACTTTTAAATGGCATCTCTGCCTTGATTACCTGAGGCATCATGGGCCCATCGAGCCATGAACAAATCTCCCTTGTGTTTTCAATCTAAGTCTATCTTGTAGACATCAATCTTTGCAGCCTGTTCCACCTCCTCATTGTTTTGGTGCTCTTTATTAGCCCTACTCTTGGGGACATGGGCATCTACATGACTGACTCTTGACTTTTTTACTCGGCCAATGATATCGTTCCACTCTTCAGCAGCCTAAATTGGATTTCCCTTACGTTGCCAATTAGCCTTTTCTCATTTTTCCAGCCATCCCCACCGAGCACTGACTACCATCCATGAATCAGTGTAGAGGCAGAGCTTTGGCCACTTTCTTCTTTCAGTAATATGCAGGGCCAGTTGAACAACTTTGAGTTCAGCAAGTTGGCTCGATCTACCTTCTTCAGTAGCTTCTGCCACCTGTCACGTAGGACTCCATACGGCTGCTTTCCACTTTTGTTTCATCCCTACAATGCGACAAGAAGAGTTAGTAAAGAGAGCTTAGAGTCTTTCTTCTGCTGGCAGTTGGTTGTACGGTAGAATATCAGCACATGTCACTTTTTATTGTTCTTCTTCATCAAGACCAAAGTTTTCACCTTCAGAAAAATTTGTGATTATTTCCAAAATGCCAGAGCCATTTAGTTTTCCGATACAGGCTCCGTGTGTCATGAGGGCAATCCATTTGCTCCACATGGCATTGGTGACTTGGTGAGTAGAGGGAATCTTTGCTTTGAACATCCACCCCAGCACCGGTAGTCGGGATGCCAGCAGGAGTTGTGCTTCAGTGCCAATGACTTCTGGGGTGGCTTATATTCTTTCATAGACTACCAAGATTTCCTTCTCTTTTAGGGTGTAGCTGGCTTCAGACCCTCTGTAGCTTTGAGTCCAGAATTTCAGTGGTAGGCCTCAGGTCTCCCCAGGCACCTTCTGCCAAATACTCCAGGACAGGCCATGGCTCCTGGCTGCAGCGTAGAGCACATTCTTTAGTTCTGTCCTGACAGGGCCAAGGGCTATGGCATGAGCAATCTCCTGTTTGATCTGGGTAAAGGCTTGCTGCTGTTTAGGGTTCCAATGGAAATCATTCTTTTTGCAAGATAACCAGGTAGAGAAGACTCACATTTCTGGCTGTACTCAGGAATGTGCATTCTCCAAAAGCCTATGGGGCCTAAGAAAGCTTGGGTTTCTTTCTTGTTTGATGGAGATCTTGTTGATGACCTTGGTAGGAATTTGATGTCGTCCATCTTGTCACTTCACTCCCAGGAACTGGATTCCTCGAGCAGGTCCCTTGACTTTATTCTTCCTCATGGCGAAACCAGGTTCTGGGAGAGTCTGGATGATTTTCTCTCCTTTCTCAAACACTTCTGCTGTGTTTTTCCCACCCACAAAATGATGTTGTCAATGTACTGCAAATGTTCTGGAGCCTCACACTTTTCCAGTGCATTCTGGATCAGTCCATGGCAGATGGTGGGACTGTGCTTCCACCCCTGGGGCAGTAGGTGTATTGCACGCCCCTCCAGGTGAAGGCAAACTGAGGCCTGCACACTGGTGCCAAAGGACTGGAGAAAATACACTGGTAATGTCAATAGTGGCATACCACATCGCCGCTTTGGACTTCAGCTCGTACTGGAGTTCCAACATGTCCTACACAGCACTGCTCAATGGTGGAATCACTTCATTCAAGCCACGATAGTCCACTGTCAATGTCCCTTCTCCTAATGATTTTCGCACAGGCCAGGTGGGGCTGTTAACTGGTGACTGGGTTTTGCTGATCACTCCTTCGCTCTCCAACTCACAGATGATCTTGTGGATGAGAATCACAGGGTCTCAAGTTATTCGATACTGCCGATGATGCCTCGTTGTGATGGCAATCAGTACTCATTGTTCTTCCCCCTTCAGAAGTCCTACTGCAGATGGATTCTCTGATAATCCAGGAAAGGTATTCAATTGCTTAATGTCCTCCACCTCCACAGCAGCAATCCCAAAAGCCCACCTGATTCCTTTTGGGTCTTTGAAATATCCGCTTCGGAGAAAGTCTGTGTTCAAAATGCATGGGGCCTCTGGGCCAGTAATAATGAGATATGTCTTCCTCACATTTCTAATCGGGCTCACTTTAGCTTACACCAGGGTCAAGTCTTGTGATCCACCTGCCACCCCAAGAACAGAAACAGATTCTACCCCCACATGTTGTGATGGGATTATTGTGCACTGTGCACCAGTGTCGACGAAGGCATCATATTTTTGTGGTTCTAATGTGCCAGGCCAATGAATCTATACAGTCCAAAACCCGTGATTTTTCCCTGGCCTCTACCTGGCTAGAGGTGAGGCCCTTCAGGTCTTGATTATCCTTCTTTCCCTAGGCATACATTTTAGAGGTTCCTTCAAGGGGATCACTCCAAGACAGGCTGTTATAAGAAAATAGGGAGATTCACAGTTGACTTAGCTACAGAGCAATTAAAGTGTAAGAGCTGCAGGTGAAAATCAGAAAATAACTTGGATTTTTCTGCATGTTAAAATTAAGGCTGGCTGACTTCTTTGCTTGATTTGACCAGACCTCGGCCTGAAATGCAGGGGCAACACATAAATTACCGTCATAACAAACAAGCTCTGGTTTAATTCATCACTTGTTTTTCCAGTGCCACAAGTTATTGTCTCGCTCAGTTTTACACTGAAACTGTAATTTTGTGCCCTATATCACTGCAGAGCACGAAGATCTTCAGGGTACAAACCAGGGATGACATTTTTATCCAAGCTACCAGGTCCTGGGCTGGCTGTGCTGCAGAAAAGTAAGGAACTGCAGGTGGTGGAAAATTACCTACCAAGTTATTTGATTTCTGAAGGACCCTTCACTGCTCACATTGCTGCAGAACATTTTTCTAAACATGTATTCCTGCACCTTACAGCCAATTCTACTCATATTTCCTCCTGCAACTTGTCCTGTCCTTGAATTTGATCAAGCCTAGCTGTAATCAGTGTGACATTCAGGACTCAGAAAACATGATTTCATGAGGTACACTCAGAAAAATTAAAAGACTTGACCTATCACCCCTTACCCCAATCATATTGCAAGCCCCTTGAGTTGGGGAGCTGCTGAATTTTTATTATCTTAGACAATTTTTTTCTGCAGATTAACTTTTGTGAAAGACTTCAATGTACTTGCTACCGTAAACTTTGCTCAAGTGGCACAGGTTTTTGTTTATAATGATAAGAAGAAAAGAGCCCTTATTACTGAAATTTTCCCTTCTTCCTTCAAATGTCTCCTTGTGAAGCAGCACGTAGACAATACTAATACTTGCTTTTCTAAATTTAGGGCTGTTTTTTAATACAGACAAATATGATGATGCATAAATAATACACTACTTTGGTACATGGATTGTTTTTCCAGACCTCATTGGCATGCACAGCATAAACAAGCATGCCTCTGAAAAGCTTCTCTGGATATATATTTGCAGATACCTTGCCATGTTGTTCCCTGTACAAAACCATCCGGACTTGCAGCTTTTAAAGCCCTTTTATTTTAGCTTTTCAATGCTCTCTGTGTTGGTACAGCAAAGCTCAGGCTGAATCATCACTCCCATTAGAATTCTTTATTTCCAGGACTTGTAATTTGCTGCTGAAATAAAAGAGCATGATGTGGCTGAGCAGGAGGGAAGACCCAAGGATGGAAGTGTTCGCATGAAATTTTAAGAAACCCACAAAACCAGAATGACAAATGCCCACTGTATAATTCTTTATACAAGATGCTGGGCGCTCTGGGGCTTCAGGGGGTTATGGGGATCTCCTTCTGCTCACATCCAGGATCTGGCTTTCTCTGCCCATTGCCACTGCCTTTGTTTGACCCAGCACGAGGAGGAACCTTTTGCCTTCCAAGAACTTCTGAACTCCGAAGGCACACAGTACCTGACAGCTTGTTTGCTGGAGAGCCGATCATGTTGCATGATATATTTAACCTCAATAATTGATGAGAAGCCCAATTCTCCTATTAATTGAGAAATTCTCAAGACCTTCATTATTTGCAGGACTTAAATGTAGAATTTATAACCTTAATCACTAGATATGCCATATGTTATTGCCCTAATATAATACTGTTGGAGTTTAAGAAGCTCCCCATTCTTTCTTTTTTTTTCTCCTCTCTTAAAGGAATTTTTCCCCCATGTTTGGTTGCTAGGGAACAAATAGCTGGGTACTTAAGAGAAACAAAGAAACATGGCCACAGAGAAGGGCCCGGCCCTCTTTTTGCCTGGAGCTCTTCTCATTGAGCAGAAACTGGAACTGGGCAGGACTGGAACTGGCAAAGGAGAGCGAGATACAGCCTGGCTGCAGTTTTGCTGGCATCTAGAAGAGAGAGAGGCTGCTCTGCCCTGCCGCTCCTCTGCTTTTTCTGCCAGTCCTCTGCTGCCCCTGCCGCCTTTGCTGCTTCAGCCATTTCTGGTGCAGTCATCACTCCTGCTTCGGTTTCGGCTTTTTCCTGCCGCAAGCTTTCTGCTACACTGTAGCTTCGGCGCCCTTCCTGCTGAGACCTCCTGAGACCCCGCTGCAGCTCCGGAGTTGGATACATCTCATCTACAGCCCGGGATTTGGATCCATCTCTCCTGCTCCAGCCTCCTGTCCCCGAGGGTCCTTCCCCGCTGCCCCAGGGGGGTTGTGAGTTTACTCTCTGCCGCCGCCATTTCCTGAGGGCCGAGCTCGCTCCGGAGCGCCCCCTGCAGCCGCGGGGGAACATCGCTGCCTGACAGCCCAGCGAGGCTGCACCGGACTCTGCTCTGTTTGGTATCATCACCAGGGTTACTGCTGTTTGTTTGCCTTGCTTTATATATGTGTTTATATAATCATTAGTAAAGAACTGTTATTCCCATTTCCCATATCTCTGCTTGAAAGCCCTTGATTTCAAAATATAATAATTCGGAGAGGAGGGAGTTACATTTTCTATTCCAAGAGAAGTTTCTGCCTTCCTTAGCAGACCTCTCTTTCAAACTAAGACAAATACTGAGCAAAACCCACCTCTGAGTGCTTTATGAAGAACTCCCTTTTAAACATATATCAACAAGTTTAATTTTTTCTCACTTTCTTGATGTTATAAACGAGGCTTTGATCTTTAAATGAAAAGATACACTCGTTTATTAAAAACAGCGAGAGCCGAAGCCCGGGAGTAGCCCAGGCTCCACTCGACAAGCCAGAGATACAACAAAAACGCAACAGTGTAAACACTGGGTGCTCCCTCGGAAACCAGCTCCTCGGGAGAACCTGGGGCGGAGTCCCGGCACGGGCTTTAAACCCTCTGGGGGTCTGTGATTGGTTTCTCCAAGTCCCCCCTCCGGTGGCTCGTTTCTGGGGGTCCGATTGGCTCGCTGTCTAGTCCATTAAAAGTGCGTCGAGTGATTGGTCACACGTCCAGAAATTAATCCGCTCTCTCGGCCAATGGTCTTCCAAGTTATTGATATCATTTTATGTTGCATCACCCCATCGAAAGGTCTAGAAAGTTCTTCTTTCTACTAGTCCGTTATGTTTTCCCATTCTCATCCCCACCTAGTGGTTACACTGCAATATTGCAACTATATAAATATGTAGTAAAAATCCCCTTTGATTAACTTATTAACTTATTAATTAACATTACATTTAAAACATTAACTTCATTTACAATAAACTTCAACATTACATTCAGAGTATTGATTTCATTTATAACATTGATGCTGAGAAATATCGTCTGCATTTTTCTATGGAAACGCAGTATTAAATCTGCTGAAACGAGAAATAAAAGGAGTTGCACTTAGAGATCTTGGATAATAAATTCTGAACTGCTTTAAGCCTGAAAATAGTCTCTGTGTTTTCTGAAAATATGAGGAATGGTGACCAAATTTCCTGTCTCTGCCCAGCTCATGGAATAGTAGTTTTCATAATGACAATGTATTAAGTTTATTTTAGGTTTATCTTTTATCGTAGTGTTTGACTGACTCTGTAATGCATGGAAGCATCCTCAGTATCCTGCTCTTGGAATGGGTTATGATTTTAAGACATAACCCAAATAGAAAAAGTTATTCATAGCTGACTGCATTGTGTTTGGTGTTAGCCGTTTCAGGATCACAAGAGCTTTTTCCAGGATCTATAGATGACAGAGCAACAATAAAGTCGTTATTTTTTTGACATGTGTGTTAAATTTTGCAACAAACAGGCCTGAGTAGTTTAGTCAAAACAAGCCTTTTGCCCAGAGGAAATTGTAGCAGTCATGTAAGCATTACCATGGCAAAAATGAGAAAGGAAACAAAATCAAAGAAAAGATAATTTGCTAAATGAGACTTATTTAGGATGTCTGCTGGAGTTGTTTTATTTGTTGCTGAGTAATTACCATGCTATGCTTGAACATTAACAGTAGAAGTATAGTAATAAGATAGCAAGTGATGAAGAAAATTTGGATGAGTAATCTGGGGGCCCATAAGAAAATGGTGCCTTGTTTAATGGGTAGAAAAGCTAGGAAAAATGAATTTTTAAAGTATATTGAGTGACACGTACGAGTCAAGTTAAATGCAATAAAATTTGGCCCTACTTTCCTCTGCATAGTTGCCATCATTATGCTACATTGCTGCACTGGGGGCTCCGGTGATGAGGCTGCAGGGTTGGACATGTTGGAAGGGTTTAAGGTCTTTACTTCTACTTCTCAGCTGAAGGAACTTGGTTTGGTATAAGGAAGAAAATTGTGGTAATACATACAGCAGGGTTTCTAATGCTTATACATTATGGGGCTTGGAACGACTGGTGAAAGGGAGAATGGGAGGATTGGCTGCTTTGAGTTTTATTTTCTTAGGCCCACTAAGTCTATGTCTAATTTAGCGAGGCTTTTGGGGTCCCTCTGTTGTCAATTGAGCTGCTGCTTTGGGGAGCTTTTTGGGTTCGTTTTGTCTTTCTTCATTCTTCTTGACTCAGAACCTCTAACCAGAATTTGAAAAGAAATAAATCTTTCCCCAAAGCTAGTTACTTTTTCCTACCCATCCCAAATCCCTCTGGGACAACCAAAGTTCTTGCATGAATAGAAGGATATGCTGGTTGAAGAGTTAACACATCACACTAATACCGTCTATCACAGAGCGCCAAACAAAAAAACAAAGAACAAAAATATACCTCTCATCTAGGTCTGTTTATTGGATCTACGGCTTTGCTCTAGTCATAGCAGAAAAAGCTCATCTGCTTGGATGTGTGATGGGAACCTATTTCATCTTTACTCCTTTTATTTTAAGCAAAGTTTCGTTTTCAAAATGTCCCTGAATATATGTGGCACCTGGATGACAACGCAAAAGAATGATTATTGCCAGAAACATTGAAGGGTTTTTTTTTTTTTAAAAAAGATTGAGTTGAGGGGAAGTTCACCAAGGGAACATTCCCACAGCCACTGGCCCAGTGTGAGATTTAGGAGCTCCCATCAGGACACACGGTGTGAAGGGTGCCCTTGTTAAACAGACTGTTGGGAAGTGTCTATGAGCACTGCAAGAAGGGTGGTAGCCAAAGAAAAAAGAAAGGCTTCTTTCCTCAATGTTCTTTCTTCACGTCATTTGCAATGGTCTCATGACAGGTATTTTTTATGAGGAGGGCTTCTATAAAAGAAGTTGTAAATATGGTACCAAGTGTTCTGGGATTTGTAACTTGTGCCTTCTTGCCCTGAGTCCTACCCTGAGAGAAGCTGAGGGCTGTGATGTCATCACCCCTGTGCTTGTGACGCTTGCCTGGCTCTACCAAGACATGGTCGGTCACTCATCACAGCCTAGGTACCAGGGTGAAGCCACCCCATCTTGCTCTCAGCCTGGGACCAGCTGGATGAGGTTGAGTCCCTGGGGGACGGGGGGAGCAGGAGACACAGGTTCATGGCCTTAAATAGATATGAGAAATATGCATAAAATAAGGTAAGCACTAGAAAAATGACTTAAAATTCAATTGCTTGAAGGACAGGTATCTCTGGCACGTTTCTTAAATGAGAAACATGTTTTTGGTGGAGTAATCTATCATTCATGAAACATTCTGAAAGTCTATAGCTTTCCTCTAACCATTTTTTTCATTATAATTTAAAAGCTTTTAAAAATTATCACCTAGATGAATTATAAGCCATAACAAGGTAAAATGCTCTGAGCTCTCCATTGCTGTAAACAATACAAAGTGACTCTGCTGTATTTACAGAAAATTAATGAACCTAAAAAAGATGAATTGCATGTCATTCTAGCGATCATAAGTTGTTTTTCTTGCCAGGAGGTTTGCAGCTGTATGCAGTAAATGCTGGGACAAAAGAAACAGCCGTGCAATATTAATAGTTGTAATATATGATGGTATAGTAAGGAAATAAAAATAACATTTATTTTCTTTAATGAAGACTAATGAAGTATTCAGATCTTTCCATTTCAATTTCAACATGTTTTTTTAATCAAGATTCTACTTTTTGAAAGGGAATTTTTTATTTTAAAGTGCTAAAATGTCAGTAGAAAAGTGAAGTATAAAGACAATATCGTATGATGTTAGTACATTTTCTGTTCTAAGGGGAAATTGATGCATTTCTAAGGTTTTGTTTTGCTTTTGATTAAAAGAAAAAAACTCAGGCTAATACAGAAATTTTGGTTCTCTGTCACGGTGCTTTAGCAATAGACTGACATGGCAGATACCCTTCACTGGGCCTATCAACAACTGGATTGACAAACGGCCTTTTCCCTAAACCTGACTAGGGCAGGATACCATGCACTTCATGTGGGGGCTTGGGAGGGAAAGGGGTCGTCACTGAAACCAAGTCCTCTGGGAGCACCACAGTCAACACAGATAAATCATCTTTGAAAAGTAGCCCCAGCTCATTGAGCCTGGTTACAGATACTAGATAACAAGTAGAACCCGACTTTTTTGAAGGTGTTTATGTTCAGATTCGTAAAGGACTGCGGCTACAGGAACTCACTTGCCTTTAGGTGGAGACAACTCTGTCGTTTTCTTTGCAGTTTCTATGCTCCCAGAACCTCTGTGGGACTGCTTAGGGGGTATTTCCTGCTGACGATGCTCTCTAAATGCACCTTGCACTTTCTTCGTATCCCTCTGCCAGCTGCTGTGTCTCAGTACTAATTCGAGAAAGGCGAAATATTGCGGTCTTTACACAAGATTTTGTTTTCTTAATGCCTGCCATATATATTCTATGCTATGCAGGTGCTGCTACATACACCTGCTGTCTAATACTTTTTCATAGCAATTATAGGGTTGTTGAGCCTTCAAAATTTTCCACATCTGACCGTTTTTTAGAATACATCAATTATTTTCTTACCTGTGTTCATATTTTTGATGTCATTTTAAAAAAAGATAAGAAAAGGAAACTCAAGGATTTATTTTACTTTTTGTTTAAACAGAAGAACTGAATTGTTTCATAGCCTTTATATGTGAACAGATCCGATAACTTTCAAAGCTAATGATGATATCTGACCAGGTGAACTGCCTTTTTTAGGCCAGTAGAAGTAAAGAATGAACAGAATAAGAAAGTCATACTGAAAGGCACTTCCTGTTAGTGATATTTCCAGCTGCATTTATGCCTCAAAGCACATGTAAGGACTCACAGAGCGTTTTTCATATTATTTAATTTCTGTGCTCTGGCAAAAATTTTTTAGTATCATATATCTTGGGCTGAGAAAAAACTGGCTTCTCCCTTTCCCCTTCCCCTTCCCCTTCCCCTTCCTTCACCAAGTCAGATTTGTTTTGCTACCTGCAGTATGCCCCAGTCCCTCTCCTTAGTTTGTGTTCATTTGCCTGGTTTCACAATTAGACACCATGTCTCCTGCAGCTTAATGCTGGAATTATGCTCCGAAGTTTCCAGGTTGCTGAGACATTCATGACCCCTTCGGCTGACCCTGGTGCTTCTAGAAAAGCACGAGGACACCCAGTCAAGGCAGATTCTTGACATATGCAGGAGCTTCGACGTGAAATGCTCTTGGTTTTTATCAAAAAAATAAAAAGGGTGAAAGGGTATTTTTTCCTTGTACTCCTTGTGTTAGCTCAGCGGTGTCACCCACACATACTTGACTTCTCCCTTGCCACTGCACATATCAAATAGCTAGCTGACAATTATAGGAAGTGCAGGCTTTTCTACCTAATTGTAGGTAGAAACACACATATTTAAAGCATTGGCTCAGGAGCCTGGGGGCCTTTCAGCAATTGCTCAGCTATTTGCTGTGTCAGGTCCTGAGTAGTTTTTTCAACAGTTACAGATTTGGAGTGCTTTGCCATGGGATAGATATGCACATGCCCTTCAGTGTACAGGGAGAGGTACCCTCAGGTGTAAACGCACACAAGTGTCCATACGTCATGCTGCCCCTTCTCCCTGTGATTTACAAGCTTTGTTGTATGCCAAGGTCTGTAGTGAGCATTGCAAATCCTTGTGTGAGCAGGAAACAGCAGCATGTTCCTGGGGAGCTTCTCCTCGTGTGACCCAAGACACTCTGTCTCTGCTGCCCTTGCTGCTCTCTGAGTAAAAGAGAGACAAAAAACGGCAGCTATCACATGAAGTTTGCAGTGGTTGCAATCACCAGTAACCGCTGGGCTTGTAACCTTGAGCAAATAATTTTCGCTCCTGCTCGCCCGGACACAGTGTGTTTTCTTTAAGACCTACTCTGATGACTGTGAACTCGAACAGGCAGAAGTGGATTATCTTTGGGGTTTTTCGTAATTCTATGCTTTGCAGGTGAGTCAGAGGACTGATATTGCCGTTGTGCACCTGTCACACTGTCACGGCCTTGACTAGGGAAGCAAGGCAGAGGGGGGAGGTTGCTCAGCCTGCAGCCACAAGGTAGAAAATAGAGGGAACATATCAACTTCACCCCAAACCCTGGTCCCTGATGGTTCCTGGTTTTCCTTCCAAGATTCTTCCAAAAGAAACTCAGCCAGGTGGGAGCTATGAGTTTTTCCTGTAAGTGTCAGCCAGAGGTGGCTGGTCTTCATCCTGCTGTGCCTGGCACTGTCAGGTGTAAATCCAGTGGTGCCATAAACTACCAAAACCTACACCCTTGCTTGGGTTTCCGAGGAGGCTGTTCTCTCTCCAGCTACCCTTTTGCTCCCCCTTCTTTCATAATTTTTTGGAAGTGTAGCTGTCTCTGCTAGCTCTTCCCATCACAATTTATCTAAAATAAGATCACTTTGCAGTGGAAGCAAGTCGAGACATGATAGAAACCATCAGGAGCTGGATTTGGAACTTGGGGGGACTACCATATGTAGTTTCAGCCAGCTTCTTCCCAAGAGTTCACCAGAGCATGCAGGAGAGGGAGGCGAAAAAACCCACCAAAGGAAACTTATTTTACTTAGTTTTCTCCACAAATCTCACTCTAAAAAAGGCAAAGTACTCATTCCATTTGTCAACATCAGCAAGTGACTATGTAAAGAAAAATATCATTGTGGTGCTGACTTTGATACTTATTGTGCAGAACAGAGCCCAATAGGTGGACTACTTGGACTGTGTGAGGAATGATATGGTGTGACGCTCAAAGCTGGATGGGTTCTTCCGGCTCTAGCTAAGCTTCTTATTTTTCTCCAATAATAGAATGAGAAACGAGAAAAAGAGAGAAAATCAGCAGTAGAAAAATCAGTTCCTCTTTGTTTAACTAACAGTTTAATTTACTCCTAAACAAAACATAGGTGAAAAATGATAAGAAACAACTTTCATATTATGTTAAATAAATAAAAATAAGATTACATATCCTAATTATCTGGGGGTCTTACCGTAGTCTCTAATTTACCAGCTATCATTTATGCCGAGCAAAATTAAAAACAAGAAAAGTAGAGCTCTCTGCAATACTATAAGATTTCCAAAAACGAAAAATTTGTGAGCTAATTATTTCTTCTGCATGTTGGTGTGTGGCAGTTCAGAAGGGCTGATTTCAACCAGGAGAAGCTGATTATGGGTGAATGATACAGATGGAAGAAGCCCATGGTCACCAAGCTGCTGTTTGCCACCAGAGATTTGACTCCACACGTGGGACCTTACAACAGTGCTGAAGTGGGCCGCTCTGCTCGGGCTTGGCATGCAGCTCTCTGTGCCTTGGAGGTGGGGACCCAGAAGATGACTGAGGTCTGTGTGTGCCTCAGTGACAGTGACCAGAATTTCAATGCTCCCAAACACTGCCAACATCTCCGCCATTTCAGAGGCAGCTCATCAATTAAAATTATTTATCTTCGGTGAGAACACCCCAAGCCCTTTAGTCGTAATTTCCTCCCCTTCCTTTCTCTTTTTCCTCAAGAACTAAAACTAAGTATGAAAGATGAATATAAAATTCAAAGATAGGTATGTCCGTGTTCTGATTTTGCTTTATTTAGAGAGGAACTGATACTAGAACTGCAATAGGAGGAGACGACAGCCACGTATGTCCCTTCCCCATAGTGTCCGGGAGCACAGAGCACCTTGATCTGACACTAAGCTTTAGCCAAGGATTTGAATGCATTTTAAAAACCACTTCAAAATGAATAATAGGTATGGGTCTTCAGTTGTAAAATTCCCAATTAAAAAAAAAGGTGAGGAGATGTGAATTATTTCATTTTAGTTTCCTATTGCAAAGAGGAGACCTCCAAAATCTTCCTCTTTTATTGCAATTCCAAGTTGGGAGGGGAAGGTGAGAAGGCCTCTTTGCTGTAGTATCACTTCGGATAAATACAGCTAAGGTGAACCAAGATGGAGGGATCAGTGCCTCCCTGTTTCTCTAGTGAGGGCAATGGGAGTTTAATTCCTACTGGAGCTCAGCCTGCTTAGTGCTGGATGTAGCAATGCAGCAGCATGGACTGGATTAGATAGATCTGAGATGCTTAAACTGCCATAGAGAAAAGGGGATATTTCCGCTTCAATAGAGGCTCCATTCAGCTTTCTGATACACATCCGGCAAGTACAGCTTACCTGCCTTTGTGCTGAGTTTAAAGGATTCTGCTATTGGAAAACCCTGGTGCCAAAAGTGCCCGGGAGCTCCTCCCGACAGCTGCTGATCCTGAGAACACAAGTCACTCACCACGGTGTGACATGGAACTAAGGCTCTTCATATGCATCTCATCCCTGCTGCTGGGGTTAAAGTTGTACATGCAAATTGTACATCAGTGAACAGTTACAAATATCACCTGATTACTCCAGCTTTAGGAATTTACATTGATGTTTTTTTGTGCTTTGGAAAGACAAAATAAGAATGGGAAAATAGCCAGTGTCAGGGATTATTGTCTTGGACTTAAAAGTTTTACAAAAGGTAGCACATTTCTCGTTGTGCAGATGGTTAAGAGACTCTGACTGTAAAGAGCCTATAGGTGCTTTTAGCTCCTTCTTGTAGTGTTTACTGCTTTCACTTAAATAAAGAAAAAACTAGCATGCGTGTGGTTAAGCAAGTGATTCCCTTTGTGCCCCTTGGTATGCCAGTCCTCTTGCTTGTACCCACTGCTGAGGGACACAGAGGGGGGTTTCCAAGTTGATATTGGCTGTGCATTCCTTCCATCAGGTCAAAAGTACATATAGCCTGAAACAAACCTGATAGAGTGACTGCAGCAGGCTGGGGACACGCTTCCATTAGAGCAACGCTGCAAACAACCCTCTCTGTGATATATTTTCTGTCTCTCAACAGTCTTTCTCCCATAAACAAGAAAATGAGAAGCATAGCAAGATGGAGAGACATTTTTACTATATTGTGGCAGATGATATTCACTTAAAAGACAAGCAAATTTCTATTCTGGTGTGTGTTGGGAATAAATTTAGTTAAAAGCCAAGCAGAGTGTCTTCCTCCTCACTTAAAATATTACAATAAGTCACAACATCTGTATTGCAGAATTTCTTTTCTGTACGTGCACTGCTGTAAAAGGCCTTTTCACAACATTACAAGCTGATATAAAAAGCTCCTGGAAGTAACTAATAAAAAACATTAAAATGCTAACTTATTTTAGTGCAAGATATCTCAATATAATATGTTTCTTTAAAGCATTTTAAATAAAGTAAGCTTTATTACAAAACTCCAGAGAAACTGCTGGAGGAGGGTGGTGTTCTTCTACTCTTTAGAGGATCTCTAAAATACTGTGTGATGCTTCAGTTGAACTTAATTATTGAGATGTTAGACTTGGAGAATTGTCATGTGTTTGGTCCTTGAACCAAAATGATTTGAGTGAAACATTCAGAGAATGTTATCCAATGCCTTGAATGACAAAGGGAGCAGACTTCATCTCTGTGCCATACGGTGAGAAGACTTGGTGAGAAGAGTGGCTAAAGGTGTAATTCCTGTCTGCCCTAAAATGCTATTTTCCTGCAGCTTTTCGTCCCTGGAAATTACGTATTACAGACTACAGCTGCTGTCTACTCTGCAAAGTCAAAAGGATTTCTCACAGCATACAGCTCTATTCTTCTTCTTTAAGCTGGTGTTTCTCTCGGTGTCCCTCTTTCCCTCTCCCCTACTCTCCCACCTGAGCCATTTCTTGAACAGATTCCTTTACTTCCACCTCTCTTGATGCTAAACCCCAGTGGTAGTTGCAACCTCCTGGGAGGTGCAGTGCTCTCCAAAGTTCATTAGTCCCAGGCCTAAAGGTGCATTGGCAAGAAGGTGAAGGCACATGTGAGCGGCTCATCCTCCGGTGCCTGGTAGGAGCTTAAATTACCCACAGTGTGCGTCACATGCTCAGGGGACTTCTTAAGAAGAAGAATACTTTTGCATGTCAATGTCAAACGATGAATTTGATTGTTACTGGCAGCTTAAACTGGTGCATTTGCTGAGCGGTAGATCAACAAGACTATGCGTAACAGCAAGGGCAGTAGTGAAGAGAAACTCCTTCTCTAGGGAAGTTCACCAGAGTCTCTTTCCTCTGCCTTTGTGTAACCTAAATGCAACTCCATCGCAGCATCATAGATCTAGATGGAAATGCAATGTCAGCATGTTGACAGACCATCTCAATCCGCTTGCAGGCAGGATCCTTCAGACCATGGCTGCTGATCTCAGGTGGAGTAGAAGAGTGGTCTTTTTACTGTTGAAGACAAATTTATCAGGAATTGCGAATCAGTCTAAGTCACTAGACACTTACAGTTTCAGCTCTTCGTTTAGGAGGAAAATTTGGGACATAAAAATAGAAGGTTTCTTTTTGAAAGGCCCAATACCTTCCATCACTTATAGTCTGTGAATACTCAAAAGGAGTTTGCTTAGTCTCTGTGTGCTTAACCATAGTTGTGAGCGCTTTCTTCAGCTCTGAGAGTTAATGGTGTTCCCAACCCTACTTAAACTGGCAGAGCATCTTTCTACAGCCCATTACAGCTCCCAGTCGTCTAAATTACATAATTTGGATTTTTTTGATAAACAGATGGTTTTTTTTAATGACTTAGAACAGAAACTGATTTTTACACACTGTGACTGGAGACAAAGCTGTGTTTGGTTTCCTGTGCCTTCCAGTCATCTCCCCTCCCATCCCACGGTTAGTGCAAATCAACTTAAAAGTACCTCTCTCTGCTGTCAGCCAGGCACCTTTCAGGGTATTTCACCTTTTTTCCCACCCAACACAAATATTTTTATCAATGCTGAATATTCTGTGCACTCATACCACATTTCTTCTACCAATGAGGAGAAATGCAAGCAGCTGATTCAGTGACATCATCACAGGAGAAATCTTTAAACTGAGGCTCATCTCCTCATCAGTCCATAGATTGTGAAGTATTTTTACAATTAATTAACTTTTTTCTATGGGAATTTATCTCTGGTGAAGAACACTAAACTTCCACTGGGGTTAGAGCTTCGTTTCAGCATCGCTTTTTTTCATGGGCCTCATCCGCTAAAATCAGTTTTGCTCAACAGTATGCCTGTTCATTTTGTCTGTACTCAGCAACAGGGAGAGAATTAGCTTCTCCATCAATCTTGGAAACACCTATGCAAATAGGAAGTAAATTGATTGAACAGTACATCCCACCATGATGCTCCATGCTTTGATCATAATGTAGTCTGAGAGCAGTTCAGCATGGACTTAGAGAAGAATATGGACTTGTACATACAAGGATGTAAATCCTTGAATAAAATTTAACACATTTAATCTTTCTTCTTTGTTAATATAAGTACCCAGAAAAACCTGGAATTTATATAAAATAATGTACAGAGACACATGATAAATAGATGTATAAAAATCTTCTGGTTGTACATGTACACCTTTCAGAGGAGAGACTTTCGAAAGTAAAACCTTTACTTCTCAGAGTTACATCATTTTATGATTACTGGTTTAAATCCTCCCACTGCATAACTACCAACATGACAGTTATTTTTTGATTCATCTCCTCCTATACAATGTTAATTTTTTAATGTCAAATGTGATGCTTTTGATGCATTATAAAAAGTATTAATAGGTAATCTAATGTATACATAGGCCTTTCTGCGTAGTTCTGCACAGTCAAACTTGAAAGACCTTCAAAATTTGCTAAGTGACACTTTCATACCTCATACTGGTGAACAAATTAAAGCTCTTAGAGTTGATGCAGTGTGTTCAACTAAAAATCCTGCTTTCATTTTGGCAGAGGTTTTTCTCTTTTCTGCAAATCACTAAATTTTTTAAATGAAATATACGAAAGTTTAAATTATACTTTTTGACAGTTATGATTTAGTTCATATAATCAGTGCAAGTCTTTCTACGTTGTTTTCATGGAAATCAGCACAAATTCATATATTTGCAGAGCAAAAAGGTAGCAGGATCCACAAAATAGAACAAATTTCACAGCTTTGAATATCACTTGCATTCACTACAGTTGCAGCTAATTCCTGTTTTCCTGCCTGCACTGAAGTGCAGAACCGCTGAGCTGGACTGCATCTTTGCAACGTCCTCCACACTCAGGTAGAACACTTGCAAACCCATACGAACTCAGTCTCTGTAACTCAAACATATGCGTGTTCATTTTGTGTTCATATGTGCTTGCGTACCCAGCACTGATGAATCGATACTGATAATAATCTATACTGGATTTTAATATGGATTTTAACCAGAATGAGTATATTTTTTCTGGGTCTTTCCCAGCAGCTCGAATCACAGTAGCTGATATTAGAATTTTATGATAATGAAAAGGAGGATAAAAACAAATTTCTTATTATTTTTTTCCTTCTTTCCCTTTTTTTCTTTCTTCCTTAGAACAAGTATTTCTTCATTTCTTTCTTTCCTCTTTTGAAATAGTAATGATGCTGCACTGACTCGGTGTTCACAAGGTAATTTCACGTACCTGGAATTGGTGAGAAATATGTTTCTAACAGTTTTCCTACAGGCAGAAATCTGCCAGGAAATGCCTCTTAGTGGGACTCTGAAGCAAAATGGTCAATTCGAAAAGAAAGTGCTGATGAGCTTTCAAAGTTTTGGCCTATATTTATCTAGCATCATTTTTGTGACACTGACTGATGTTGATTTAAAATGTGCTCTTCTGCAGGGTAACAATAACTTAAAGCAGCTGCTAATTAACTCAGCTTTGTTCTATTCTTTCTTTCTATTTTTACACACTTCCTTGGGATATTAGAAGCAGAAGGAAAACATCCAAGAAGAAGAAGCAAGATGGCAAAGGAAAAGAAGTGGCTGGAGATGCAATTGGAAAATTATTGAGGTGAGAACTCATTTCATAAAACTTTGCATAAATCTGGGCTGCATATGTGCAAGGAACTGTGACTTACCAAAAAACACATCTGGAGCAAAGTGTAAAACTTGGTAATCCCTTTCCTTGTTTATAGCCAATGCGTGTTCACCTCTGATGTCTCTACCTCATCTTCCCTCCCCTGCAGTAGGTGGGACTCAAGAAGCCACAGGCATTCTCAGCACCCATCGGGAGGGTTGTGGCTGACTGTGAGCCCAAACAAAACACGATGTAGGCTCAGCAGGCTTTATCTCACATTTATTTGTGAATAGCAAACCTCCATGTGGAGCCATTTTGTTTTGATGCATTCTTCTTATATAATAGGTATACATTACCTCTATACATATATACATGAATAGAAGCACTTAGCTTTTAGGCAAGAAGAAACTATTTGTAAAACTGTTGCCCACTTGACTGCATCGTGGAGATTGCCTTTCTAGGAATCTTGGAATCATTCTAAGAATAGACGAGAAAGTAAAAATTTGTGTTTACACCTGCAGTAGGAATCTGCAGAAAGTCATTACCGCTGAATAAAAAAAGTAGAATAAAAAAGACTATCTGTACAGTATAAAACCTGATGTATAGTATAAAAACTAGTGGGGAATAGTTCTTTTATTTTACAATTCAAACTTGCAATTATTGGGTACCGCCTTTCATAGATATTGTCAGCAGGAAAAAGCCCTTAGTACCTTGTATGACAAGGATAAGATTCTCACTTTTAATGCTCAGTACTTAACACCTGAAAAACATGATTCTTCACAGTGTTCATGGAACAAAGAGTGCTGCATCAGTATGCTATTTTGAATACCACCCGTTGCTTACCTGCCTGTTGCCCTGAGTAGAATTTCAGCATTTACCTGCATTTAAAAGTTTCCTCTTCTATAGTAAGACCATCTCAGTAATACTGAGCACCTCACGCTGTGCTGTTAATTAGTGTCCATGTATTAACACAGTACTTATCTCTCCCACTAAAATCTCTAGCCAGTCTTTCCCTTACTGTTCAGATAAAGAGATTGAGGAATTATCAGTTATCCCATCATATAAGCTTTCTCATATAGCATCATCTGTTAGCAGTCAGTCTAATTCAGTGGTTTCCAAACCAAAGAGGACAGCCGTACGCAGCTTCCAAAATTGAATCGAAGCCTATAATCAAGAAATCTTCTCCATTAATCAAAGCAGGTGCTTATCACTCTTCAAAAGAGTATGAAGACAATAAACTACTCCATTTACTCTAATTGACAGGTGTAATTTGAGGATTTAGAGCCTCATTAATATTGACTGGAAAGACTTAAAGAAATTTGCAATACCATGGATGATGGCTGCTAAAGTGGCAGGACTTGAAAGAGTGCTGATGAATATTTGTACTTGCAAAAGGAACTAATTTCATTTTATTCTCCAAGGTGTTAATTATTGACATTCACAGTATTTAAAATTTCCACTTTTGTGTATCGCTTCAAATTTCCCTTTGAAATAATAGCTTTTAGTTCTCATAAGGTTCAAAAGAGTAGTAGAGATTTCTCCTGGTAAACCTGATCTGGATTCTCTCTAAATCTGGCTCTAATATTTTCTGCCCAGCACCCTCCACTTCTGCAAGTATCCCA
>VZTN01027543.1:0-23266 GCA_013400515.1 Erpornis zantholeuca | reverse complement strand
TTATTAGGATTTGACCTTTACATAGGGTGGCTTTAATATGTATTTTAAAACAAATATGGGTACTCTGTGAAATAGTATTGAAAAAGCTGCCATCCTCACAGCCTGTTCTTGTATGCGTAAACAAGAGTAAGAAGATAAAAAAGGCTAAAAAGCGACACTCAGTACAGAAATTACTTTCTCAGCCTTGTTCAAACAGGAGTGGATAAAGTCTATTTGCTGTACTTGTGTTCAGGCTGGTCAATCGCAACAAAATCTTTCTGGTCTCTATAGATCAGCTGTGGGTTACTTTGTCCTGTGTCTTTCTCCTGAACACGATTTCGGTATTTTTTGTGCAAGTTCCAGGTAAACTAGACAAGAGGACAGAGTAGGAATGGGAAACTGTGTCTCCCGTCCTGTGAACTGCTCTCACTTGATCCTGCCGTTCCTACAGTTTTGCAGGGTGTGAGGCCCTATTACCCATTGAGTCTCTGCAGGTGTTCTGGAAAAGGATGGTCTGCCTTCCACAGCTGAGGAAATAATCAGGTTCATATGTGGGAAAACTCCAAGGGACACAGTGCCTTCCCTTGCAAATGAATAAACATGAAATTCTGATTCCTTCCTTCTTAGACTTCAGGTGTTTTGTTCATATTACTGCGTGGTTTTTGTCCCAAAACAAAGTGCAGAAGCAGTTTTGAGATGCAGATGTGCAAAGCACTGGCAGATGATGCTCCACAGTTCCTCCTGGAGCAGGCAGGGCACAGGCCAAGCCTCCACCTGAGTACTGCAGCTCAAACAAAAGTCAATACTGAAGGGAAGACACAAGGAGAGCAATAATTTTTAAAAACCTCTCAGAAGGAAAGCAGAACATCAAGATTCCCAGTGAGGAGATAGGGAGCAGACAGCACAGTGAGATGGACCATGGAATGGAACTTAAATTTGGTACATTTTAGCAAAGGGTTTTTTCACTAGTGCTGTGATCTGCTAGCATAGCTCCATTGTAGCAGAAAGGGGCCGGGATATTCTGCAGATGAAAGACTGTGAAGAATATAATCTGAGTTACCTATATGAAGGAACAGCAGTTCTCCAGGTTTAAAGATAAAAAGGTACAGCCCTTAACCTCAGTAATCTGCTAAGGCCGCAAAGATCTTAACTGCGCTAAATTCCCAAGATGGAGACACAGGTTCTGTTACCATGTGTTTGATGCAGCTCTCAGTAGAAAGCTCAGGGGCAAAAATTACACCGTGAAAGGGGGCTAATATGTAAACAAAAATGTCACAAGAGCAAAGAGACCTGTCTAGAAGATAAGAGATCTTACTGAACCAGGTTGTTTATTCTGAGCTGTATTTATATAATCATGAACATGAAATCACAAGAGCATCTCAAATGGGAAAATAATTATAAGAATTTGAAGAAAAATATCATCTGGTCTTGGAAAGGTTCCTTTTCAAAGTTAAGTCTGTCTAATGCCTTAAAGCCTTTACAAAATGTAAAATGTTACTTATTAAAAGTGTTGCTCTGAATTTTGTAATACCGGTGTGCTGCACTACTTCATGGGAATTATGATGAGAAGGAAACTAGCAGGTTAGTCAAACCAACCTATTTCTTTCAATATCTAAGCAGGTAACAAAAAAAGATTTGAAACAAATTACACAACTCAAAGCATATATGTATAGTAAGGTGTTGAAGACCAAAAGCAGTAAGGTTTACATAATAAATACACAAACATATATGGGAACAGAATCATTATGTTTTTTAAATCATATTTTTCAGCAAGACATCACAATAATTATCCGTCTCCAAATATGATCCAATCTCAATTAAAGTTATCTTTAACATATCTGATTTTTGGTAATAGAGAGTAAACTGTATTATATTATAGACACAGTAAATTTTTTCTTCTAGAAACACCTTAAATTCAGCTTAGTAATGCACTGTAATGTACTTAAAACATAATATATTTTGTAATTCTCAAACAACAGGAATATTTCAAAGATCTATAGTGTTGATTCGCTCAACAGCATTGTGATTATGACCATGAACAATTACATAAGTGATCTGTACTCATAAGTTTTGATACACCCCAGTAGGAAAGGTTTTCCTTATGGGAAATGTAGAGGTACACAGTGACTTATCTAGGGTTATAGAACTGAATAAATGAATGGTTCGTGAGCTGAAAAGTTGAACTCAGGCAACTGACTTCTACACTGATCAATTATCCCTACGTAGCACATGTATCTGACATATCACTTATCTGTATACACTGTTATTGTTTCTTCATTCATATGGATGCAAACCCACAAAAAGAAAACTCACAGGAAAACATTCAAACCTTGGTAAGAGAGCGATGACAGGGGTAATAAGGCACAGTAAATAGAAGATGGGGTCTGTCAGCTGTCTCTCCATAATCCAGTAAGGGTTGGTGGGAGGGTTGCAGACCAGGCAGGCAGCATTGTAAATCAGTGAGAAGATGAGGTAAAAGACCACACTGCAGATCATCGTCACCAGCTGGAGCAGGGTCTGCAAGCACAAGTGCACACAATAAAGTTATGCCTGTGAGACCCTGACTGGGTATAACAAAGGTGGAGACAAAGGCGGTTGAAAAGAATGCGTCTAACAGTGCATTTGACTGAAGTCTCAGTAGGAGAAATAACTAGAAATTAATTTAGAGAACAGCAGTGAATTCAGTTCTTTAAGTAACACTTCCTCATGTACTGAGGTATGCTAATATTTTGTACTCTCTTGTCCAAAGGAATGATAGAAAAAATTCTGTCACTCTGCATTTGAAGGTATTAAGCTGGAGCAAATAACAAATTTTGTTATCATCTCAGCATTTTGTGTCATCTCAGTGCACCTTTTACTTACTTTTTGTGACCCAGATTTCAGGTAAATGACTCTAAAGGAGAATTTCATGCCTACACAGGATGCAACTGACAAAAAATGAAGAGTGCTATGAACAGGACAGGCCAAACACATACCCATGTTTTCATTTCTAGAGCCTGGTGTAAGAGAATGGTCAGGAGGGAAATGGTGTTGATGGGATTTCCAAAGGAAAACACGTCTATGTCAGAGTCCTTGTACATCTACAAAACAGGCAGAGAGACTGTGGTGAAACCTGACTACTCAGAGCGGAATTTACTACTTCTAAGGAAAACAGGAGCCTGAGAATATAAACGAGCGTGTTACTTACCAAATAAGGGACAAAGAAGCAAATGAGGCTCTGATAGAAGGCATCCAACATTGTAATAATAAAAGTTGACATGTTGTATATCTGCGGGAGTTTATAGGTAACAGTCATTATGATGGAATTTAAGTCTCTAGTCTGTCCTACAAAAATAATTGCTGTCCGTTCTTCTTCCATTCCAACTACTGATTATTGCTAACTGGTCTCCTCCATGAGTAAATTACTCCTGAGCAGCTTATTAAACAAAAGACTTATCTCTGAACAGACATTTTCTCTGTGTTAAGTAATGATAGACTATAGGTATATTAACAAGTCGACCAAGAGTCTTAAAAGATAAATTTCACTCATGTCACATCCCTTCACAAGGGATATTATTTATCAAATTTTTTATCAAAGTTCTTTCTAGAGTAATAAAATTAGTCAAAAATCCTTTATTCTAGTGAAGTACTTATTTTGTGCCATTTTTATTTAATTAATTGTCATATATAAATGTATCTAGTCACTTATGAGGTCACAGCTCCTATGGAGTGGATTGCATTGCTGGAGAGAGAGGAGGCTGGGCTCCTGTTGTTTCAATGTTCTAAGTAATTCTAAACTCTTCTTTCTTTCGTTCCTAAACCAAAAAACTTGTGCCCCTTGGTATTATCAAGCCGTTATTTAAGCAGTCATGACATACCTCTGAATTTTGTCCATTCTTGTACAGCTCGGGCAGACGTAGGAGTGTTTCTGCAGACACATCTCTATCTAGGGCTCCAAAGAGAAGAGGGGGCACTGAGGTGAAGAAGAGGTTGAAAAAAATCATCTGCCAATAATCTATCATGGTGCTGCCTGAGAACCCACAGAAGAACTGGTACCAGAAGAGCAGGCTGGCGTAGCACTGGGGAAAAGCAAATACAAACACGTAGTTCCACCTGTGACGTTTGTATGGGACATTGGTTTTTAACAGTCTCTCTCCTAAGAAGACAGGACTTTCGTTAGAGGCACAGCACTTCATTCCATAAAGCAATAGATCTTAAGGGTCTATTTCACAGTGAGACAGCTTTGACACAGTGACACAGCTGTGAGACAGCTTTCTAAAACCCATTATGTTTCTTCAAACACATATCAGAATAATTAAGTAAACTGTTCACAGCCCTGAGCACCAGATTTTACAGTCCTTTTACAAGTCTAGTCCATGTGGAATCAAAAGTGTGCTGTTCCCTAATACTACCGGGGAGATGAAAGAAAAGCAGCATCCCAGTCTGGAGAATTATTTCACATTGCAGGTAAATAGCCTCTGAATTCTAAAAGGATGTTCAATCATAAAAAGGAGTCTTTATTTCCACTACAAATATATTAGTGATAAGAAGTAATCCGTACTGAAATTTATTAAAAATTCCACAAAAAGCATTTGAATTCTAAATTAAAAACCTTTCATGCTCAGAGTGTATTTAATGTCAAATGAACTTGTTTGCCCAGTCTGGTAGAAACTGAATTACTTTATTGTTTCTATTTTATATTATACTTCAATGCAGACCTCATTTGCGAATACATTAAATTTTTAATTAAAATGACAGATATGACTACATCACTTCCTGCAATTGGTTTCAATTAATAACCAGAAGTTTAAAGGAAAGCAATTCTTAGTGCACACTCATCGTCTACATTCGAGAACTAATAATCTGGTACTGCTTATGCAAATTTTATTTTGAGGCTCATGAATAGTATTGATAAAATATCTTGTGCTACAATATAGAGCTGCTAAGGCTTGAGTACTTTTCCCCTCTGGAGTAATGTTATTTCAAAATATATTTAGAGCTTGTATTTTCTTCAATGCTCTATGCAACACCATCCTATGAAGAAAGGGCATACTCTAACCTTGCAAAGTGAAGAAACACGAAATACAGCTTCCTAAAAAGTATAGCCTGCAAAAACCAAATACAACCACCCAAACCTCCCCAGACCTGGAATTAACATTTGCTAGGGTGAAAACTTCATGATTTTAGTCATCTTACCACATTTTTGTAGAAAAAGTAAATCACCATCTTTGCCAGGCGAGAATAGCACCAATGTCCGTGGACAAGAAGGAGCTTTTTGAGATGCTTAAATCGGGATATTGCAAAGTCACTGGCCATCACAGCCTTTGGGAAAAGAAATAAGAAGCTATTTACAATCTATCTTTTTCACACTCTCTGTAATGAAATTTCAACATAGATGTTGAAACAATTTCTAACCGTTGAATATTTTGGAAGAAAGAAATCAAAAAACTAACTCTGAAAAACACAGTGGGAACATTCAATCTCCACAGAACTCTTCATTTCAGGAAAATAAGGAAGGGGATATTTGGGAAAAGATTGAGGGCAGAAAACAGTGGAAGACGATCCACAAAACTTGGAAATTCAGCAGATGAGAGCATTCAGAAATCAGCTGCTCGCTTAACCCTGGACAAACATTGCTAATTTTCTAGGCTCATAAGCAAAGAGATGTTTGTCCTTGCATGCTAATTCTTGGCTTAAAATGTTATTTTTTTTTGGCTGGACTTATAATTAGGAAGTGCGTACTAATTTGTGATGCCAACTTGGATTTTTAAGACGACACTTGAGAGTGTAGGGGTGTTTTGAAACTTACTAAGTACTTGACAAAAGAGGAAAAGAAAGAAATTGAGAGGATACCTGCATGCCTTCTTGGCCAGCTATTCCAATTCCAACATCAGCTGCTTGAATCATACTTACGTCATTTGCACCATCCCCTAGAGTTGGAAGAGAGGAGGGAACAATAACAGTGCAAGAAAAGGTGCCTCCATCAGAAGAAGGAAATAATCTCAGCTATGCTGATTATATCAACTATTCTGGACTGCCATGCATCTTGATCAGGAGAATTGATACATGGTATCAAGCACATCTTTGATCTGCTTTGATGCATTTTTATGCTGCGCTTTGATGATGCGCTAGTCTTGGTAGGAACATCGTCTCCCTTTCCCAGGAGATCTAGCTCTACTACGGCAAAATCCCATTATTGGGACCAGCTCTGTTGTAACAGAGCCATCCCAGCATCATTTACATCAGAATAATTTTGTGTTTCTGCTTGGCCAAATCCATAAACTCAGGAAAAATTTTACAACACCCTACTTTATCTGAATTTAGGACAAATTTGATTCAGATGGCAATGTAACAAGCCAGTTTCAAGAATTGTCTTCCTCATTTCAACTCACAACGTATGTTAAATATGTAACTAAATTTCCAGGGACAGAATAACCATGTTTGCTGCTTGCAATGTAGAGATTGTAAATTAGGTTAGCTGGTAAAGGTAAATTAAAGTAAAGGAAGCAGAGGGTTGAAAGCTAATGTTTTGAACTTTAAGGAAAAAATTTAAGTCTACAACAAACTCTGCCTTTTCTGTTTTGTCCACAGAGATGTATTATTTAAATTTGGAGTAATCTAAATCAATTCTGCAAGTATTTTAGTGACATCACTTAAAAAAATATGGAAGAAAACTCAAACTATTTCATATTATTTGGAGGTAAAAGGCAAATGATTCAGTGTTTAATATCACTCTGGACATAATGGTTTTTACCAGCCGGGAACATCCGACAGGAAATGAGCTTTATGAGAAGATAAAATAGTGACTGATTTGAGTGCTTTTCCACTCCAAAACAAGGACATTTCAGAGGGAATATATATGTGTGTTTGTACTGATGTGCATGAAAGGGACTGCTAGGTGATTCTGAATTTAGAATGTGTTCATCTTGTTTAAATTGAGGCAGATTTTCTACATGAAAACTGAAGGACTTCTATTTGGGTTTTGATCAGGAAAAATTAATCAGTGTTGTTTCCTCACTGCGTCTATCTGTGGCACAAAAATCTGCCTTGTATAACATAATCCACATTTCTCTTAAAGAAAGAACCTGCTTCCTCTTCCTCCTGGGAGATTCAGAGTGAAGGTACCTATAGAAAGGGTCATCACTTTCAACTGCCTCCGGACGAGCTTGACCACCATACTCTTCTGCAGAGGAGTGGAGCGGCAGCAGAGCACGGAGCGGCAGTGCTGTGTCACCTCCAGGAACTTTTCCTCCAGCCCCTCTTGGAAGATGATGTTCAGCGTCCGTCCATCAATCACAAGCCCATACTCGGGGCTATGGACCCCAGAGGCTGAGAAAGATGTTGTTGTGATGCCAAAAAATTTCCTCTGCGTTTTGTCATACTCATAATTCTTCCTCATGTCTTCCAAGGTTAAATTCAAGAGAGATTCACAACTTTCCTGGGAGAAAACAAACGTGGTTTTAGAAAGAATTATCTCCATCTCCTTTTCCAGCACAGCACCTTGTCAAGTGTGTGTACTATCATGCCAGTGGGTTTAAGCCCATCAGAAAAATATTACAGAAAGCTTACTGAGAAATACACTGATTTATCTGATTGGAAATATTGAAATGAATATGATGCCATCCAATCCTTCAGTGAAAACACTGCACATTTTATCAGCCAATTACCTGAAGAGGGCATTATTTTACAAGAAAATAAAAAAATCTTTACAGCAGGAGGGCATATGTGCATATATGCTGAGCCTTCAAAATTAAAAAGAAAATTTTCCTTTTAAAGAGATTGAAAAATCTAGTTCTGATATAAATGTGTGAGATATGGCAACATTATCTTCCTTGAGAAATAAACTGTGGTAAGAGAAACAAGAGGTTCAGATTTTCAAAATTATCCATTAACATTCAAAATGTGGCCTTTTTTAAGTCACATATCAGGCGTGTGTCACAATTAAGAATAGAAATAAAACTTCATGTTTTCCAGTACTATGCCTCAGGCAGAAAGTTCTTCTGTCTTAGCAAAGATGCTTAATTTTGCATCAGGTTCCCTTTTAGATGCCAAAAACTGGAACTGACTTTGTAGTAGATAGAAACAGATTTAAGGGGAACAATCTTACCTCTCCTATTCAAATCTCCTAAACTCTCTATCAGAGAGAACCAAAAATTATATCAGAGATATTTTGCTCCCTCTTAGTAATCGAAGTCCTCTTTGTGTATCATGGCCTTTAATATCCGAGGTGCTAATCACTCCTTTTTCTACCCTTTCTGTCAGTTTTATTCAGTGATGACTGAGGTCTATAATGTTATTTTCACTTTATGTAGCATAAGGTACATGTATAAGAACTTTGCAAGATTTAAATTACGCTTTAGTGGCATGTTCTAGAATCAAACATCTCTGACATCTAATAAAAATGCACATTTAAAATCCCTAAAAATCTTGAAGAAACATCCTTCTGCAAAAAAACCAAAAACAGTAGTGGAAATTCCTAGTTTGCCTTGATTTGCCTTTTTAAATGAATCACCCAAGCTACCTATTTATGCTGCATCTTCCTGGAATGTATTTTATTGTCAGTGCTTGAATAATCTGCTGGGCTCAAGAGGTAAGGAGAGACCCTTCACACTGAAGCCACTTCAAGACCTAACTGGTAAAATAAACAGGTTAAGCACCTTGTATATATTACTTGTGATCCTCACTGCTGCTCTTGGGAGCCTCTTTCAGAAGTTTGTCTTTGGTTTCATTTTCAGAGGGAACAATATCTTATTGTGTAGAAACTCCAGTATCCCTTGAACCATGGCATTTCCCACAAGTCCCCATGCGAATGCAGGGATCTCCTGAGCCTGGATCAAGGGCCCCAGAGGCTACTGTGGGTAAGTACCCGTGTTGGTATTTCCCGGACCCAGAGTTGTACTGCCTGTACCATCTATGCTCTGGCAGAAACCACCTTCTAATTTCCATCCCAAATGTATTAATTCTGCTTCCCATTAAAGCAGGTATGTGTTTCAAATGAAATTATACATTGAAGCAAGGACGTTTTCTGCGCCAGATTCCATACCATCTTTGTGTTTTTCTCTATTTCCATGACATTAAAACAGACAGATATTTGCATAGAATAAAATATTGTCGTCTGGAGAGCTACTCACTGCAAAAACAAGTAGTTAGAAAATAGGCCACCTCACTGTTTTATGCAATTGCCTACCATGAGGCAAACAGCCAGTATTTTAACAATATTTAATTAATCCTCACAACTGCTTTATTGAGAAAAAAAAACTTGTGTTGGAAAGCCTCCTTCTCTGGGGAGAAAAGCTGAGACAATCTAGATGGGTCACTTGTCTGGTCACACAAGGAGGCCCTCCACAGGCTCATGCCAACCTTTGGAAGAGCTGAACTCACTGTGCCTCCTGTTCCTGCTGTGTGAGGGCCATGAATGATGCTGCAAAAAAAGAGCAGGGAAAAAGCAGCAGCTGTTCTGGGGCACCTCTGGAGCTTGCAGGTCTCTATAGGAAGGAGGAGGTCACCAGCAAGAAAACACAAAAACGGCATCACAACTGGCATTTTAGACCATTTTCCTTTTAAAGATTGTCGGGGCTGACCTTCCTTAGCAAATGTGTCTGGTTTAACCATAATGTCTGGACATGGTGTTCCCATAATGCATTCACATGGTAACCTGTCCCACCCGGATGCCTGAGGGGATAAGGTGTGAGGCTGTGCATAGTGATGGCCATTCCAGTTTCTGACATTAAAACATAATTTTCCCGGTACCTTGCTTATATTGCTCGACATCCAGCAAAAGCCAAATTGGCTTGTCTAAAGCGTTTTACTTTAAGAATCCATAATGGCATTTACCCTCCTTGGAAATTAGGACTCTATTTTCTCTCTTCTCTTCAGACGTGGTCAGGAACAGCCACAGATTGCACCGCAAATTGTACACGGTGTTTTAGTGACTCACAGGAGCTGACAGACCTGCTCTTGAAGTTATTACCCTCATTTTAGACTGTTTGCTCCACCTACGGCCTGCCCTTTTTGTTTGCCATGGAAATTGACAGAATATTTGTACACATCAGCAACTGTGTGTGCCACCACAGAATGTCAAAGAAGTGACTGTGTTTTTAACTGGCCCCTGCTTAAAAAAGGAGATACTGGATTAAATTTTTGACTAGTAAATTTCTAATTAAGTCGAATTTTATTAGGGACCATGCAATTAAAAAGTTCTGATTTTACTTAAATCTACGCTTTAATATTTTTTCTTGGCTGACTCATAGAGCATTTTCCAAATGTCTCATAATAGATATCACATAGGGTAAAACTGAAATTTCCCTTGTAAAGTGGAAAGCCAGGTGTCCATGTTATTAAGCATGGTATTTAAATTGCATATTGCTTTCTTCCTAAAGCTACTAATTCAGGTAATACCTAGCAATTCAGGTAATTTTTAGAAAGAATATTTTCATTTGGAAAATTCAGTGTATTGTAATCAAATGAAACTCTACATAAGTATATTATACGTCAATTCATCCTGTTATGTGTGGTCTACAGAGTTTCTGGCCTAATGCTCTGTGGGATTTTTTGACCGTTCTTTGTTGAGTGAGGTGTAAAGCAAAAGAATGCCAAATCGCAAGACAAAAAGAGAGGGTAAGATAGGAAATTCTGTGCATTTTTTCTTTCTTTACTCACTTTGTTTTCAGTGTTAATGGTGAAGACAGTGTCCCTTTGGTTTAGAAGTTTACAGGAGTATGCAATATTTATTGCTGTCTCCTGTTTGTCTCCTGTTAACACCCAAATTCTTATACCAGCTTCTCGGAGAGCCACAATAGTGTCAGGTACACCATCCTGCAGGCGATCTTCAATCCCTGTTGCTCCTGGGCAAAGAGGAAAAGAAGAGAAATAATTTTATTTGTCTTGAAAATCATGTTGCTATTTTCTTTCTAAAAAAAGCTCTTTGCTTGCTGATCATGCTCCTGAACTTATGGAGAATTGAGCCAAGGTGTTTACCAGCAAATAAACACACAGGCACATGATCTGCATTTAGATTGAAGTCTGAATGTGTCAACAACCAAGTTGTCTCTTAATTTTGCTCATTGCAAGAAGAATACATTTCAGTTCTTCCTAATAATCCAAAATGACAATGTGCTGCAGAGGATTTACACTATATGCATTCTAAAATTACTGCATTAAGTCCCATCAAAGCAACAAGAAAAGATTAACTTTGACTGTTTAAATGAATGCTGTCCTTATTGTCAAGTCAGATGCTTCAGCCGTAAAATGCAGAAGAAACAGTAGAGTACATTCTCTTTTTGAAAATGCACAGACTTAGAAGCAGATGCTAACAATCATCCTGATGTTGATAAATCACCATCTGAATGTTACAATGCTCATCTCTTCCACTATAGGCCAATCTGAAGAGGCTCTAGTTGTGGTACCTTAATGAGAGATATTGATTTAAGCTAAGGGAACATTTTTTGCAAATTAAATTGTGAAAGCACACAGAACCTTAGTAATTGACAAAGGTAACAGATTCTGACAAGATTTATGTTACTACTTATGTATTCTCCTTATGGCATTTTCTATTATTACTCTAGTTTTTAAAATCTCTGCAGAGATTATGAGAAGCTGTAAAGCTTGTAGTCACAGAAATTCAGGATAAGGAAGTATGGGCACAAATTGTATTCCGGTAAAAATGGGACTGAAACAGCTCCAAAAATCAAAGTCATAAAGAACATGATATTTGGAAACATAGAACAGAAAGCACCGAGAAGCTCCATAATTTAACAGAATGACGTTGTTAGATATGGCAGTGATGAATGATGCAAAATTGTCAATCAATATGAGCTTTAACACTAAATACTTTTGTACAAAGTGCACAAAGCAAGCACAACAGTGCAAAAGCAGGAATTTAGTAGCAAAAAGCCTACATGTTTAAGTTACTGGGGTTTATAGCACAGTTTAATAACCAAAATTCTCTCTGAATTTGTGCTCAAAACTAAAGTTAATTTATACTATTTTATAGGCTTATCCAAGGACACGGATGCACTACTGAATTGTGGCAACTTCATTATCTACTGTGTCAGCTGAGCCACAATAACAGCTGTTGTACATGTTTTTTTCCTCGAGGCACACAAATAATTACAGTACACTTTTTAGAGTTACTGCTGCCCAAAGTGCACGAGAACTTGTGCAGACACTGTCATCAGATTTTATCTCCTTAGCGTAGAGATTTCCAAACGGCAGAGGAAGTTTTTTAGGTATAAACTACAACACTGTTTTCTGTCTTATTGCCAACACTACCACAGGAGAGGAAATGATACTTTACACACAAAGACAACTTCTTTTTAGCTACCCAGCAGGTTGAGTTTGGTCTCTAGATGCTGTGCTGTCTCTATTAACAGCTCCTCTCTGTTGTCAATTGCCGCTTCTGCCTCCTGACGAAAATTGACCCATTTTTGAAAGTCATCTTCATTCAAGACCTGCATAAGACAATTTAAACAGCTCTTATTTGAAAGTTGAATAGGAGAGGAATACCAGCATTCTGGATCACAGAGTGCTAGAGACCCCTAGCTAAACTGGTAAAATACTGTGTCATCTTTAAAATAACAAACTTTTCTAAAAGAAAACTGCGAGAACATGTAGTTTGTACAAATGACTTAAACTGAGACTAAAAAATATGACCTAGAGAAACTCTTGCTCATACAACTCTTGCTTAGCTAAGAGCACAAAGTTTCTGAGGGTTGACCTACATTTCTCCAGAGCTTGAATTTGACCTATTTGTTTCACGTTGACAAACAACTTCTATAGGAAGGTATGTCACTAACATAGCTAGATACAGGCTGAGATCAAGATTTTTGAGAGTTGAAAGCCAAGCAAAAAAAAGAAAGTTTAGCTGCTCTGCAGACTCTTTTTTTTCTTGCTCGGAAGCGCTGTAGAGTAGGTCATCTAAAATTACCATAAGAGAAACTGAAGCAAATGCTTTGAGACTGACTAAAAATCCATCATGTATTCACCTTGAGGAAAAAGAAGAAAAAAGACTCCAGACAAGGCAAACAGAAGGACAAAAAGATGGGCTGTGTCTGGCTGGTTGTTTGAAGCAGAATTAGTACCACTGTATTTTTCTAGTAATTCTATTGACATGTACAGACCCTGGTGCTCTCCCACCTTCTTAGCTATGCACAGAGTTCGCAGTCCATCACGGGCATAGTAGTCCAGATGCTTTTGTGTTTTTTCTTTTATTCTTTTCAGTCTTTTGTCTGCACTATTGTCACCTGTAAAACACAAAGAAAAGATTCCATATTTTAAGCACAAATAATTTTTGATCTAATGAACTAAGACAAAAAAAGAGTCGGCATTAGGGAAAGGTGGATTTTGATATAATATCGAGCTCTTTAAAAGCTCAAAAGTGTTTGCTGTGCAGAAGTTGATATTTTGCTAAAGATCCTTGTTTCTTTTAAGGTAACATTATTTGTGGTTTTGTTCATTAATATTATAGCACCCTTGCCCACCCTTGCCAACCTGAAAAAAAGGTCATGCCCTTATGACAGTATTATTGCAGAGTACACAATCCACATAGGTTAGTGCTGTCAGTGAATTTTAATTAGCCCATTCCATAATCTAAGCACTTATGAGGTTAGATGAATACCTGGGTTCTAATCTGCAAGAATAATACTAGAGAAAAATTATTTTTTTAATATTTCAAATATCTAGATACAATATTTCATGGAGAAAAGACTTCTTTGTTAGGAGACACAACAGAAATATTTCCCCGGCTAATTACCTTTGGCAGAGTCATCCAGGAGGTCCATTATAACAGAGTCAGCACCTTTGGTATAGACAACAATCTCCTTGGTTAGAGGGTGTCTCACCACTACAGACATCCTTTTCCGGACTGAGTCAAATCCCAAAGTGTAGAGAATATCGAAGGTCAGGTGTGTGCCCTGTGGCAGCTGCACTGTCACCTGTTCGGGTGTCCGGGAAACGAGAGTGAAGCTGTAGGCCTGGGCAGCATAGACAAGAGCTGCCTCATCTGGGCTCTCAGCCTCGTAACAAAAGTCTTCTGGCAGAGAACTCTTAGTCACAGAGTTAAAAACCTCATCCAAGGAAACACTGCTAATATCTTTGCTGCCTTTTTCTTGGAGCTCCTGGCCTCTACTGCTGGCGCAGCAGTCATTTTCATTGTCACAACCCTCCAAAGCAGCAAGAGGCTCCTCGGTGTTCTTTGCGCTGAAGCTTGCACCGAGGTCTGAACTAGACCGAGATGATGAAAAAGATTGACTAAGGCTTGCTAATTTTAGCCTTTGAAATATCTGGTGAATCTTCTCCAGGGTGATTCCTGAAGGTTTTATTGGTGGTGGGATTGTGACCTAGAAATATGAAAATAAAGTTAAAAATAAATAAACATGAACTACAAGATGTTCTCAAAACCTCTCTCTACTTTTCTGCATCTAAATGACAATGATAAGAAGTGCAACTCCCCCTTTTCCCCTCTCCTGCTATTTAATTGTGGTGCAAAGATTCAATAGAGAGGGCATAGTGTTGGCATCCAAATTAGATGGTGATTTTTATCTCTGAAGCAAAGATGCAATCAAGTCCTTGTCATTCTGTCAATTGACTGGAAGATCAAACACAGTGTGTGCAACAAACTTCTTACAGCATATACAATACAAAAGCTGAAACAAAAAGTGCCGATCCTGTATAGGAATAGCCCATAGCTATTCCTCAAACATAAAAAGACAAGCCAGGAAGTTATACACAGGCAAGGAACCAGTAGATACTACAGAAAAGGTAAAGGAACTAGAGGAGAACTCTCAAACAAGCCATTTTTCACCATTTCAGCTTTCAATGGACACTGCTCTATGTTGTTAAATGGAAGAATTACTCATTTTCCTCAGTATTTAAAGTTAGATTACCCTTTGTCTTGGTTCAGTAGCTGTGGAGACCAGGACTGTATTGCAAATGGCAAGGGCAAGAAAAAAGTCAGTAAAGGATGTGGATGTCTTTGTATGTATAAAAGGAGAAAGACTTTCAGTCTCAAGGGCAGCTTCTCTCACTCGTCTCAGCAGCCTGCTATCGGGAGTCACGTCTTTTTCCTGGAAGAGAAATTACCTAGTCAAAATTATCTCAATTTACCCTCGTCCTCAAGGAACAACTGGCAACTTCATAGTCTTCTAGGAAATGCCTTCTGTACTTAACATCAAAAGCTGCATAACTAGATAATTAGAATGAAAAGAGACTTCAAAAGGAAGATGATCTCAGAATTTTATTTCTTTTGAGATCTACTAAAACCCCTTAGAATCAACACTGTATCCCTTAATTTTGAAACTGCTGACTCCTGAATTAAAGGGCATTCTAGACGAGTGTATATCACCTAGAAGTAAAGCTGTGTAAAAGAAAGGCTTTGTAAAATCATGGCACCAGTCTGTTACTTAGGCTGAGTAGAAAAGGACTGCAGGAGAGTGACTCAGCTAAAATAGAGGAATGAAGCATGCTGCTTAGATGCCTCATGCCCACACCGTGGCATATGGTGGTTGGTTAAAATTGGTTTGTTGTGCCTTAAAACTATGCAAACTAATAACCGACTAGCGACATAAAAAGGCTGGGTTTTTGGCAATAAATATTCCTCTTTTATACCTGCCTGAAAGCTCTGCGTCCCTCCATATTGCAACAAGTGTACGCTTGGTTTCTCCCAGTTATTTCAACAGAGTGTGCTTATGGTTTCGTTACAGCAGTATCACTTTTTGTTTCCAGAGTAGTTTCATTTTGCATGCAGAAAAAGAAGTGCTCTCAAATTTTTCTTCTCCAGTTTTTTCAGTAAGTAAATAGATGCTTATTTACTTGTTCCTAAAATGTTTCTGTAATTTTAGTAGCACATTTTTTCTAATCGAAACTAAATCTGCAAGCCAAACTACTTAACAGTGTAACTTCCCCACAATTTAATTTGATGTACAGATACAGGAATATTACTTTTATTAGAAATTTCATGTTAGCGCAATCAGGTTTGGATTAAATTCCATATTTAACAGCGACTTCAAAAATTAAAAGAAGTCTTCCCATGAGCCAACAGTTTTGCACGCCTTCTTTAAAGAACTGATGAAGTTATTTAGCTGCTTTCTAGTTTATTTCAGCTATTACTCTCACCTCCTTCAATCTGGCACAGTCTTCCTAAGTTCTGTTAAACAAGCAACTGAAGTCACTCAAGCACCTTTTCGTCTGTATAGTGCTGAGCCGAATATGTTACATTCTATCTCTTGCTTGTTAAAGTGATAAGTGGTTCTTAAAAAAACCCTAATAATTGCAAATACTTTGCAGCTCAGCTGAGATCCAAAGCTGGGAAAAGGCTTTGCACTTTCCCTGCTGCAGAAAGCTCTAGATCTTCTGGCTTAGTGCTTTATAAACCTTCTTTAGTTCCCATGCAAGGACATATTTGCAGTATTGATGCAGTTGTTTCTCTAACAAACTGATACATGCTGAGGATAAGCCTGATTTTTTAGTTATCTTCTCAGGTCTTTTAAAAAGAACCAGAGGCTGAAAAGTTAAGGCTGCTGATTTTAAGAAACCATTTCACAATATTGCACTGCAGCAATTCTTTAGGTAATGGGACTGTGTCAATAGTATTCTTTGTACATAGAACAATCCCAAAGAGCCTAACAGGACAATTCCAATGAAGAACACATATGTGCGGACACAATTATCTAAACAGTTATGTCGTGAATTCTATTAAATTTGAAGCATAAAAGATTAGAACCTCACAAACACCTTTCACAGTTTTTCATCCAATTTTTTCATGTGTTGCCACAATTAGAATGAACTCCACAAACACAAATTAATACTTGTGGATCTCAGCTTCTCCTATCTAACATCATCCCACTCAATTTCTTTTTCACTTATATCCTCAATGTCTGCTGCAACTTCTTGTCAAAAAGGACAATGCACTACTGGGCATTTCACTTCAGCAGAAACTTTCTGAACTCAGAAGTTTCTTCCAGAAAAATTGAAAATTATCAGGGTAATTGAGGCCTCAGAGACAGTTTTAAAAAAGAAAACACTAAAAAAACCCCATCAATATTTATCAGAACAATTTTTCTCTTCTTTTTCACATTAAGTGAAAACAGCGCTGACCTGAATTTTCAGACTGAACATATATTAAAAATTCTAACCAAGCAAAAAAGACAATCAAATAGAAGAGCACTAATGATGATGAGACTTAAATTTGCCACTTTTTCAATGTGAACAATTTTGATAGTGAAAATGTTGATATAAAATATCTAGTGCTGTTCAGTTTTGAGGGTTTCCTCATTAACTTGATAACAGTTCTTCTACTTGATAGCATGAAAACCTGATGTCCATAGGACAGTGGGAATCTTCCTTCTTCATTCTGCTTTTAATAGCAAGGCACTACTTATTTGAACTATTAAATCTAGGATGAAATGTACCATCACTCTTAATTCATAAGAACACTTAAAGGTAGAGAGAGTAAATGTTAATTCTGCATCACGTTCCATTGTTGAAAAATGGATTTTTCTTACGAACCTCTGTCTGCTGACATATACACAGGCTTACAACACACTCTGTATACGAAGAATATTCAGGATGCTGCAGATTTGTGCAGAGTAAAAATGCATCAGACGAGGTTCCAAAGGGCAGGAACCATAGAGATACCGAAACAATCCCCATTTTTTTAATATGGAATTAGCTCAGCTGGCAGAGAAGGACACAACTATGTCATTTAAAGGACACAATACATGGCAGGTTCTGTGCAATATCTAAATGTCTCTATTTTTACCACATCTTTACAATTGTCATAGGGAGTTAAAAAAATTATCCAGACAGTGTGACAACTATGAGCAGCTAAGGCATTTATTTCCATGACAGCAGCTGAATCTTTTTCTGCAAAAGAGGTATTTGACACTAGTTCCTCAGATATTGCTTTACAGTGAATTTTAAAAAAGTTTATTTACAGAAGAAACATAAAGGGCCTGGGAGTAAAAAAAAAATAGGAAAATATACTGGCAAGGAATTTCTTTATCAACATTCAACAGTCATTATATACATGAAGTTCTCAGAAGTCATGACTCATGGATTCTCAAGAATCCACAGAAACATTCTCAACAACTCACGAGGTTTGGGTTGGAAAATGCGACAATAACAACTGGCAGAACTCCTATATTCCAAGAAAAGTAGGAGTTCCGAGTTAGTTTCTACTACATGATAGTGGAATTCAATGAGGATCTTAAAACAACTGTAGAAAATAAAGTTCTGAGAATGCTCTACTTATTAGACTTTTTTAAAATCAAGTTTTGCAAGTATTTTCCACGCCTTTAATTTTGAATGGAATTGTAATTCTGAAAGTGTATGACCTTTTCTTAGTGTTCAAAAAACTGTTGTCTGAAATGTCTGTTAAAAAACTTTCAAGAACTGCAGAACAGTCTGACTTTAATTAGACTCTGTGTGAATTTGGGATGTTTCAGACCTAAATTGCAACAGATTCTGATCCCCCCTGACTGCAGCCTGCATGCTCCTATTGAGGACTCCGATTCCAAAAGGCTTGGATTTGGATCACCAAATGCAATAGAAGGGATAACTTAGGGAGGTATTAGCTTAGTCTGTTGGTACTCACAATGGTGCTGCTGAAAGCCACTTGAGACTGGTTGCTGTCTCGTCGACCAACTGACCTGTTCCTTGTGTGTCCCTGAAAAGGTACCCGGGCGCTCTGGCACCTTCTCAAAGGTCTCATCGTATTGTGCTTATAAGTGGCTGGTCTCTCAAGATTTGTGGGAGGAAGAGTGAAATGTTGAAGTTTTGCAAAATCCTCATTGTATAGATCCAACTCTTTGTGGGTTTTCAGGCGCCTGGCTGTAAAAGAAAAATACAACCTTACCTCTTTTCTGTTATTCAGGAGGAATTCCTTGATCAGTTAAAAAACCTGAAACAAACTAAACCAAAACCAAAATGTTTCAAAAGCCAGCACCAGATAAATTTCACCGTCCACTGCAGCTTCTGGCAACTGCTACTCTTATCACTGTAAGAAAATAAAAATGTGTTTTCAAAGCAATAAGTTACTTTTATGGGCTTCTGTTAATGTTTTGTCTCTTCAGCTGCTTTTTGCAGTTGGAACAAGGAGAGTGAAATATGGTAATGGTAATTCACAAATTTGCTTATATATTCAGTCACAAAACAAACATCTTTTTAGTAGCTGTTTGCCATTTTAACAGGATCCTTTCCGCTTCATAGAGCATGAAAGTAATGACGAAGAAGGAGCCTGAGTCAGACACCTGAATTCAGAACACTGACTGCCAAGATCCTTCAGATCTAGCCTGCAGCCAGAAAAGGGTGCCTGTATTTTTCATATCACACCGAAGTAATGGTAATTCTTTTTGGACCCACTGAGTTTAAATACTAACTCATATCAGTTTATGAACTTATAAAAGGCTGTCTGGTGTTCATTTAGAAATAAAAGAGAAAATGATCGTTTTATGTGCTCGAGTGGATATTGAATGCAGGACAAATCTTGCAGATGCCCACAGAAAGGTCTGGAAAATCTTTCCCATGTGAAATTCTGAATTATTTAAAACACCTTCACTTTTGTAAATATCTGTAACAGCAGTCCCTCACAAAATAGTGACTAATCCACAAAGCTCTACATTCAGTCAGAGGGCTCAGTAGGTTTAAGTATTAATATTTAAATTAATAATATTGAATTGCTCGTACAAAAAAAAACAAGTGTAAAAAAGTGTCTCTCACCATTTTCCTGATGGGAAAACTCGATTCCATCAACAGTACAGCGTCGGAATACCATTTTGTTTTCTGTTAGTGTCCCAGTTTTGTCTGAGAAGATATACTGGATTTGTCCGAGGTCTTCAGTAATTGTTAGGGCACGGCACTGGATGGGCAAATCTGTTTCTTCATCATATAGGTCAATGTCATTGTGAATTAAGAAAACTTGGCCCAATTTGACCAACTCAATTGACACATAAAGAGAAATGGGGATTAAAATCTGAAAGAGAGTTTAAATTCTCAGTGAGCAGTGAGACAAATTTTGCTGCTTTCTACCAGCAGTGTCCTGGCAGAGGTTCCAAAGAAACGGTTCCTCCTAAAGACATTATTATAGGACTGATGAATAATAGTTCAGGGGAGATGTTAAGTGGGATTCTTAGTTTGGAATTCTGGATATAGATAGAAAAAAAGAGCTGACTTTTGTATATAAACATCCTCTTTTTTACATCTTCTAGATATTCTGAGTTAAAGATATTATACATGTGTTTCCTATCTATATCTTTGTGAGGTTTCAGTAGCAAGAAAGAAATCTGCAGCTAGAAAGAAAAAAGAGAAAAAAGAAACATTATTTCACACTTGGATAATTTGAAACACTCCTAGCAATATTTTCAAATAGATTTAAGAAGGCAATGCACAGCTATTAGTTGATATTGATTGTTCATTAGTGATTATACTCAATTTTGAATAGCTTCTTTCTTGGAGGTAACAGAAAGCTTTTTGTCTTTTACCTGCAAAATGATTATCATTGTCAAGAACATGTAGAAACCAGCAAGAACTGGAGACACAAAATTGCCACTCCCGTCTGGGGCATCATAAGGCGGGTGCTCCCAAAAGTTTCCTGTCCAAATGCCATGCCCTGTAAGAATGAGATATGAGATTGAAATCAGCTGAGCAGTGAAGCAAGTGACAAAGCTTGTGAAATGTGAAGATATGGACTGCTCTGGTGTGGGAATTGCTGAGGCTGGTCTGAAGGCCTCAGTCTCACAGAAATTGACCTAAAAGCAGTCAGAATTTACCCGTGAGAAACTGCAGTAACAGTGAAAGTCACAGTGATAGCCAGAAGGAGGATCAGCGAATGTTCTGGACACAAGGAGAAGATATTCTTGTTATGGAGTAATCAAGATTGTACAGGAAGAGACTTGCATATAATATGAAGCTAATTGCTTGTATAGCTTTCTCTATTGCTGGATGGTCATTGTTTTGTAGACATTGTTTTTGCTGTCTTTGTTTTTGCTACGTAGCCAATTATGCATCACAGTACCTGTGAAGAGGTATAAGAATAGTAGGAGAGAAGAAAGAACATTTTTTGTGGCTTTGGATTACTATACGTGTGGTGTGTCCGTCTCTACTGCCACACTCTGGTAATAAAACAGAGTGAGCATTTCCAAAATAATGTTCCCCAAGCAATGATGCAAATATTTTGGAGAATGCAAAGCACTTGCAGAGCTCTATATTACATGCACATAATTGATATGCTAGTGAGAGATAAATATTCAGGGATATTTTCATTCACTTCTGCTTCAGCAGGTGTTCTCCATGGTTCTTAGCTCTGCACAGATCTTTACTTGTTCTAAGTTTCCCAGCTGTATCTACTATCACGTACCCATAAAAATCCTCAGTGCTGAAGACTCTCTTTCCTCTCACAGAAACAAACCTTAGAACCTTTTTATGTAGACAAAGTAAAATATTTCTTATTCTCCCTAACCATTCTTGATTTCTATCTGTCTTTGTTAAGAGTTGACAAACCCCCTAAATTCGGTCTAGGTAACACATCTTTACATTCCTTCAATTAAATCATATCCCAAACTGCTTCTTCCTCTGTGTTTTAAACACCAGTATATATTATTGCACTGCTACAAAAAAACATCTGTTCCAAGACTTAACAACATCCCATATGGAAAGTTTTACCACTTTCCATACTGTCCTTATTGAAATAAACTTTTGTCAAGAATGTTACTAAATTTACAGCATCAGAAACTTCCCACAGAGCTAAGGCAAACAACTTGGCTTCCCTCGTTGCATCATTTGTCCAGATGCCAAAAAGCTCTATCAGTCCACTTCACATATCCAACTCCAACAAAACTTCCATTAGCACCAGTTAATCAAGCAGTTGTTTTTACAAAATCTGCCTATTAAATACTGCCAAAAAAATTCAAATTATTTCAGCAATGCTCTGTTCCTGCTTCAGACCACAGTCACGTCTGAATAAAGACAACTCTGCTCTACAATCCACTTCTTACCCCAATTTATCACTGTACGCAAGAACAATCCTGATAACTGATCCACGAGTGATACTTCTTCCTAGAACCCTACATTCAGATGAGGCTGCAAAGCAAGAACTCATGGTAAAGCCTTTGAACATTTTGGATGGCTGAAAGCTAATGGACTTTTTATTCTTTTATATGTTTAGACTATGATTTTTTAACCTGAGCAGATAAATTATTTTTAAATGCTGGGTTTTTTTTTTTTTCATCTGAGACTTCTTTAAACCTTAAATTGAAGGTGGCCCCTAGACAGCAGACAAAGACAAGTCTCTAAATCCACATGACAGCAGCCAGGGAACAAGGAAACTAAAAATTAGACAGAGCTCAGTTGTCAAACTGAAATCCCATTTTGGTGCCAAAAAGAGCCACTGCTACATGAAGCAGTAAAAGTAAAGTGATTAAGTCAGTTCAATTGTTCAATCTGTTTTGGATAGCCCTTACGTCTCACTGATGACTGACTGGTGTCCCACATCACATATCTCCAGGGCAAGGACAAGAAAACTTGATTTGACTGTTGCTAAAATCAGAGTAGTACTGCGCAAGTTATCACTGAAACAAAATTAATTAGAAGAAAAAGGGGCTCATCAGTGCCCGTGCTATGTCTTTAAAGCATTGCCCCATTCAAAAGTCAAAGGACTTACAATTTTGTCCTTTGATTAGAATGATTAATAAATTCTGGCCTGCCTGGGACAGATTGTAATCGGAGCTAGAAGGCAAGCAGGTTCTTAGACGAAGTCAAGAACCTTTTTGTGATTAGAAGTCCAGTAAACTCCAGTCAGTTAACACCAGTTACTAAATTCACATGTGCTGACCTGCAGGGAGCCCAGAAAAATGCAGACTATTCCCACATAAGCAACTATTTCATCAAAGGGGCTGTGAGAAGGAAGGAAGCCATGGAGGATGTAAACTGAATGAATGTTATGAGCAGATCATGTTCTAAATTGTGTGTCTCTGTTTAATATCACTCCCAAACATATTAGAGGAAAATACTTCTGAAATAAAACTAAAGCAAAATCATTTTTCTTTTTCTCTTATGCACAAGTAACAAACACCCCCTCAGGGTGTTCGCTCAGGAAGTGCTCAGGAAGGAAGGATCTCAGGTGGCAAATATTGATTCCTACAATGCAGTCACACAACGGCTTTCTCTTGCTTTACCTGTATTATACCATGGTGGGGTGAGTCCTATCTGAAACATTTATAGCCATGGGTGGCTTTTCTTCATCTGAATTGCTCAGATCTGTCATTTTAACTCATCCATTGGAAAGACCAAGAAGCCTAAAGACCCCAAAAGCATTCTG
>VZTN01027542.1:12931-24437 GCA_013400515.1 Erpornis zantholeuca | reverse complement strand
CTAAATGATCCTTTCATTTTAAAATACCTGTCCTTGTGACTATCTTTTCCTCAAGTGAAAGTCACAGCCAAAATTGAGCTGCATGTGAGAGCATGACTGTTGAGTGACATCCCTGAGGCAAGGACAGTGCTGGAGAAAGGTAACATTCTTTTAAGGTGTCTCAGAAGAGGTCATCCCTAGCTCACGAAATACCAGCATTATTCAACCTTCTTATGCTTTTCTATACTTTTCTTTTACCACAGTGGTTTATGCCAGTGGCATAAATGAGCCTTTGAATTCACTCAGAATGGCTATTTTTTGACGTGCACACTACTGCAAGTGGATACCTGTAAGAAGCTTTTATGGTGGGACAAAAAGTAATGACACCATTAACTCTGAGAAATTGAATATTTCTTATATTGCCATCATTCTCTTCCAGTAAAAAAATTTAAGTTGAGCACAGTGGGAAATCCAATTTATGCCCATGGTATAAAATCACATTCCTGAAATAATTCATCACTGTTGGAAACAAACCGACATGTGGAACTGGCACTGGTTTTAGGTTGCTGATGAAAGGGAAAGATGCCTTTCTTTGGTTTGCATTGCACATCATAAGTAGACACAGGCACAATGATAAATATCACCATCTCCTGATGCTTCATGCAATCCCATAAATGAGCGATTTATCCTCACACTGGAAAGGTTATAGGAAGCACATCTGTCCTTGTATGGTCTTCCTTTGTCTCTTTACATGATTATAACAACTACAGCAAAAACATAATAAAAAAATATGATTCAGGTAATCCTCTTAGTTCAGTGTTGCAGGGTTGGAACGAGCACTGTGCAAAATAAAAAGATAAATTTGTTCTTACTGAATAGTGGAAGTGTGGCCAAGGTACATTAAGTAGCCTCTTCCAACTCATGGGTAATAAAAAATTATGGTCTTCTGAAAGCTTTATTTTATAGGAAACTCTGCCATATGAATATTATTTTAAACTGTTGATACAATCGGTTTTATTTCTATTGTATGGTTTCCACTTACCTTTTGTTTTCCTGCCTTTTCTCGCCAGCTCTTCTAGCTACAGTCTGCATGCTGCAGCTACAGTTTAGAAAAGCTGTCTAATGATTTGGGGAAGGGACAGTATAGTATGGGTCACAGCTGTGCCATGGCAAGGAATTCTAGTATTCTGGACTTGTATGTTCGAGACAGACCACAGCCATGTTTGGGTGCATTGATTATGTTCTCAAGACCAAAGGAAAAGAAACCAACAGTTTAACAAACCATCATTCATCAAGAACAGAATGTATATGCATATATATTATTGAAGTTTTCTGAAATGCCTTTGCTCTTAAAGCATGAATTTATCTGAGCACATTGATGAAGTTTAAGGCTAGAAATTTCATTGTATTGTCGTTATTTTAGAAATGAGGAGAAATATGTCAATGTTACAAAATCAGCACAATGAAGTAATTTGCACCTCTTTTTTATAAGCTGCCTAGGACGTTATTTCAACAACTAAAATTCAGACCTTGCAAATCCTGGAAATCAGGACGATTTCAAGGAGTGAAAAAAAAATATAAAGTCATAAAAGGTAAAGTCTGATAATAGTTCAGAAATGGGTGAAGTAATAAATAAATCCTGAGGAGGATAAGTTGCTTAAATGTTTTGGGTGAATTTGTATGTGAAGTATCATTCTTTATGTCCTGTATTGATATAAAGATTAAAATAAATGTTTTGATTAAGAAGTAGGCAGTACAAGAATAAAGAAATAAATATTCCAAAATAGGGATGTGATCCTATAAATGAAAATTCTGAAAAGGTTTTTGAGGGCATGGTACATTACCAGCTGCAATAGGATTCTGCAGGTGGCAGGGTAAGGCAGTACTTAGGCTTATTAATACATGAAGGCCACCTTTCTGTTCCCAACATGGCTTCTCCAGGAAATACTTGGTTAAGGTTCTCATGCTTGAAGAAGTTGTTGAAAATTTGAGAGACTTTGGGAGAAACCACAAGACTGGTTCAAATGAGACTAGAAATAATGGCTGGTTTGATTCAATATTGGGGGAGAAGGTAGAGTCAGAAAACTTTTCTCTCTGTGGAAGGCAACAAAATATTGAACTTCTGAGACTCACAAGTATGACAAAAAAGATCCAGTACATGAAAGTTAAACCTCAAAATGGAAGCAAAGTGCATATTTTTAAACAGAAGTAAATACACATCGGAGCAATTTAGTGAGCACTGTTGTGAATTCTTGTAACTTGAAAGATTTCATTTGGAATTAAGTCTAGGATTGCTTAAGCAATTTAGGGAATTAGATGCTCAAACATCCTTGAAATATACTCATTAAATTATCCAAGACCTCTTGGGTTCATCTAGAAATGCAGCAGAGCTAAAAGCAGTGTGCTGCATCTGATTCAGGAGTGGGAAGTGATGGAAGGCACTGTGAAGTAGTGTCAGACAGTTTCTGTAATGTTACACAGCAGGTTATGCTGCACTGTCCCGGTGGCCTCTTTTATTCACCAAGTGTGTTTGTTTATTTGTGTGTGAGAACAGCTAAAAAGTGTTCTGTTCTAATAGGAGCTACTGGAGATTGCTGTTGAAGTACTTACACCCTATCTGTTCAATAAGATGATGGTGATTCACTCGTGTTGCAGTAGAATGTTATTTCACATCCATTCTGCTGCTGGTAGGGAAAAGATTGAAAGACCAGGCCTGTGTGCAGAGATGGCATGGACATGGCAGCTGAGAAACAGCTCTGTGTCTCTTAGGCTTTCAGCAACTGATTTTATTGACAAAACAGAAATGGTCAGTCATATTTCAGGACCTGCTCTGTGGTCTGAGTATGTTGACCAGAGGAGGTCTGGAAATATGATGAGGTAGATATATTAGCTGAGCATTTTTTGGTTTTCTGTGCTATTGTCTATATAAAGAATTCACTTCAGATCATTGTCTCTCACCAGGAAAACCTGGATCTTAGATGAGTGTGTCTGGCTGGCTCAATTTTACGTTTTTTTTAGTGTTACATTGAATTAGAGGCTATGTCAATGTCATCCAGTTACACACCAGTACAAGCAGTAATTTTGCTGTCACTGGACACTGCAGTCCTGACAGTAGAAATGATCAATTTTCTTTTTTTTATGCTTCACTTCTCAGGGTCTGCATGGCTAGAATACATCCATCCTATAAACTGGATCTGTTATCAGTACTAGTATTACTTGCAATCCAGTTTTCTAGTATTACTTTTATATTATCTGAAATAGGATGGTCGCAGAGAGCAAAGTAAAGCTCACCCATGAGTGAGGATGATCACTGCATTCCTTGAACCAGAGCAGAATTCCATCCTGAGTTTTGTTTACTCACAAAGCTCAGTTTTATGACATCTCAGAACTCCAAATTCCATCTGCTAAACACTATCTAAGTACGGAGTAGTAAGCTAGAATATTGAGGGTTTGGGGGTTTTTCTTTACTCTATTTTTTTAACAACATAGAAACAATGTAGAAAAATAAACAGTCTGCTTATGCTTATTTATACTTAATGTTAAAACTCGTGTGTCCTTCTTAGCAGCTTTTTAAACTTACCTTGTATTGTGTAAGAAAACAGTCCTATGTCAGCCCAATGTTAGAAACTCAGAATATAAATGGATATAATTTGTATAAAACTGAATTGAGTTGAATATAAAATACAAAGATAAATGTTTATGTAGTGGTTGATATTTCATAGATATTTTGGAAATCTGTTTACCCAAGATATCAGTAAAACAGGGTTATGATACTGTTCAGGCTGTATCAGTTTATAAAACCTATTTGTCATCTTTACGAAATACATATTACCAGAATACAAATTATACAGATGAGATTGCTGCATTTCTCAACTTTAACATGTTGAATTTCCGTGTGATCTAAGTCCAACATGGGGATAAAGTAATATGTACTTTAGACAAATCACTGATGGCAACTGTTGTGTGTCTTCTTAGCACAGCTTATCAAATTTCAAAAGGAAAAGCATTTATTGTGATATCCAATGAGGGAAGAAAAGTTAAAATTAAGCAAATTTTAAAATACATTACATTTTGAAGATCAGTATTCTAGGCAGGTACTTGAGGTGAAGGTGCTCAGTGTCCAAGAATTGAATTCTTTTTTGTTAATGAGTGAGAAAATGAAAGTGCAATGTTAGCCAGTTGGGATTTTTGGTTTCTGTAAGTGAGCAAGTAATAATGTAGCATATGTGATCCAAAAAGTAATATATGGCCTTGTTAACATCAATAGCTTCATAATGCAGCTATTCAAATGATATAATCTAATTTGCTCCTGTGCCTCAGAGAAGTGTCATGCTTTCCTGTAAGGCTGCTATGATTTTAGCTTCAGAGCACTGCATGAAAATGTTCTCTGGTCTGGAGGGTGCACTGCTTTCTGATGGGGTAGACCTTCTCAAAATTAGGTTTTTAACACTGTGAAAATTGAGTTACATTGCTTTCTGATAAACTCAGTAAGCTGATTTGGCCAAATGAGTTTGAGAAATACTTACCTAGAATGTAATTGTTATATCCCATTTCTTTACATTACATGATATATGCATGTTTATGCATATATGTATAACTAGTTTCCCCAAGCATTTTGTAAAAATAACTAATAAATGTAATTTTTCTTTTTATCTATTCCGTTTGAAAGTGTATCTCAGAAAGTGTGTTGCCTCATCTCCTTGAGGACATATGTTCCATCTCCTCCTGGAACATAGCTGTTCCACTAGGTACAAAATGGACTGAATAGGTCAAAACATATTTTCTTTCATATACAATGTGGACTCTGTCCAACAGCAAAATAATGATAGGCAGAACTGAATGCAGTCAGTGTGACATCAAGAAGGTGATCACCACTGGGTCAAAATGAGACTTGAACTATAGAGCTTCTTAGATGAAAGTTCAGAAACAATCCCCTGTAAGAGGGATTAAGCAACTTTGTAGGGGATGCAGGTATTTTAATTCACAGAAAATAAGCAGGATGTGATACTAAACCCAGCACTTCCATGAAGATGCCATTGGACCAGTGTAGGATCATTCTTAGTGGAAATTTGTAACAAGGATGAACGTTGTCCTGCAGCAAGATTTCTGATCTGGCTTTGACTCTGATATTTGCTGACACCAGTCAGATTTCTTTCAGTGTCATGACAAGAGTTGGTGTCTTAGAGCAACAAAAAGCAAAGAAGCCTGTGCTGTGGGGAAAGCATGATGCATCAGATGTAACAGGGCATACATAGTTTCAGGAATTACCTTATTTGAGAGAGCACCTGGTTTAGGTTTAGACAAATTAATACCTTGAGACTGTTTGGATAGCAAATTGCCCTCGTTGTCAAGATGTTAATAGCCTGAGTATCTGAGAAAACAGAAAATAATTGCTGCATCCAGATATTCTTCTATTACAAGAATTTATTCATCCTGAACTGCCTGACCACTGTAGTTTTCAACAACATGGTGAGTTTTTTATTTTCAATTACTAATCTTTACTGTACAGGATACTATGTAAGATTGTGTGCGTCTGTTTTCTCTGGGTAACTGGTTAGCTGTCAGGGAACAAGAAAAAAAAAATCAATAATACCAATAATTTTTAGCTCTTAAATTCTGAATTAAATGTTTCTTGTATTAAGCAGTGTCACTATATATACAGCTCTGTATGGGTATTTTATTTTGATTGCATTTACTTTCTGTCATTTCCTTATATTTAAAGAAATTGATCATAGAACCATAACATTGTTTAGGTTTCAAAAAATCATTGAGTCCAGCTATTAATTTACTACTACCGAGTCCAGCTCTAAACCATGTCCCTGAGTGCGCAATCCACACATCTTTTAAAAACCTCCAGGACTGGAGACTCAGCCACTTCCCTGGGAGCCTGTACTAATGCTTGACAGTCCTTCCCGTGAAGAAATTTTTCCTATTATCCAATCTAAACTTTCCCTGGCACAACTTGAGACCATTTCCTCTGGTCATGCTGCATGTCCCTTAGGAGAAGAGACTGACTTTCACCTCATAACAACCTCCTTTCAGGTACTTGAAAAGAGCAATAAGGTCTGCCCTCAACCTCCTTTTCTGCAGGCTGAACACCTCCAGCTCCCTCAGCTGTTTCTCATAAGCTTTGTGCTCCAGACCCCTCGCCAGCTCCATCCTCCTTCTCCAGACATGCTCCAGCACCTCAGTGTCCTTCTTGTAGTGAGGGGCCCAGAACTGAACAGAGTATTCGAAACGCAGCCTCACAAGTGCTGAGAACAGGAGTATGACCTCTCCCTAGTCCTGCTGGCCACACTATTTGTGATACAATCCAGGATTCTTGGCCACCTGAGCACACACTGGCACATGTTCAGTCGCTGTCTAGCAGCACCCCCAGGTCCACTTCCAGCTGCCCTGCCCCAAGCCTGTAGCATTGCCTGGGATTGTTGTGTCACCTGTTGTGACCCAGGTGCTGGATCCAGGATTCGGTTTATTTGGCCTTGTTGGTTTGGTTGGCCTCAACCCATCGACCCAGCCAGTCCAGATCCTTCTTCCACGCCTTCCTGCACTTCAGCAGATCAACACTGACCTAACTTGTTTTAACCTCCAAATTGACTGAGGGTGCACTTGGTCACCTTGTTCAGAACATTGATAAAGATATTAAATGGGACTGGCCCCAACACAGACCCTGGTTGGGGAACAACCTGTTCTCTTCCTCGGAAAGCTCTGCCACTTAGGGAGGAGTTCCCCCGCCGGGGTGCTGAGAGAGGGCACAGCCCTGCAGCTGGCACCAGGATGGCAGCCTGCTCTCACCAGAGCTCTGTCTGGGCAGCTGCATTAGCCCTTCCTGCGAGCCCTTCCACACTGATTACTTGCTGGAAACACATACCTGGCATAAATTGAATTATCTGGTTTCAGCTTAGATTAAGTACTTGATTTGTAATTAAAATCCAAGCGTAAAACAAATTGAGAATGAGATATGCAGTTTATTGAATCAGTAGACAACTGCTTTCCTGTTCTGTCTCCAATGCAGCTCCATTTGATTTACTAATTATGTGCAAACTATCGTTATGTGGTGGTTCTTCATAACAATTTTGGTATTTCAGCAGATAACCTTCTTGGCTAGAATGACTGAAATGGATTGGTGGAGTAATTTGTATCATTGCAGTTACTGATAATTTGTATTGCTACACAATCTCTCAGACTGTTCATTTCATATATGTTTGAGAAATAAAAGCCTACTTATTTTCTGCGAGGAAATCTTGAATAAATTTAAAGTTTTGCTTTTTACCAAGATATGATATGATACTGTTTTTTAACTTTAAAAAATGTCTTCTACTGAGCAGCTGGACCTCTGTACAGAAGGAGGAAAAATTCCTGACTTTGAGATATTGCTAGTGTTGGTTACCCTTCTAAATGCAAAATTATCTATACTCTCATTCATAGCTATAGAAGTCCTAAAACAAGGGAAGATATGTGAGGCATGAATGATGAGTTGCCTTCTTACAGGGAGACAGAATGCAAATTTTTGGCGTATTTTTCAAACTTGAATTATTTATATATCAAATATTATTCTAGCAAATCGTGATTAATCTTAGATGAATTCTCTTAATCTCTTCAAAAGTTTGCCCTGCAGTTCTTTGTAATCCTCCTGACTCCCCCAAAATTTATGAAAGATGGACTTCCATATACAGGACAAAGTAAATATTATTTAGATCCCTAAATCTCTGTAGCTATGTTAATATATATTCCTTTTTTAATCATAAAAATAATCTTATTATAGCTAGGAAAATAAGGTATTATTTTGGTGCAGAACCTGTTTAATTAGTGAATTATAAAAACTCAGCAATAACACAATAAAAAATCTGATTCAGATAATCTATTTAGTTCAGTGTTGCAGGTATGAAACCTGCACTGTTGTTCCAGTTTGAGACAAATTTAAGGAGAATGCTCTGGGGAATGCTCTGGAAGGAACATCTCTTCTAATAGAAGGCAGGTTTCAGCAACCCCTCCCCCACAATATTTTTTATATTGCAAAATAAAAGATAAATTTATCCTTACAGAATAGTAAATATCTGATCAAGGTACCTTGGTAATGTCTTCCAACTCATTGGTCAGTAATTATACTAAGTAGTTACACTTTTGAGTGGGAGGAGTGATGTGAGGGTCCTGAAAGGGGATGGATCTGCAGGGGGACGTGCTGCTTGTGGCAGTTTTAGAGGGCAATAGCTGTCTCAGTACCCCAGTTTTGTTGCAGGTGACAAAGCTTGAGTGATCAGTGTCACTTTGTTATCAGATACGACTGGAGTCTGCAGTGTTTGAAACCCCTCTGGGAAATGGGAATATCTGTGGGCTGCTAACAGCCTTTAATTGCTTCCACCAATGCCACTAAATCCAGATGTTTGACAGGACTCAATATTGCATTTCTGCTATTGCTGATTTCTGTTGGCATGCTTGTCTCTCATGCTGTACCGTGGGCTCATGGTGGAAGAAGTTATTTATTTGAAGAAAGCTTGCTCTACAGGGAGGGGCATTCCCTGGGAAATCTGTTGCTGAGCACCATTAATTCTCACCTGCCATCATCACTTAGCCCTCAAATAGATTGTGTCAATGCTAGTGTTGCAATTTCTGTTTTCAGGTGTGATAGCTGACCTTCTGCTTGGGGGATAATGTAAAGGCTGGCAGAGAGGTGTACTCACTGGGAAGGGTGTTAACTCAGAAATTATTATTCTTTTGATAGCCAAGGATCATCTCTTTATCTAAGCATGAATGAGTATTAAATTGGGTGAGAAATGTAACTGATAAATGTTATTGCTTACTATAGCATATTGTTATTTATGTCACAATTTAAATTATGTGCTACCCAGAAATTGTAGTGATGGCTGTGTAATAACTATTTATCTTCAATGCATATAATATATTATTGTCCTATAAATGAGTTGCTTTTTTTCTTAAAATGTGATGGCACTTCCTATTGCACCAATTCTGAAATGACTATTTAATATCAGTCACAAGTTTATTTTGCTGCCTTATAGATGCTCTTTAATAACTTTAATTATTTAGTTTTCATTCTCAATTCTCATTCTCAAATCCTTTCCACAAGTGGCATTAGTCAGGGTGCTAAGGATGGGTACATATCGCCCAAGGTATTAGTGGTTTGGTCTAAATTGTCTGGAGTCTGTCTTAGGCTGTGGAAATAGCAGCAAAAAAAGAATTGGTTTTGACCAATTCTCCAAATGATGAGGACAGATTACCCTTCTTCCACCTCTAGATGTGCCCTCTCTCTAACTCTAGAGAAATCACTGGCATGTGGCTGAGATCAGGTGATTGATTTTTTAAAAAATATATTTTTTAAATGAATGGGAGTCTTTTAAATTACTGTTATTCAATAGTAGGCTGCCTTCTTTCAGAGCAGCTAAAATAAGAACATTTGGTTAAGCACAGAACCTATTTTTGGTTTGTGTGTGGCTTTCCAATATGAGTTACATTATGTAATATTTTCATCCATGTATTCTTGAATGAATAAAGAAATACAACCACCCAAGAATACACCTGAAAGCAGTTTGTCTTAGTAAGAGAAATTTGTCGTTCATTCTCTTTGGTTGTTCAAAATACAAGTTACAAAAGCCAATCAAGCCTACAGTATTAATGTTTTACACTGAGCGTGTTCTTTAGAATAGAAATATTAAGAATATGTCAGTCATATTTCTCAAAACCTGTTTTAGTCCATGCAAAGCACTAGAAGGTTTGTGCTGTAACATGTGGTGCACATTTGCAAACCCTGGTTTGTGACATTAAATGACAACACCTAGAAAGTATCCTTTATATGTCTTCTTTCTCCTCTGCATGGTTTTAACCAGGGGTTTTTCTTCATTGAGGTACCTCCCTAGTGTGTGTTTTTCTGCTTTTGGAAGAGGAAAGTGTTTGGTAGGCATTTTACTTATGTATTTTCCCCTTGGCCTGAAAGACTCCCTTTACCTATTATGCTTCTGCTTTCCATGTTCCTTCATTTTCAGAAGCTAAGGAGTATGGACTAAGTGCTACCATTCTCAGGAGAGCCTCCTTGAACTGCTTGTGTCTGGCAGCAAATACTTTTTTCTACTCTCTTTTCACTTCATCCCAGTAGGGATGATTCTTTCCCTAGAAAAGGATTATCTGGTTTATGAAATTTATCCTGTGGCCAGACCTAACAGCAAGAGAATCTCCTGTCCTGGATTATAGGGACAGGAGAAACGAGTTTGCAGAAGACCAGAGTTTTGCCATTGCTTCAGCCTGTTACGTAACAGAATTCAGAGTTGCCTTTTTATGGCAGAAAACAGATTTTAAGGGGAAACCCACATTTCCTGTTTAGCAAGAGAAAATTTAGTTATAGTAGAGGAATAGCTGGATTTCAGCAGGGTGAAAAACTACCAGATCTTTCTTTTAAAACCCTTCTCCTTAAAAGGCAATTTACTACACAGAAGTGCAGTCTGGCAGTTTTCTGAAGTGCAATGAACTATTTCTTAACACACCATATTAATGGTCCTAAGAACCTGCAGCGCAGAGCACACTCTTCCAGTGTCCTGTAGCCATCCCTTTTTTAATTATTAAAATAAAATTATCCACAATTTCACCTTTTACATTACTGCTATGCAATCTCAGACTAAAACACTGTTATGTGCATTTTTCATAATATTTATGTTTGCAGACCACTTTAACTTACAACAGGAAGTATTTCTACCAAATATGTGATATATTATTTGTTCTGAAAATTACATAGCTTGACAGAATATATTATTCAACCTACTGCTGAAGTGGGATCGAAGTGCTTCATAGGCCTTGGAATGGATCTGGAAGTTGCTGGGCAGGAGGCTGTGCTGGGTCATAAAGTTCACTTCCATTTAGCAGATTCGATTTTTTCCTGGACTTTCATACTAGAAAAACCAAGGCATGTGAAGACTTCCTCTGTTTGGAAAATATATTCTGCAGAGCTAGGGTTTCATTATTAATATTTTATACTGGGATTTTTCTTATTGGTGCTTTTTATCTTTCCATTATAGAGTGGAGCCTATGTGAAAACATACTAAAGCAGCTGTGTATTATTAATCAATATAGGACAACTTATAATTTGGGCCTAAAAACTAGGACTTCTTCAGTCACTGCACAATTAATAGCTATTATAATTCTTGACCAACAATCCAGAAAAACCCATTTGTGCATAAGTAACAGCATCCTACTTTTTCTTTTTTAACCTGGTATTTGTTTTATTTGTATTTTGTAACAACTCAAGCACAGATTGTTTTGTTACTTCCTAACTGCCAGAGAGACAAGGAAAATATACTATCTAATGTGTACCTTTAATGTATACAGGTGTGTTATGTGTTGTGTCCTACTTAGGCTGCAGTGCCTAATCTTTTCAAATCATTCTCTTCTCTCTATTTTCCATATTATCACAGTTTGGATACCAAATGTCACACTTCTGCAACATGCAACCAGGCAACATGCCTACAACTATATTTAGCCATTTCACAAGTTCCAAGCTAAATGCATACTTAGAGAATGTGAA
>VZTN01027542.1:707-12888 GCA_013400515.1 Erpornis zantholeuca | reverse complement strand
AAAAAAAAAAAGTGAAAGTAGTTACTGGATAACAACAGGGAATAAACTGAGTGAGGAGTAAAAATCACACAGAGCCTTTTCATATCAATGTTCTGTCATGTTAGGCATGAAATGTATGACCTTTATTGTTTGGCTGCACCATTCCCATAGAAGATAAGAATCTGCTTTTAACTGTTTCATGCAGTTAATGATAGTCTCTGATGGTCTTCAAGGAATTAATTTGGCAGTTTGATAATATTTGCTTGCAGGGTAAAGCCTTCTAGCAACTGTAAATGTAAATTCTTAGTAAACTGTTATTGTTTTGTCAGTGTTTTTGGAAAGTCACAAATACTTAAAGACACTGCTTCAATTTTGGGCAGATGTTTTGCAGACTTTGTATCAAGAACACATTCTTGACTGAATGCATAAAGTCTTGATACATTGCATGTTTCTGAAAAAATCCTTCAGTCGAAATATCAGCTGTAATTCCTCGAGTTCTATCACTGTTCACTGACTTTTATTTTGCTTCTTAAATAATTTTCTCTACAGTGGTTCTACCTAAAGGGACTATTAAAATTCAGAGTCATTGAATCATGCAGAGCAAGAATGTTTATGCATGTGCTGTGCAAGTTAATAGCCAAAGTTTATACAAGCAAAGACTGTCTTGTTTTATATGGATGTAGAGAGCTTTTTCAAAGCACAGCTCATTTGTTTCCACTTCACAGTAGAATCTATGTTGTGATTAATCAATAATGAAAGTATTAGATAAAAACTTCTAAAAAGGATAATTATTAATTAATAATGTTGTTCTGCAACTTCGAATTACTATGCATTGGAAAATATAACCTGGAATATACAGTCAGTGAAAATAGAGCTGGGGAAGTGATACCACGGTGTCATAGATTGGGAACTAGGAAAGATCTGGAGGGGTAGGAAAGCTGAAAAAAAAAGAAAATGTCTCGCCTCATGAACATGTTCTTTTATAACTTTTTGTCCTCAGTAGGCACTCAACTTTCAGTCTTCTGAGAAGTTCATCTTGTTTGTCAAGTTTGATAAGTATGATATACTATCATATCACATAGTTATGATATACTAGCATACAATAATAGAATGCTAAGGGTTGGAAAGGACCTTAAAGGTCATCTAGTCTCAGCCCTTCCCTGCCATGGGCAGAGACACCTCTCAGTGGAATCATAGAATCAGAGAATCATAGAATGACTTAGGTTGGAAGGGACCCTAAAGATCATCCAGTTCCAAACCCCAAACTTGCCATGGGCAGGGATGTCACCTTCTAGATCAGGTTGCTCAGGACCCCATCCAACCTGACCTCAAACACTTGGACAGTGTACCCATAAGTTTTGGCAACCTCTTCTAGTGCCTCATTACCCTCACAATAAAGACTTTCTTCCTAATATCTAATATAAATCTTCTTTATTTTAGTTTAAAACCATACCTCTTGGCTTATCACCATCTCCCCTTTTTTTGCACCTCCTTTAAGAACTGGAATGTCACAATAATGTTTCCATGAAGCCTTCCCTTCTCCAGGCTAAGCAACCCCAAGTCTCTCAGCCTGTCTTCATAGGAGAGGTACTCCAGCCCTCTGACCATCTTTGTGACCCTCCTCTAGACATTCTACAACAAGTGCACACCTTTGTTTTTGCTGAGGACTCCAGAGCTGGATACAGTACTTCAGCTGGGGTCTCACAAGGTCAGAGGAGAGGGGCAGAATCACCTCTCTCAACTGCTAGCCACACTACGTTTGAAGCAGCCCAGGATGCAGTTGGCTTTCTGGGCTGTTGAGTGCACACCATGGGCCCATGCCCAACTTTTCATCCACAAGAACCCCCAAGCCCTTTTCTGCAGGGCTGCTCTTAATGAGTTCTTCCCCCAGTCTGTGCTCATGACTGGGATTGTCCGGACCCATGTACAGGACATTTCTCTCGGACTTTTTTGAACTTGAGGTTCTTGTGGGCCCACTTCTCAAGCTTGTCCAAGTGCCTCTGGATGACATCCCATCCCTCCATTGTGCCAACCACACCACTGAGCTTGATGCCAGCAGCAAACTTGCTGAGGGTGCACTCAGTCCCACTCTCTGTGTCCCTGATGAAGATGTTGAAGAGCACTGGTCCCAGGAAAAAGCCCTGAGGGACATCACTTGTCACTGGACTCCATCTGGATGTAGAGCCATTTACCACAGCTCCCTGGCTGCATCCATCCAACCAATTCCTTATCCACTGAATAGTCCACCCTTCAAATCCATGTCTCTCCAATTTGGAAAGAAGGATGTCATGTGGCACTGTGTCAAAGGCCTTACTGAAGGCTAGGTAGATGGCATGGATCAGTCTTCCCTTTTTGACCATTGCAGTCACTCCATCACAGAAGGCCACCAGGCTGGTCAAGCGCAATTTGCCCTTAGTGAAGCCATGCTGGCTCACTTCAATTACCTCCTTGTCTTGCACGTGCTTCAGCATTGCTTCCCTGAGGATCTGCTCCATGATCTTCCCATGCACAGAGGGAAGGTTCACTGGCCTGTATTTCCCTGGGTCTTCTTTTCTCCCCTTTTTAAAAACAGGATTAATGTTTCCCTTTATCCAGTGACTGGGGATTTTGCCTAACCACCATGACTTTTCAAACATGATGGAGAGTGGCTTGGCAGCAACATCAGCCAGTTCCTTCATGACTCTGGGATGCATCTCATCAGGCCACTTAGAATTGTAGATATTCAGTTTCATCAAGTACTCCCAAACCTGCTCTTCAGATACAGGGGAAGGACTTTGCTCCCCCAAGCCCTACCTAGAGGCTGAGGGACTTCAGAGACATGGGGAACCCGATGCCAGGATGAATAAGGTAAAGAGTCTCAGACTTCTCAATACATTGTCATCAGTTCTCCCTGCTCATTTTATCAGAAGAAATACTCTCCTTGGCTTTTCTTTTTTGACCTATGGATTATAGCTTCCCTCCTTGTTATTCTTTACTTCCCTTGCCAAGTCCATTCCATCTGTGCCCTAGCTTTCTTGATCTCATTCCTACACTTCTGAAGCATATCTCTGTACTCTGTCCAGGTCACCTGCCCCTGCTTCCTCTGCCTGTGCATTGCCTTCTTACTCCTCATTGTGAGCACCAGATACTTGCTCAGTCATTGTGTTTTCCAGTCTGCCTTCCTTGAATTCTTAGACATGAGGATGGAGACCTCTTGTGCTCTAAGAACACGTGGACAGAGCAAATTGTGTGGAGTCAGAAAGTGTGTAAGGATGAAGTAAGTAAGGGTCAATTAAATATATTAATACAATTTAGGTGGCAATTATTCAATATAAGGCTTGGAAACTTGGAGACTCACCTTTGCAAACTGAAAACAGATTGGGATAGGCCATTTCCTAAAGAAAATCAGAGGTTCTAGGATCAAAAAACATTGGAAAGTCACTGCATATCCTCACGTAAAATGAGAATGGCAAGATCACAGCTAACATAATGTGGTGTGAACATTGATTGACATAGGCCCTTGTCAGGAACATTTATTAAAATAAATAGCCAGTCTCCAAGGTTTAGTGCTTTCATTGTCACCAAATGAAGAAAATTTGTTCTTACATAGCAATCTCTCTTTCTTAGGCCTTGTAAAAGCCCTGTGCTGACGTTTTGCTAAGGCATGAGTGTCATTCTATGTCAACACACTTTTTTTATCTCTACTTGTATGACTTAAAATCAAAGAGTAAATGAAGGCCATGATTAATTTAGTGTGTATTTGGTATTTCTTGGAATGGAAATAAATGTATGTCAGAAAGAAGGAAAAAAGTCTCTAAACATGTAAGAATTATGTTTATCTTGGTAATCTTAACCTTTTCACATTGTTTCTTAAAAAAGACCATTGTGACAGTAGGTTACGTTAATCCCACAGTGCAAATATTATGTTTGTGACTGAGAACTAAACGGGTAAGGCTGAAAATGAAACAAACAATTTTTTAGAATTTACTGTAATTAGACACATTTTTCTCATGTGAGAGTCACATAAAATTAGTGTATTTGTAGACGTCATCTGCATTAACTTCCAGGTTTGGTCTAGAAACCTATGAATTTCAAGCAGTTTGAAATTCACAAGCAATTCCACAAAAAAAATGTTCACTGAAATACATTAAAATAACTTCGGTTTAAATATTAAATGTGCAGTAAATTAGTTGAAGCCTAACTCAAAATGGGGTTCTGGCACATTTTCTATCTAAAAAACACTGGTACAAATGGCAGCTTTATGAATCCATAGGTTATTTTTGTTAAGTAATTGTATTTTTAGTCAGGACCTTAAATTTGAATGTTGAGAATTGTCATCTGAGATGGATGAGATGTCTTGCATCCTACATTTGAAAAAAACACTATGGTGCTGGAGCGTGTCCAAAGAACAGCAAAGCTGTGAAGGGTCTGGAGCACAGGTCTACAAAGAGTGACTGAGGGAAAGTGGGGTTGCATTTCTCCTCAAAATTTGCCTCTATCAAAAAATACACATATAACTTCTATCACATAAAACTTAGAGGCTTGCTAGGTTGCTCTTAAACCTGCAGTTTTTAAGGTCATTCATAAACTCTTTTTTCTTCGGTGTCTTGCCATTCTTGAATCCAAAAGTGACCAAATTCACTTGTTTGTAATGCCAGTATTTTTCCAGGTTGTGTTTTGTCTCCTTGAGCATCTTGTTCAGCTGCTGCTGCAGGCTAAGAGCTTTGATAGTATGGGGAAGGACTGGGGTGGTGCTCTAAGAATCCTACATACTTCATATTGAATGGCTTTGCAAAGTAATTTCTTCACTTTCTATCCCTTTTAGTGCTCCTACACTGTCACCATTGCCTTCAATTTAAACATTCACCAATTTCAGGTGCACTCTCACCCTTGTTCAAATATCAGCAATCCTTTGACTATTCACTGAAGTTTCAGGTGTGGAGCTCTGACTAGGGAATTGAGGCAGTGCAAGTCCAGTGAGGATGGGGAAAGGAAGGGAGTGCAGATCAGTTTAGTTTCCCTGAACTCTTCTTCAGGCAGCTGCTGCTACAAGTGTGTAAAAAAGCTCCTACATCCAAGCAGTCACTAACTTTCCTCTTCTGGTGCATGGCTTTGAATGCAAAATTTTGGAAAAGTGCTTCAGAGCCAATTCAGTTGTCGTTCTCACTTATATAAAGGTATTATGAGACACCTTAAGTTGTTGTAGATCAAGGCTGAAGTCTGCAAACTTAGGAGGAAACTTTATGGCCAAACCCTCAACCACAGCCTGTTTTTCGTAAGGCTGGCTGGCTTAGGGAAGAGCAGTGAAACCTGTTCAGTACCTATCCACTAGATAGTTAGATGTTCCTTGTGATCTTATAATTTATGAAAAAGGCCATCTGTGTTTTACAGGTTCAATCTTATCTCCCTTCACACTGCCCTTTCTCTTAAGAAAAGAGAAAGAAAATAGAAAATCTTTAATTTAAAGATTTAAGTTCTTCATTGTAGCAAGAGAAAAAGCATGGCCATCAGACAACACAGTCACCACTGCTCTCCTTGTCCATGCAGTTGTACTGTTGACCTGGCACTAATGACATAAATTTAAAACTGCAATGAGAAACACTGAGAAATACTCATAAAAACCTTTTAAATACTATGAGTGGTTTTGCACTTGCTTTTGAGATGCTTAACCAGTACAGGTGTCAGAAATGGTAGAAAAAAAAAATAAGGAAGGAAGCAAAAAAAATTATCCAATAAAGTATTCTGGTTTCAGAACACAGAACTGAAAACCACTTTGGTTTTCAGTTTTTTTCTTAGTTTTGGAATTAAAGACCAAAAAAATATAAATTACAAATTCTGTAAGAATTTAAAAATACTCTGATGTCTAATTTTTTACTGTTACTGCCTCTGTTCTTTACATACATATTTCTTTTCTACTCCTAAATAATAATAAAAAAAAGTCTCTGTGGTAAAAGAAATAGTACTGAATATTAAGTGAATTGGGCCTCACATTTGTTACTCATAAGCTAGAGTATAGGAAGCCAAGCTCAGGGGATGTATCCCACCTCCCAGTCACCCGCCCTGTCTGAAAATCAGTGCTGTGGTATCAGGTCTACCCAGACCTCGCTCGTGGTGGCTGACCTCTGCCTCCCTCCACCCACACCTAAAGTTTGTCTTTTGTCCTGGTATGTCCAGCCCAGATGAAAATCAGTATTGGATGGGGCTGAAGGTCAGCTTTTTGGAGAAGGAGCATTTTAGAGTGTCCTATTGTCTGCTCTGCTCTTGCTGGTCTGAATGAGCTCTGGGAGAGTCAGCTTGCCTGTGCTCAGCAAGTGACATCAAAGCGAAACACTTGGAGCGTGACTGAAGTAAATGCCCCGGAAGAGGTGCAGTAAGTGCTCTCGCACAGCACTGATGTCATGTCCTGATGAAAGTGAGTATTGTGCTCCCCCACCTGCAGCAAGGAGTGCACAAGGCAAAGGGAAACCTTCCTCAGACCCAAAGCTTTCTGGAAAGCAGGTACGCTCTCCTAGCATTGGAAGCAGCTACTTGTGTCCATGACACAGCACTGTTACCTGTCCTTAAAGAGTATAAAAGTAGAGAGTTCTTAAATTAGGATCACAGAATCATAGAATGTTTTGAGTTGGAAAGGACCATGAAGATCATCTGATTCCACCCCACCTGCTATGGGCAGAGGCATCTTCTGCTGGACCAGGCTGCTAAAAGCTGCTGCCAAATTAGTGTCAACATTTTTTATCTGAAGGATCTTTGCAATAATTTTCTGTCTCATACACAGAGTAAACATTTCTTGAGGCATTTTTTTTCTTTGGGCAAGGGCACACTCCTACTAGTCAGCACTGCAGGTGGTGTGGCAGAGGTCCTGACTGTAGCTGTAAATTTTAACAAAGAACTCATCTCTTTATTTCTTCTGGTTCTCATTATAAAAATTAACTGGATTTCTTTCCATCAAGTTGTATAAATATAAAGATGTAGAAAAGTTTCATTTAGTATTGGAGTCCAGGGAAGCCTGAAAACTTCTCCTGCTCCTTTGAGGGTTCTTTTTTTCCCCAGAGCTCCGCAAAAATGGCCTAGCCAGCGACCTAAGCTTTTGTAGAAGCTCCCTTCACTTTTGGGAGAACCTGAATGCACCAGAGAGGTGAAGAGATTTTTGTTTAGTGTACCACAGTGAGTTTAGTTGTAGTTTTAGGATGTTGCTTTATGTATTATATAGAAAAAGATGGACATTTTTTGGGTGTCAGTCTCTTTCTTCTTCTTTCTTCTTCTCTTCTCTTCCTTTCTTCTCTGACAACAGTTCCTGTGGTTTGCTGGTTGGTGGAAGGAATTGAGTGTGGAAGAGACATGTCAATGAAACTGACATTCATTTGCTGGGAACAAAACAAAATACATAGTATTTTCTTAATGGTCAATAATAGATATAAAAGGTAGCTGCTGGTAGCAGCCATTGCCTTTCTGCACTTGTGTTCCTGGAGGTCACAGCGCTGGCTGTGCCTCCGAGCTTTTGATAAGAGAAAAATAAACAACCTTGAAAAAAGCAGAAAGAAGCCTCATTTCATCTTTTCAGAACATGGGACACTGAAGAAGCAAGAAAGCTGAGCCAAAGGCTGTCGGGGAACAAACAGACCCTGACAATTTAGTTTAGGAAAATACATAGCATAAGAACATGAGCTAATGAAGTCCTGAATTTCATCCCTCCCCTATTCTTAAACTCTTTCATATCTTCTTCTCCTCTGTAAAGATATTTAAGTTACCAGTTTTGGAGGGTTCAGCCTAGTATTTTCCCTCACTCTTTCTTGAATATATGCCCCTTATCACCATTTTGATACATATTTTTCATTTCTTTACTTTTTATATTAGGACTGTTGTTTTCCCTTTTAATCTCTGTATGTTATCACATCTAAGAAACAGATAAAAAATGTTAACATGTTTAAGGATCTTTAAGACAGTGCTCTGTATTGCGAGCTACAACAGTGCAGAGATTTAATATCTGTGCTACATATCCTGTCCTATGGGAACATCAGAGTAAAATGCTTTTGTTCTTACAGATGAAGCAGTTTTTTGCAAGGAGTCAGATTGGTCCTATAATTCTGGCGAATTGCACCTTATTCCCCAAGTTGCTGTTGATGTGAATGGGAGCAAATTCTCTATTACCTGTGTTAGTGTCATTTTCATGCTGAATCAATGTATCTATGCAGTTATGCATTTGTAGAAAGCTCACAGCAGAATGTACTACAAAGTTTTTCAAAGACAAAACTCTTTCTTGCATTATTCTTTTTTTCTCCTGCAGTAGCTGATATAGCTTTTATTCTCTTCAAGCGGTGCATCATAATCCTCCCACAGGGTTTATTTTTTATCATTTTAAAACCCAGGGTTTAATATCCCAGTTAAGGTCAGGTGCTTAGAGGTGAGAAACTGCTAATTTTTCACCTGTGTAATAATTCTGAATCTGCAAGTACCTTCCAAAAGACTTGTAACAGTATATATTCTCACGACTGTTGTATACTTCTGTTATGGATGGTAGTGCATGAGTTTATTGTTTCTAAGGGCATTCTAATGTGCCCAAGTTGTATTTATATGCAGGATATGTTTTGCATATCAGACAAAAAATATCCATATTTTGATGTTTGAAGTTCCTTGCTAGGAATTCTTTTCTAAAAATAAGCATTTTCTAGACTAGTTAATCAATCTTATGTAAAGAACGAGCAGTTTGATCTTGTCTTCACTGTACTGCAGTTTTCCCTATGACACACCCAGATTTCAAAACAAAAATCTTGGTAGGTTGTTGGGTTTTTTTAATAGGAGGTAGGATGAGGAAGCTTCTGGGTGTATTATTTTAGCAGTGCCTCCATTACAAGATGGAAAATATTGATGAATGAGTGAACAAAGATTTGATTAGATAATTGTGATGGAACAAAACTGGCAGAATTGTGTGTTCTGCTTTGCCTGTGGGCTTTTCTATCAGCACTTGAACAACAAATCTGAAAAGTGACAGAATTAAATCTTAGCAAAATAAATTGAGATAAATTGTGTGGTCTTAGCTGGTTTTCAGTCCCTGATAATTTGCTGCCTGATGGAAGTCAATCAACCAGTTTTCTGTTATCCAAGGCTTTTTAAACATAAGATCCTTGGATGCTCACTCCATAGACAGCTCCAAGGAAGTCTGGGACATAACACTAATTGAAAATTGCTTCTTGTCAGCAGGCTATTTACTATAAGAAGGACTGTACTCTCTTAATAATGATTTGAAACACGGACCACTACAGAAAACCACAAGTCTAAAATGAGAAGGAAAACCAGAAAATTGAACGTATGCTGATTATTTATTTGGTTTTATTAATTTACTTTGCTGTGTGATTGTTTACATTTTCTTTATGCCTTCCTTCTAATGGAACATTCTATCTGAATCATACCTCATGTTCTGGAAAGGCCTGCTCCCTGATGGCAAAATTACTCAGGAAGTACTTGGACCCTTGCCAAGCTTCTTCTGCTTGGAGGTGAAATGGATTATGAGAGTCAACTATCACTTTAATGATCTTCTGTTTATTAGCAAAGAGGATACAGAAAGCATATTTTTCTGAATGCAGGGAGAACAAAAAGCAGGCAATTTCCTTGCCTGAAATGGCACTGCTGCCTTTTCAGCCTGTCCTGTGTACCATAGGTTTGCTTTTTTAACCTCTGTATGCAGTCACACTTCTCCTCTGGTTTCCTGCTGTCTGACATTTGGCTTTTGGTAGCTGGTGAATTTTGAAGGTATGGTTTCATGGTATGAGGTGTTCTATAAGAGAGTAGTTAAAGGAATTTCTGTCTCTTTCATCATGCAGATGGAGTTGTTCTATTGCAACAGAAAGGTGGCTTTGCTCTGGCAATCTGAGAGGAATAAGGTGGCTATGGTGGTCTTTAATGACACTGAGCAGTTCAGTCAGATAGAACTGGGGCTTGACATTGCTAATATAATGACAGCAGCATCTTAACAGGTTAAAGGTCCATTTAGCTGCCTATGCCATATCCTGTCTTGGGCCATGGCTACCACGGGAAAAATACAGGTCTATGACAAAGCATGCAATGAGAGATATTGCTCCAAAATCATGGAACATCTACAAAATCATGATACATCTACAACAGAGCATCCACAACTTTTCTGTGCAACCTGTTCCACAGTCTCACCACCCTCATCATAAAAAATGTCTTCCTCATGTCCAATTTACATCTGCCATCTTTCAGTTTTAAACTGTTGCCCTTTGTCCTGTTCGCACTGCTGAACAACCACCATTCTCTCAGCAATTATTCCTAGAGGAAGTCAAAACTATCTGTTTCAAGAGAGTCTGTGCTTAGCTATAGGATGTCCTTAACACAGGTCAGCATTTTCCAATGTATGTGAATCAGCCCTCAGAAATCTTTACAGTTCCTTGTTGCTTTTGTCTGGGAAGAAATGTTGTTTCATGTTAACTTTTCTAGTGAAGTTGTGGTTTTCTTTAAGTGTAGGAAATCAAATTGTGTGAAAAGTGTCACAGGATTTCTTTCTCCTATTCTCCTCTGTCTTTAGCTTTTGCTTTTTCCATGTTTGGCTCACATTACTATAACACCTGTGCTTTCTATTTCCTGCAAATTTTCTGCCAACTACAATGTGACCATATCTTAATTTTCTTGTGCTATACAAAAGACATATGTATATCTTCTTTCAGAAAAAATTTATTTCTTTCATAAGTCTTGTTGACATTATCATCTGGTCCTTTTCAAAACAGCTGCCTAAAATGAAACCAGAAGAGTACAATCTTAGGAGGTGCTTATATATTTCTTTAATTTTCTCATTTGATCAATAAGCTCAATAAACTAATATTTCTGATTCATCCTAAGTTCAAATTTGTCACTTCATTGTCAGAGATAAGTGTTTTAATTTGTTACTTGTTTGATGAAGGGCATGAAATTTATAAATTGAAAAGAGAACAAAATTCTTAGTAACACATATCTATAAAATGTAACCCAAGAGAAAACAGAAAAAAAATAATTGAAACTGAGAAACACTCAAATGTTTTAATGCATCCCTTGTGAAATGCTAAAATGGCTCAAAGAAGGTTCCTTAATTTGGGGATAAGAGTCTNTGTAAATTGGTATGAGCCTGCAGTCTGATTTAAATGAAATTTTGACTCTACTTTTGCTGCACTTTTAAAGTTTTTCTAACGTTATGGTGGAGAATCAAGATATATATTTGGTGGTTGGGTGTGAAGCACAGCTGCTGGTTCCATCTGTGAGGCTGCAGAAAGAAGCATTCTGGTGCATTAGGTGATGATGCAACTTGTGTTTCCTTACACAAACAAAAGACTTGAGTAGCCTTAGGTTAAAATCAGGTGTTCATGAAGGTGGCCAGAGCTGTGGGAGAACTAAATGAGTTCCATGTCCCACTCTTTTTTCTCATGGCCCCTGCATTTTTAAGAAATTCAAGTTGGTTCACTAAATAATTACTCTTGTGATTTGCAGAAAAAGCTGATACTTGAAAAGGCTTTGAAAGTATTAAGTAGCTTATTTTTTCCCTTTGGAGGAAGCTCCGAGTCTTCTACTTACTCATTTAATCTGTCATTCCATTGCACCCAAGGGCAAAGTGTCATTTCTGTGTGCTTCAGAAATTTTGTACAGCACACAGAGGACAAAAAAATGTCTAATAACTGAAGCCAAAGTAGATCTCATGCAGGAAGCAATGTTTCCTTTTCTTGCCATACATTTTTAATAAAGATTTTCTTGATTGTAAACTGGTAGGTAGACTTCTGCCCTGAAATTTATAAACGTGTTTATAATAGCAGTAGATACAGATTTTAGGTCAAAATGTGTTCTCAGAATACACTGGTTTTTCATCATATTACAGACAGTGGTTTCATAAATATCTGGATGCCATGAATGAACTTTGTAGCAAATCAAAACTATCTTCCATTTCACTTCTAGAAAATAAGATTTTAGATAATAATATCAGTAGTCAGTTGTTGTTTTAGAGCCTTGTACTACCCAGCATAATGATACAGAATATCAAAAAGATAGCTTGTAATTCTCTCTTATTACTTAGTGGTTTTAAATTTAAATCAATAAGATAGTCCAGTATCTTGGTTATTTTAGAGGATTAAACCAGAGCTCTGAATCTGAGCTGAATAAGCTGTATTAACTGATGTCCTGTTTCTGATAAGCAAAAAGGTGTGCTTTTTGACTAGAAACTACAAAACATTTTCAAAGAAATAACAGA
>VZTN01027532.1:0-14411 GCA_013400515.1 Erpornis zantholeuca | reverse complement strand
AGCACAGTATGAATCAAAGTTCTAAAGTAAACTAAGCAAGATAGACTGTTACACCATTTAGCAGGCCAGCTCTTTAAGTTATATTATCCAAGCTTTCAGAATGTAAAGGACCTTTCTTCAGGGATGAATTATGGATATCATGTTAAATTTATAACCCACTTCCATTACAAAGACCTATTTTAGCCTCTTGTCTAATTATGATTTAGAAAATTGGTTTGGCCTGAAAATTGTCTGATTTACTCTAAAGGCAAAGGAGAATGTTTCCACAGAGTGTAAAGATAATTTATGGCATAGTTTTTCAGGCAGAGGTCATTCAATTATTTCCCTGATTTAAAATTTTGTCTTTTGTCTAACATTTCTTTGGCTCCACCTAGGTCAAGAATAGCTTATTGTTATCTCTTGAAGTATACTTTTTTTTTTCTCTTTTTTTTTTCTTGAAGGTGGGGAGTGTTGGGTTTTTGTAGACTGGAAACAATTGAATACTTATGAATTATAGTTCATAAGGTGATAATAAATATTCATCATCATTTTTTGTAACGTCTTGTTTTCTTTCACAATTCCACTTATCAGTGATAAAAAGCTCTAAGGAGAAGGGTTAGACTGAGGCATTTGCCAAGGGCAATGTATACATGCATGTTTTTCTGTTATCTTATAGGAAATCAGGGGGACATATGAGCCAAAAATTATTTCAGTCTATATGTATCATATAATTACAGAAACGTGCCTATTTATAGCTTTAGTAAATTCAGTCACATTTTAAAGCTGCAATAGACACAACTCTTATGACAAACCTGTGATAAACTTAGTTATTGCAGTGTGAGAAAACTAAGCTCAGTCCTGTCTGAGGACATTGGAGCTTTGTTTAGGAGTGAGAGAAAATATGTGAGAAGCTTTTTAGTGCCTGCTGTTGAATGGGTTCCTCATTTAGGGGTATATAATTTTCTTTTCATCAAATCAAAAAGAAACACAACCAGCAGAAGAATGAGAAGTTTATCAGCAGAGGAGGGAACAATCAGATATAGGAGAGAGACTGGGTAAAAGTTCCTACTCTAGTAAACTGTAAATAAAAAATAAATATATACCATAAATCTAGGAACAATATACTTTTCTTTCAAGCTCAGTGGCCTAACAAGATTAAAATCTCATTAATTATATATAAATATTTCATTACTTTGAGAGGTGGAACACATTCTGAAATTGAAATGGAAAGAAACATCTTACGATACCATTGAAAGTAGATCATAAAAAAGTTCAAGAATTTTTTCTTGTTTGTTTGGGTTTTTTTTTTTCCCAATCATAAATGTCCAGAATAAAAGGACAACATCCACTTTGAAAATTTTGGGAGTAGCCAGCTTCTTTTTGATTGACAATAGTAAAATCATATGGATGACATATTCTCAGATGTATGTATTAGAATTCTATTTTTTATAGCATAAAATGAAATACCTTGTAAAGTGGGAGGAGTGCACTTGTACTATACACTTAACACAAGACTTTGAAGGAAATTCTACCACATAAAGCTGACCTCCTGTAGGTGTTTCTTACACCAGTCCTAGTGGCTTACTCCAAACATCCAGCACGAGTTTCTTCCCTCTTTCAAGTCTTCCAAATTTGCACCCCCTCTTAATGATTTCACCAACCACAAGCAAAATCCGTCTTTGTCTGGACCCTCGATACTCCACTGACAATGTCGAGACAAATATTGTCAGGGAGGCTCCCACAGAGAAATCCAGACTCTCTTAAAAGGTGAATTACAAATTTAAGACAACCACAAACTAATCAAAATGTAATAGGAAAATAATTTCACTCTGGTCTGTGTTCGTCAGTGCAGTTAATCCAAGCTTGATTCACTAATGCTACTTTCTGTTTCTTATGAACTGCCCTTCTCAAATTATTATTTGAAGATACTTGTTGGGTGGATGCTGCCAAAATTTAAAAAAAAAAAAAAAAAAAGGTTTTTTTTAAAAAAAGGTAAAAGGTCTCTACAGCTCTGAAATGTACTCTACATAGCAACCTAAAGTGAAAGGTGGAGAGCAGCCTTCCTATATATGTGAAGCCACACCATTTAACACTTATGTATACAAAGACTTTCATAATGCCAGGTCATCATGGAGCTACTTTTATAAGTATTCCCATTAAAGCTACTCTTATTAAAAATCTCACATCAAATTTCTGCTTGCAATCTCTTTGTCTGCTCTGCCTTTGACTAATATAGAACATAAAGGCATAAAAAAAGCCTCATAAAAATTGCTCAGAGTGTCTGTAATAGGATGCAGTGAATAAAAGTTGAGACCTACATTTACATCTTTCCCATGTTTCCCCCTAGTAGCCCATCTTTTCAACATTCCTTACTAAAGGAATTTCTTCTCAACAATCATTGCCATTATTCATACAGCTGCTAACTGGAAAATCATAAATGTTGGATAAAAGTGAGTTTATTCAAGGTGTAAGTGCGGCTGATCTTGGGGAAGAGGGTTCACAGATTGAATTCATACATTATAAACATTATAAATAATAAAAGAATATTTATGGGGAAAATTGCCAAAATAAATTAAAATTAAAAACGAACTCAGCCATGTCCTGCAGAGCAAGAATTTTTAATTATTATTTTTCCCTTGGTTTCCTTGCCTGTGGTGTCTCTGTGATAGACATGATAAAAGTTTCTTCTAAAATGCAAAGTGTGAATGCTAAACACTTTGTAGACTCAAAAGGACTGCTATAGTTCCCTTTTGCAGCACAGCTGCCATCCCTGCTCTCCAGTTCTTTCTTCCTTTTCTCTTAACCCTGTGCAGCATTACTTAGTGTAGGGTCTGCCAAACAGGAGGTGAGAGATGATGGACCCCCTGAGGAATGAGAAAATGGAGAGGTTGACTGCACACATTGCACATGAATAGCAGGAGGAGATGCTATTCTACTCTGGTTACTTTCTGCCATCTAAAGGTATCCTCTAAAGTAACTTAGCATTACATAGTGCTTTGAGCAATGAACTGTGAGCCAGGAAACCTGGGTTCTATCCCTCACTGCATAATTTTGAATAAATCAGTTGCCTGGACTCAGTTTCTCAATCTGTAAAACATTCATTATGACTATCTTTAAAAACTGCTTTATGATGTGTCACTGGAAAGCAAACCAGAAGTGCAAAATTTCTTTAAATCAACTCTTCGCTCATGAAGCAATAGAAAGCCAAGATAACCAATGCAGAGGAAAAATGCAAATATTTCTAATCCTTGAAGACTAGCACTGCTCCATGTGAAAATTAGACTGGAGATGTTTCTATCCACACACATTTGTGCACAATCTGCTTATGTCTTCATTATAATTGATGGTTGATTATAAGCTGCTATGATTATTACAAAATGAAGGGAGGAGGAAGACAAGAGAAGAACGACGATAGTTGCATTTTCTAAATCATTAGGGAAGTCATGAAGAGGAGTTTTGCTTAAATTTTGTGTCTACCACATTGTTTCTGTACTTCCATTTCAGCAGCACATACTGGACCTGATGACTTAGTGGTCTTTCTGATCCCTGTTTCCCTGGATCCAAAGAACTGAGCACTCTCTATCTACTGCTTTTATTGGTGGTAAAATTCTGATACTGGGTGTTCTTACAGGTTCATAAAATTATAAGATAGTGTAAGGGAACACAGGTCTCCTTACAAATAAATGCATATGTTAATGAATAAAGCTAGAACTGTGTACATAGAGACTGAACAAAATTTGGGGCTGAGAAAACAGCAATCACTGCACAGATGACTGAACTGTTGAGTCCTATATCATTTTCACCAAAACAAAAAAACCGTGAATGTAATCCTGAGTTTGTCGAAGGCATGCTCAGCACGATGATGTCTTTAATTTTATCTTGGATGTCTAGTTCATTGTTACTATTTCAGGTTAAAAACAGTGCCTTCTTTACATATTACTATTAATCTCTCCAGCTCTGTCTGTTCCTGGGCAAATCCAGCATACTGATCCCTTGGCCCTGTGGTGGCCTGGCTCATATCCATTCTCCTCAAGTTTTTGTGCCCTACAGAAAACAATGGTTAGGGTTGGCTGTGTCTTTACTCAGATCAAGAAGATTATTTTTAAAAAGACAGGAAAAAAGTATATGAGATAATCTTGATCTGGAACAAACACACACATAAAAAGAAAATTGGTTAATTTGGAAAAAGCTGGAAATTCATAATAACTCAAAGAGGATGCAGTAATGATAAGAGCTAGTTATAGCTTAATATTTTGACACATAATATGAATTTTTTAGAAAGTAGTAATAAATAAAGAATCCCCCAAAAGATAAACTAACCATCATTTTCTCACTTATACTTTTAAAAAGAGATGCAGCAGAGGTGACTATGAAACAAGGGTGTTTTCATTTCTGATAAATTTAGTAAAAATATTCCAAAAAGACGAAAGAAGAAATTCAACCTAATACATTTTTAAAACAATGGAATTACTTGTGTGTTTACCATACATACACACACACATGCACAAACAAACAAAACCACAAAAAAAACCCAAAGCACATAAAAAATAAAGACAAATACAAACAGACATCATAAAAGAGATGAATATGTATGGCCTCAAAATTCAGAACAAGAAACTTTAGTTACTTTTTCTCTAATATAAATCTGAAACTCAAGGAAAATCTTAGTCTGAAAAATGATAAAATTAAATATGTAAAGACTTGTTCTTTTTCTTCCTACTTCAAATAAACCAAATAACATTTTTACTTGTAAAGTATTTTAGTACTGAAACTCCAGAGAAGGTAAAGAAAAGCATTCATCATGCTAAATGAATTTCTTAGAAATATTATGTAAATGTAAACTTCATGTTGAGTTCCTTTTAAAATTTTCTTTTTCAGTCTCAGTGCTACAAATATTTTGATCAGCAGGTTCTTGTTATTCCAGCCTATAATGAAAAATAATCAATGGTCACAATAGAAAAGGATGGGCACTGGTAGATTTTAATATGGTGGTGATGACAAAGGGTGGAGTAGTGGATCAAGTAGGGCTGTCTATAAAGCAGAAACTTCCTAATTTCTCTGAAGAAACAAAAGGCAGACTGAAACTCTACCCAATAGGCTGATAGTGGGCAGACAATCACTTTAAAGAAGGCAAATTAATCCTTAATCTCAAAAGTGTTCTGTATACAGGTGGCACCTGTATCATTACCAATTATCAGCATACTGATATTGATTATCATTGATTTTAATGTTCAATACAGCTCTGCACGGTGGTGAGTGCTAATTGCACATGGAATTCTTTCAGACTCAAACCAGATTATAAGGTGTTTTATTCAGATCTTCCTTTCATTAACCTTAGGAAGTTCCATTGCCATTCATACTACTAATTAAAACAAATAACCAGCAACCATGCATAAAGCAAAAATCCTACATTTGTTTCCTGCTGAGCTGTATAACTTTTTACATGACACTTTATTGTGATGCAAAACTTTTACCTGTATTCTTCTTGTGCGTGCCAAAGTGGAACTGACTGTCTCAAAGTTTATCAATGAGAAACAGCTTGTTTAGCAAATGGAGCATCCTCACCTAGATTATTTTAGTATTATACTATGACTTGTGCTATGACATCCTCTAGTTCTTATTTCATGCCTGAAATTTAAAATTAGATATGCTCAGGAAGTTGGCAAGAATTTTTCATTTTAAATATTCTCTGGATTTTTTTCACTGATAAGCATAGTAAAGTTGCAGTTGGGACTGCATCTCAAATGGTTGGAGGGCACACTTTCAACATTTGACTGAATTTGCAGCTAGGATAAGGAAAAGCCCAGCAGCAATAATGAAAACCACATTTCAGTATCCCAGGGAAAATGAACATGTCTGGTCATCTCCATTTTTGTTGCAAATAGTGAAAGTGGAGCTCTTTCCATCAGCTGGCTTGTACAGAATAAATTTATATTCTGCAACCATAATACACAGTGCAGAGAATTTATAATAGATGTTTGTATCTTCATTTATCTCTGAATAAATAAAAAAATTTTATAATACCATCTCATAGAGTTCATTTTTTGAATTTAGTATCTACAAAGAACTTTCAATTAAATTAGTCAGTAAATGCCACTGAGGTACGAACTGAAGTTTAATTTATAAATACATCTGTTTCTTTCTCATTGTATAGGTACTTAAGAATCACAATGGCTAAGCAAAACTTAAAAATTACCTTTTGTTTACTATTTGAAATTATGTCTAAAGAAGAAAGAAGCCATTAGTCATGATTGTCATGACAATGTTGAAATTGACTGAAACACAGATGAAGCGTATTTTTAAGTATAAGTACTGATTTTTCTGTTTATGACTACAGGAAAATAATTTTTCTTGAAATAAAATATTTACAGATTTAAAAACATTACATTTCCCTGAAAGATAATTTTTTATCTTTGGTGTGCTTTGAGAACTGAAGAAATATTAATACCCAGGGAATTACATAGCTGCACTAACATAATTATTATTAGTCTTACTCATTCGTTATCAAAGTTTAATTTTATAAGACTCACGACACAACATTTGTCGTGGAAATTAAACATCACTGCTGTCATCCTGTGAGGACTGCCTGCAGCAGCCAAGCCTTCACTCACATCTCCTTGTATCCCTGCAGAGCTCTCTGCACAGAAGAGCTCAGCTCCCATCTGTGCTGCACAAAGGGAGGGAGGCACAGGCGTTTCTGGCCTTGCAGCACAGCACTGCACCAGAGCTGATCAGCCCCTTTAAAACATGAGTGGCTAGGCAGCCCTGAATTCATTGCCACACGGGTATAGGAAAATATTTTTTGTCAAATATGGGAGCTGAGTAGCTTTGAGGGCATCCATGCAGAGCTTTCATGTTGGTGTGCTGCCTACAGAGATATTTGGGGGAAAAGGGAAAATTCAGTCGCACTGTACACTGTTGGAGAAAATCAAGTCATCTGGACAGGCACAGACTAAGTCAATTCTCTCTGCTCCCATGCTGGAAACATTAGGAAAGATCATTTAGTGCTCTCTGAGTTCATATATAGTCTTGGCCTTCAGGAGTCAAGCCTTATGAAAAGCAATGAAGTTCTCTCTGCACACAGAAGCAGAACTTGGGGCTCCAAACCCATGTGATTTCACTCTCAGTGGCATGGAGAGTTAATCAGCTACTGCCCACAGCCTTTCTCCCACTCAGATGTTATCCTTTCTCCTATGCCAGCATACCTGTGTGCACACCACATGGAAATGCAGAGTGAGGAAATGAGAAGAGTAAAAGAAATCTTCAATGCCTTCACTATTTCCTTTTTGCCTTCAGCCCTCACTTCCCTCCTTGCAGCTCACTGTGCAGCCTCTCACCTGTGCTCTCACAGACACCATATAGGAACAAGACAGGGACAACAGCTTCCCAGGCTCATTCTCCTCCTTGTGCAGGAGCAAAACAATAGTTCCTCTCATTTGATTTGCAAACAAGTTTATGAATACCTTACCAGAAATGAGTTAGAAGTCAGAAATAATTTTTAACTCTTGTGGAACTCACTCCCACAGTGCAGCAGAGAGAGGAAGTGAATAAACTTGTTTTGGAACATAAACCTCCTTTCTGTGCTTCCCAGCTGGTCACAGCAGGGTTTTCTACTCCCTGAAACTCGTTAGTAATGTCTACCTTAGAGGCTGTTGGATCACATCACCTCTTTGTCTCATGGATATGAATAGTTTGTGAGTCAAAAGAATTAACTGTCCTTCAAAGCAATTGAAAAGCCTGAAGATCCCCAGTGATCCACTATGCCTGGTACATTTGTCATTGATTAATTTTGTTTTAATGGACAAAGATATGTGCTCATTGTTTTAGTGAAATCATTTACTTTGTAATTAAAGTGAATGTTTACAAATACATTATCCTAGTTTTTATACTTTTTAATAAAATGGAAGTCATCACTTTACCTTGCACTGGTAATTTATCCCTTTTAAACTGAGAAATTATAAATCAAATCTGATGAGGCAACACTAATTTTTTTTCTATTTACATTTCTAAATCTGTTTGCACTAGCGGGAGGTTTGTTTTAGTTTTGGTTTAGGTTTTGGGGGTTTTTTTTCCAACTCTGGAAATAACACAAAAAATAAGCTGAAATCATGCACAAACAACAAAAGGAGACAATCAAAGGACTTACAGAAAACTTCTTCTAAATACATTATTCTGGTAGTATACAGAGCCTTCCTTTCTCCTTCACTTGTGCTCTGTGTCACCTCTCGAAGCATTCTCCCCAGAGTATTGAAAGTGCTTTAATGTTTTCATATGGCAATCAATAATTATCAATTATACACTTAGTCATATAGTGCCAAACCCTTTCATTTAATACTTGGTTCATCAATTGTTCATATATACGTTCTGTCAAGCAGCTTAATGGTATGATTGAATTGTGTGCTATTGATTTTCTATCTGTCAAGTTTATGCAGTGATTTGGAAATACTGGGCCTATACACTGATGTAATTTCCTTGGCTTCAATAGAGTCATTATTCTATTGGTGTAAGGGACCTGATAATCAGATTGCCAAACATCTGGAGTGAAAGACCTTTTTGGTGAGGGTATAACACTGCCCTCTACAGTCTCTTTGTCTAGCAAGGTTGGGTTCTAGTTCCTTTTAAAATGCAAGATATTTGGGTATATTTAGTTTGGGTATACTTGATTATATATACTCTTATTTTACCCGTAACTAACTGTAAACTTATCTATATGAGCCTTCATTTTTTAGAAATATATAGGCTAATCATGAGGAGGTGAGCATGTCAAAATTCTGTTAAAAAGATGCCATCATCTTTAAAAAATCAAAATAGGTCAAAACCTTGACAGGCAATTGAAAATGTGCAGAGCACTCTGCTTACACAGGATATTTGCAGTGGACCTGGGATACACTGGAGTAAACCCACTCAGTTCACTGATTTGATACCTATTACAATAAATTTAGCCAGGTCAGTTTAGATATTAGCTAGACAGCAAACATAAGACTAATGAGAATTTGGAATAGTCAACATGTCTGACAGCACTGTATTCCTTGTGCTGTTGTATTTCCTTTTCTGAATGCTCTGAAATAATACTTTTCCAGAATAATGCTTCTTTCCCTCCTGCAACTTGAATTTTCTTAAGAAAAGACAAAGACTGGTAACAACAAACTCTACTAACTGAAAAAGAAATTTAGATACCAAAACAACAGGTGAAAAATGCTGAATATCATAGCTATTCAGTGGTGTATTGAACACATATATATTCTAGGAAACCTGAAAAAAATTTCTCTACTTTATTTCCTAATGTGTTAATCTTCCTGCTTCCTCCTGCCAGGAAGAAAACCACCAGAGCAAAAAGAAAAAGAAAATAAAACTCTCATACAAAAATAAAAAGAACTCTCAACCTCTATATAACTGACAACAACTTTGAATGACAGCATGTGGAGCAAAGGATGTATATTCCATCACCTCACTCTTATAATGGGTTGCTTTTCATATTCAAATAAATGCCCACTAATAAATACCAGAATCATAACTACATCCCACAAGGAAATCTCATTAAAACTTATTCTTTCCATCCCTCTATGTCCTCTCCAAATGTCAGAGATAAAATCCTCTTTTTAGTACTCCTGGAAGATTAAAAAATATAAAACTTTTTTGAACCAATTGAACAAGTAAATCTCAGTAAAGAGCCTTTTCTAACAAGATCTCCCTCATATTTAAATTATAGAAACCAGAACTTAACTAAGAGCTTAAGTATTCCCATCTTCATAGTATGGTGTGTACAGAAATGAGATCATCCTGATAACAAACTATATATGGCTGCTGTAGTTTTCAGTTGATTGTATTTTACAATGGAAAGACATGGGGGAGGTTCCTCCTGACAGTGACTAGAAGAAGAAATTTGTAGAATCTCCATGGATTTTACATACTGGGGAGACCAATTTAAGGATTAAGGGATATATTCTGACCTTATAACCTTTTAAACAGCTGAAGGGGAAGATTTAAGGAATAGGTGCAGTTCCATTGACATCAACACAAACAATGTTAACCCATATGTATATGAAGGCAGAATTTCTTTATAAAATTATAATTTTATAACAAAATTATAAAATAGTGAAATCTTAAAAATTGTGTCAATTTATACCAGGTGCTCTAAATTCACTTTCTTGTTTTCCTCATGTCAGATAAGAAAGCAGCATCAAAACTGTTTTTAAATACTAGTACTCTAACACTGTCTTTATTTTAATTTATCTTATGTAATGTATACCATATCTGCATAGGAAAGGGATATCATGGGGGATATGAGACTAGAGGTGGATTCCCAAATCTTAGATGCTAAATTTTCCTTGAGCTATCAGTACACAAGATACATTTCTGAAGACAGTCAGTTTAAACAAATAGTGTAATACAGCAGCACCAAATAGATCAATAAGCATTGAAGGTATTTTAAAAGTGAACATTTTCATTGACCTTTGGAAATGTATTACTGAATCAGAACTTTTTATTTTCTGTAATCATCTAATTTATGTCACTGGTGTTTTACTAGTCGCTGCCTACAGTAAACATGTGCACCCAGGAAAAAGGGCATTCCTAAACTGCTGCCAGCATTGTAAATTAAGTTATATATTTTACTTTGAAATTTAGTAAACAAAATTGTAATACATAACTAAAAATGGGTATACATCCAAATTTCAGTTGAGCCTGCAACTATTAAGCTTATTCCAAAACACTGTATCTCTTTGGGCTTAGACTGCAAATCTCCAAACAAAAGTCTGTCCTATTGTTAGGAGTATTTTCTAATAGTAACTGAATCAAAAGGAAAACTTTCTTGCTATTTTTAGCTCCTGGCTGTGTCCAAAACCAAGATTTGTGGTCTTGGGAAAAAGATAAATAAATGTGCTTTTCAGAAAAGGGGAATAGCAGTTATCAAAGGCATTGACTTGACAGATCTAAAGATTGATATGCCTTACTTTTGTGAAAGAGATCACCGTGCCTTTTAAGATCCTAATTCAATGCAGGTGGGTAACAGATCACTTTATGAATCCAGGCCTATGTGCATAGGAATTCATCCATGCAGTTTAGCAGTTTTTAACCTTAATTCTGAGTCAGAAGGGGCCACGTCCAGAGCAGGTCTGCTTCACTGTGATAGGAATTCTGTAACAGAGACACACAGCACTGTGGCATCTCTGAGTTGCTGCTACAATAAACAGCAGAATATTTTGGTCTCTAGTTGCTCAGGAACAATTTAATATCAAAGATCTTCCAATCCCATATCATCTCCATGCTATCACTTGACTCCTTGTTGTATAATGTAGAATAATTTAATTCCTTCTAGAAATGGCATGTCCTGTTGTGAGAAATACAAAAAAACTACATCAGTTCCAATCCTGGTCTTTCCCTAAACTTTCTGACGCTTTCAATAAAGTTTTGCTTGGTTTTGTGCTTTCTCCCTCATGTCTAAAATCTCTTGCTACAGGGTATCATCTAAATTGCAACTCTCTAAGGTCAGTCTAGTCAGTGTTTATTCATAATTAGGTGCCAACAGAACTTGTATCATGTTAGAATAAGAGAACAAACCATGTCAAAGCTACATAACTCCTAGAAACTTAAATTAAAATTTAATATTGTGTCACATTACTTGAAATATTTACAGCAAACATCTATATATGTCCATTGAAATGCATGTTAACGTCTCTCATTTCTTCTATAGTATTGCAAGCATGAAACAGACTTCTAATCACACTTAGAGAATGACTGTGCTTGTGATAGGCATCTCAATTTTTTATGTCTCTGAGAATTCAGCAGGGATTTTGAAATAGTATCTGAAAAATATGTGTGGAAATCCTGAAAAAAAGTCTGGACTGCCCACACTGTAGGTAACCTGAATACATCTCATCATTATCTCACCACACACACAGTGCATATCCACTAGTGCTCTCCTTTTATGTATCTGGAGAACATCTCAGATATCAAAAGCTCCAAAAGGTTCTAATTTACTGGTCTCATATAAACAGCTTATCTCTTGCTCAAAATAAAAGTGTAAATTTTAGCCAAATTTTGTGAGAACGCTGAAATGCTTAAAACCTTCAGTCTGTGTAGAACATAGCTCTGAGTGAACAGAAAGGCTAGCCTTTTTACTAGTATTCTCTCACTTAAAATATTTGAAGTGGTGACTAGCGGGAATTTGAATATTTGGAAATGTTTTGTCCTGAAAATTCTGTTCAGATCCCTTTTAAACTGATATATTAACAGTTAAATACAATATAGATATTTCTGACAACTGATTTATTGTCTCTGTAGCTGCAATACAATATTTGTCTCTGATACTACTGCATTTAATCCATCTATGAGTCTATCTATAGGCGTATTTTGTAATTATTCATTAAAGAATTTCTAGTAACATAGCCATGAGGTATATGAATTTGAGAGAGTTTTCTGCAAACATGGGACTGTTATTTTGTTCCAAGTGCTTTGTAAGAACCAGCACAATCTATATGGAATTCTTATTCATCAGGGCAAGAACAAGAAAGTCAAAAATTACTAATAATATAAATAAAGTAACTCCACATGGTTTAGGGTTTTTTCAAAGCTTTTTTTATTTTATTCTAATAGTCTTGGAGCTCAGTGTGTAGAAAACAATTTCTGGAGTTGTTTTGTCTTCAAAGTATTTGGAGTAATGATGATGATGAGAATTTAAGCAAAAGGATGGACTGATCCATTGCCCTAAGCTTACATAATAGTATTACACTGTTCCATCCTTTTACTGCAGAACATCTTTAGAAGTGTTTGCCATGCATTGAGCCATGCTTTGAGCTTTACCTGGAGCTGTATAAATACAGATCCAGTCCCAGAGATTTTTTTGATCGTGGCTACTGAAATGCAAATAATATGGTAGGAAGTGTCTCTGGAGTATTCACATACAGAACAGGTTGTTCTCTATTTTGAAAGAATAGGCAACATCTCCATGGATTGGCATACTTGTATCAGACAGTTGGTCACAAAAAGCAATGAATGAAATAGCTGCTCTCCACTTTGCCTTGGCTTTGCTGCTGCCTAGAGAGGAAGCTGGAACTGGAGAGTCATTTCTGTCTGATTTTTTCCAGGTGTTACTCTGCCCTACTCTCTGGTTTCTCTTATTTTTCTTTGTGACAAGGACATCATTTTATCCCAATCATATTTACTCACCTCATGCTGCAAGTTACACTAGTTCAAGGTTACTCTCAGGACATAATCTTCTACAGAAGGTGCTAGGTTGTCTTATCAAGGCTGATCCTATTTCTGCTTCCATTCAGTACCGATCTTCTTTGAAAAGTGGCATATTTCTTTTTTCTAGATTATATAAATTGAGTGTATATAATTTCTGAATCAGAACAGACGGGACAACAAAAAACCAAACTGCAGAGCTATTCTCTTTTGGTTGTGGTTTTGATTTGTTTATTTCTTTAGTCAATTGCAGAATAATTCCATTAACTAGGTACAACATCAACTGAAACTTGGTAATTGGACATTTTTCTTTCCTAGTACTGGCTTCATGATTCAGCACAGAAGTGATAATTCTTAAATGACAAAACCTTTTCTCTTTCCATTTCAGATCCCTCAGTGTCATTGAAATGTCATGGTGAAAATAATTTTCCTGTTGCTGTTTTAAGTCACAATTAAACCATTTGGTTTAATGTTTAAGTTATTTTATTTTCTCTTATTCTAAATAAAGGTTTTTTAGAACATAACAGTGTAACATAAAATTTATTTACATAGCAGTGAGAACCCTTAGTGATTTTTCTCTCTATTAATATCTGCTCAACCTAGAACAGTGAGTTGTAAATTAGGTTTATCCAGATCTTTCTCTAGTACCAGTGAATACACTATATTTTCCTCAGATTTCAATTTTAAAAAAAAAATGTAACCAAAGTACCAGAAAAGCTGTAAACAAAATACAACATAATAATATAATTGCAACAATTTTCAATAAGTCAGCACTTCTTTTAGGTTTTGTTTTCCTGTCTGAAAAGCAATGTAGGCAATTATTTTAAATTAGGTTACATGAGAATATTATTTGTGTAACAGAAATAGGTTTCTTATTGTAATTAAGTTTAATGGATCTTGCTCTGGAAACGAACAGAATCAGCCTTGGAAATACTGGGCATCTCCAACTGCAGGTATGTAGTATGACTCTAAAAATTGTCCTTCCTTAGATATAATGTGTATAAATCTTTCAGAATTTGGCTTTATTTTTCTCGAGTTTCTCAGTTTCATTCAATCACTTATATTCCAGTTCTTTTCTTTGCTATGAAAATATATTGCTGCATCAAATACTGCAAAAATACTACCTGTTGCTGCATCAAAGAATATTAACTGAAAAATTTCCACCCTGACAAGGAGCAGTGAGTTCTGTGTAAGAATCAGATCACAAATGTGTGGTGAGTCATGGGCAGCTGTAACAGTACCTACAT
>VZTN01027500.1:2800-26058 GCA_013400515.1 Erpornis zantholeuca | reverse complement strand
CAGCCAAGGAAATCATACAAACATTCTTAGTATAGCTACTCCCTAAAAAGAAGCGACATGATTTCTAGCTGTGCATGCGTGTGACTTCAAACATAATTCCTGCATCTGGAAGTTTAATGCACATGAAAACATCATGTTCCATTCATATGTTCTTTGGATTGTATTTTTGTTTATGTGGTATCATAAACTGTATCATTGTTATGTTGTTGTGCTTGAAATGTTGTAGACACATTTATGGTCAGTATTTGAAACCTTTCTTCAACTTTTGCAGATCTTGGGGTCTTACCAAATGTACTTGTAAAAGAGAGGTGTTGTAATGTTGTTTTACTGTGAAATATTATGACAGGCGGGCAGAATGTTGTTAACAAATTTTTATGTCTTCTTGGTTTTCATTAGCATGTGCAAGCAGGAATAACAGTTGAGTTCTCACAGCTCAAGGTAGTGTCCAGCAACCAGAACTAGCCATGCACTCACTGCAGCAACAGATAAGAGTTATTTGCTTTTTCACGTTGCCTGTTGTATTCAAGATAAGGTGGCTGATAGGTATATGGGTCCATTTGATGTTTGTTGCTACTTGACTTCTGAACTGTTGCTTCAACAATGCATTTGATATGTTGACGGGCATTTCCCTTTTACTCTAAATCTATCTTCTGGCAATTTTAATTTCTTCAGCAACACTGAAACACTATTATTCTCTGTTGTACAAAGAAAATTACATCAGCATGTTTTTAGGAAAGCATTTGTTTTCACTGTGGTTCACTTGTAACACTGGAAGTCCCATTCACATGCTTTGGACTTGGGCAAAAGGTTTCAAGACAGCCAAGCTAAAATATGAGAAACTCTCAATCCAACAATAAAACTGGGACATGTAAAATACTCCATTTTAGGATCTTACTAAGTACCAAAAAATTTAAAATTCTGCTTCAGCAGGTGTGGACTTAATACAGATGGAAAAGAGACTGTGAACCTTCTACAGCAGCAGGCAGTGCTGACATCACAGACCTGTGCACTTGCCCTTCATATCAGAGTGGGAGCTCGCAAACAAAAGCTTCTAAAAATCAATTCCTATCACTTAGGATATTTTCATCTAACATGAACTGTTTAATTTTCTCACATTTTGGCTTTTCTTCAAGTAGTCTGGAGTTTTAGAACTGATCTATTGGATTTGTCAGCAGAGAATATGACTTTTCAATTTTAATTATGTCTGAATGCAGTTTTTAGTTCTACCTTAATGAAATCAATTTACTGAGGTACTTGAAATGAAAACTTTCTAATTTTTGTGGTCATTTCAAAGCTGGCTGCAAGAGTTAAGAATCTTAACTATGAAAACTTTGGTGTTGCCAGTCTAATTAGTCTCTTCATTGTGCACATAAAATAAAATCTGTATTAGTATTACAGACAAAACTTTTCTTAAACTTAACTTCCATTACGGTAAGTTTTCTAAAAATTTGAAGGGGAAATTTTGTGAACTCTTTTTTACACATCTGTATTAGTATGGTTTCAATATTCCATTATTGTTGCTTGTTTGTCTCATGGTAGTGCAATCCAGTAATGTTAAGGCTACAAATGGGAATCACTTCCCTACTACTGTGAATGACTAGCGACAAACAAGATTGTTTTTAGCAGGTTGTTCAGCTTTCTCTTTCATGAAAGACCACATTCTACACCCCTAGTGAGTGACAAATATTAGGTTAGGAAAAGTGCAGAGGAGACAGTGTAAGAGTCATTAAATCTGTTAACTTTAAGAAGGCTCTTTTCACAAAGGCTTTTCATCAGAGGGTTACTTGGCTCTAAAATAAGTTTCACCTGTGATGCAGAGTGAGCAGACAGAAATTTTCATAACTGTATTTGCCAGACAAGAAGTTACTTTTTCATAGGCAGACATAAACCAAAGTAAGACCATTAACAGAAATGTAGGAAGAATACGAAATGAATGCCTGTTCTCAGTAAGTGGGCCATTTTTAATGCAGAGCTATAAAAGCAGAAAGGTACACTTGATATTTAGTTGACTGTACATGTGTAATAAATCCATACTCATTTAATGAACTTAATGGTCTCTGCTTCATTCCCCATAATGCTACAACAGCAGCTCCCATACCACAGTCTAATATTCCATTTGATTGTACACTCTGGAATTCTACTTGTCAAATTATATGCCCTTCCCTCTTCTTTTTCTCAGATCATGTGATCTAGTGTGGGGTGTGTAGGTTTTGGGGGCTCTTTAGTTTCAAACTGGTTATTTGCATATTGCCTTAGTTATGCTGTTCTTCATGTTCTTGTGAGGGTTCTGAGCTAAGGACTTTTGCTTTTGCTTCTTTGAATAATGAACTGTTTTCAAAGAACTTGGTTCTGAGGTCTTCTATTTCCTTTACCTGCTAGGAAATGTAGTTTTCTGTAGTTTAGTGCCATGATTGTTAAGACTTCGTGTAGGATTTATATACCCAGCTTTATACCTAAACTGGGGTGCTTTTTTTGTCATTTTATTCAGAGTTGTTTTGCTATCTGTTTTTAATTGTACCTCTTCAAAAACTGAGAAGCCCATAGTCATGTTTCCTCTTTGTCCTCGGTCCTGAGGAAATGGCTAGATTTTTCAGCTTTCTTTAGGGAACTGTTGATAGCAAATAAATATAGACAATCTTCTGACTTTCTTTGTGTAACCCTTTCTCTAGAAAGAAAATAGCATTTGTCCAAAGCCTGCACAGTGCTTTTGAAAATCTGACAAGTACATATCCTCTTTAAAATCCTCTCTTCTGTTGAGAGTTTATGGCCTTAAAGCAGAGCTTTGGTTGCTGTTAGATAGAAAAGGAGGGAGGTCAATCAACAGAGCTTGTGAAGATGTAACTTGTAAATTAAGTATATATGTGATCTGACCATGACAGAGGAGATGCATTTTGCTGAGAAAATTCCACATTTTGGTGTTGAAAATAGTCCTGTTCAAGAAAGATGCTTTCATTCATAGAGGCCTATATACTATGCCTTAGTTTGCATTTCTCCATCATTGAACATTCTCCATGTTCATATCTCTGTTCATACCTGTTATTTCTTCTTTCCCATTTTGGGGCTCCCAGCTTTCAGCAGACTGACCTGTTTTTTCCTCTAAATGCTCACTTTACCTTTCATTCTTAATATGTGATTTTTCTTGAACTTTTTTATGAATTACTCAGTAAGTCAGATGATCTGTGTTTTCCCTGCAGTTTTATACATTTTTGTAGAATGGTGTGCACACTTTTTCAAGGAGGGTGATGAGCCCAGTCAGGATGTCAAGTCATTGCACAGCAGCTTAGCTCCTGTAGTGAAAATTGCACCTTTGCCATTGGCTGTCTCTTCCTGTGTTGGCTGTCCTGCTACTTTTTGCATATCATGACACTTGTTTGTAGTTTTGCAGCAGTAGAGCACTGACTTGTGCTTCATCTATGCTCCAGAACAGCTGCCTGTGCCTTTGTCACAGAAGTGCCTGCCCAGCACTGGTACAGCACCAGGACCCTGCTGAGCTGTTGTTCATTTCACAGCATTGCTGTTACTCATTTTGTTTATTCAAACTCATGTCTGAACCTTGGTTCAGACCAGGCCATTACACTCTGATTATTCCACATTTCTCTGCATCCTGTCTTCCTACTTTGCTCTCCTTGTACCAAAATGTAATTGATTCTCAGATCACCTTTCCTTTTAGCCCAAGCTGTGTGTTTGTGAGTGCCAAAGGATACTCTGTGGAAGACAAGTGCAGCCCAGCTTTATTCCTGTTTTGGTTTTTACTGAATGTTTCTCATTGTGTACTTTGGCTGGTCCATTCTGTCTAGTCCATACACCTGCCAAGAGATTTGTAATACCGTGAGCAAGATGTCAATCAGCTTTTGTCACAGATTTCTTCAAACCCAGGTATGGAAAGTCTTTTGTGAAAAACCATACCAACTTTTTTAATCCCTTTTTTTTGTACTGAAGACCCCCTAATTTAATTTTTTTTCCTACAGTTTAAAGATATGTCTTTTCCAAGGTCAAGATATTTAAACAGATTTTGTCTTCCTGGCTCCATGGTTTTGTGCCAACAGCTCTACATGCTTTATAACTCTAGACAAGTTACAGTTTCTGCTGCTATATTCATGGCAAATTGCACGTTCTGTTCTTGTGGGACAGGTCAAGCAATTTTTGCTTGTTTGCATTTTTTCATAACTGAAAGGGGGCCATTTCCTGATGCTGATTCCTCTCATGTTTTAGACATCAGTAAAGGCTGCTTAGATTATTCTTCAATTTCCTTGGAGTACAAATAATGGTATCTCTTGCTGTCAAGAGGTTGTAAACCTTGGTGACAAACTTCATGATTTATGGAGGCAAGGTGCTCTTTTCTGTATTCTTTTCTTTGGTTTCATCAATCTGACAGATTTTACTATCTGATTTATCCTTTCAACAGTGGAAACTCACCTGACTTATATCTGCTTTAAGATTTATTGGTTCCTTACCACAAATTAAATTTAGACAGGAGTTTCACAAACTTTTCTTTCAGTGGCTGTGCCAGCTCACCTACTCTCTATCCTCCTCTTACTGCCACATTCTCCTTTCTGCCTCCACTTCTGGGCTTCCATAAGAGGAATCTGCTTCTGTCTTTTATCATGGTTTATCTGTAAGTGGGGCAACTACTTTAGCTTGGCTGCAGCTCTTTCTTCAGTTAAGATCAAATATAGACCTACTTTTCTTACTTCATGCATACCCATAGAAATAGTTTTAAAATTATCTTAGAACTTAAAATACTTTCAAAAGCGTAAGTCTGAATTTCTGCTTGGTTTGGAATGTTTTATATCAGTTGTCGAGCCATGAGTGAGTAATATGACTACAGTAAAGTTTTTCTAAGCAGGTCTTATGTGGGTATTCGTTTTCTTTGTTTTTATTTTGTGGCTCGAGGTAGAATATTGCTACATTTTGATTCTGCTAGGAATTAGAATAATCAGGCTTTCATATTTCATACTAAAATACATACATACAGGAAAATTAAGATATTTAGGGAAGTCAGTCTTTGCAGATGGATCTTGTCACAGGTTCCTGTTACCGAAGGTGTGGATTTCACAAATGCTCAGAGATTATACTTCATATTTTACTGACACAGGCCTGACCTCAAAGTTGTCTTATTTCAAACTATTGAGATCTTGGTCCAAACAATGGATTATTTCCTTGTACATGAAATGGAAACCTAGCTGAAAAACGCTTGTCTAGAAGCCCTAAGAATGTCTTAAAATATTTTTCTTTAAAAATCAATTCTTATTCTCACTTGGATTGTGCTCTCTTACATATGTGTAAAGTCTTTCATTCTGAATGCAGGGCAAATTGTAGGGAAAAAAAAGTACTTAAAGTTAGGTTTCAGTGTTTTTATTGGGGCACTTAGCATAATTTTCAAAACATTCAGTAACAATTTATTTTTAACACTTAAGATGTTTATTTACAATGCAAGTAAGTATTTAAGAGCTATGCTTAAGGTATCAGTCGTAGTGGTTGTTGTTACCTGTCTTTCCAGTTTGAAGTTCTAGAGATGTGTGTTTGAAGAAATTCTCTTGTGTATCATATTTGTTGCTGACATTTCCTATTTATCAGTTTACTACTCACAGCTGGTTTTAAATTACATTTAAGTAGTAGAAATCTCAGAAAAGGAAATTACTTATTTGCAAATTGATGTTTGACCTTCCTTAATTCAGAAGCCTGGTGGGTTATAAACCACCCAGGGACTGTCTCATCATATTTCTGAGATGATCTCTCTCCATAACATAATTGCATTTATAATGTCAAAAAACTATTATGGATTAAAGATTGAGCTCAAATGACAGGACTTCCATATCTGCATTCTTCACAGCACTGAGATGGAGGCACTGTGGTTCCTCAGAACGGCCAGAACCAGCAGCACACATTGTTCTGAACCTCCAACTTTTGCTTTATTGTGCCTCATGCAAAACCATTTTTAATTATGATTAAATAGAAAAAAAAACCAACAAAAACTTTTCTTCTGTTATAGTATGTTTCTAAGTCAAATACAACAGTGCTCATCTGCACAACAAGTGTTTACGGATTTTTTTCATTTATTTATTTTTTTGCATGCTGCTAATTTCTTGTAATAACTAGAAATTAGTTTTATTTCAAGGAGCTGATGATCAGAGGAATGCTTTTCCATGGTGGTGCCTAGAAGCTAAGAATTCATTACATTCATCATCAAATTAATGATGCTTCCTTTCAACTGTTGGAATCTTAGCTGCTTTTTGTTTCCAAGATCTTTTATGACAGTATGCTATGAATAATTCAAGATCATAGTATTATTTTTTTTCTTTGTCAGCTTATGTACTATCATCACTAGTAAATTATGCCCTAAAATTTTATGACTGCTTCATGCCCACTTCAGTGACAGCTTACATTAATATTCTACTTCCTTCTTGAAGAACCCTGTGCCTTCTGTGGACTGCTAAATAGTCTGTAACACCACAAAACATGGTGATTCTTGTCAAAAAGATCACTGTTCTACATAACTTTCTCAGTCAGGCGGCTTTAAATATTTATAACTTAAAAAGGGGGAAGGAATGTTGTTGTTATTTAAACTTGTCAACATTTATTCAAGTCTGCCTTGTATTTTGGGGAGCCATCAGAATGGAGCTCTGTACTTCCATGGCTGAGCAATCCTGATGAATTTATTTAAAAAAAAAAAAAGTTTTGGTTCCTGAATTCTGCAATGAAATTTCAATTTAAACCTTGTATGTTGCCTATGATCTGTTATGTGTAATTTTCTGAGGCTGACTGGTTTTGGGGAGAAAGTCATGTTCTTTCTCTAACTGCACTCTGAAACCATTGCCATCCATTCCACTTGCCAAATGTTTACCTGAAGATGTAACCATCTGCTGTTTGGTGTTACTGTTGTGCTGTGCTCTTTAAAGATGAAGTACTAATGATTGCTACTGCATATAATTTTATCTCTGTGCACATTAAAGCTTGAACAGCATGGGGCTATCTCAATATATAGATTGAGAAAATAGCTACCAGTAAGTAATGCTCTTTCACTGACAGGCCAGGAGTGCTCACAAATTCCTAGTTGCCTCTTCAAGCTATCTTTCTCATATATTTTGTATATATTTCATTCCTATTTCCTTTCCATTTCTTTTCTTCTCAAACCAATAAAACAATTCTGAGTTAGTCTGAAGAGCAAAATAAACTTTCCACCACAATTTCAGTCTGGCAGTATGGCTGGTTCTGACTTCTCACCCTGTCTTTTGTCTCCATTCAGCTCACCTCCTTTCTTGGTATTCTGTACTGGTTTTTTTGTCTTAGCACTCCAGCTGTGTTAAACTCAGCTCTTAGATATAACTTTTAAGACTCCCTGAATGTTGCTTATCTCATTGCTCTGACTGATTTCCAGGGCATTTCTTTCTCTCTCAGATTCCCAAATGAGATTCCATCCACACTACTGAAATATGTTATTTCATATTGCCATTGGTAAATGGAAATGAGACATTAAAAACTTTCTTTGTAGATTTCTTTGTTTCTGGGTTTTGGCATTGTGGAAAAAATGCATTTAAATTTTAGAGACAATCAGTCAGACTGTGTGTGCTGAGTTTACTGTCTTTTCTATATCTGTTACATTACCAAATCAATCTATGTTGGAAGTCATACTAAGGCTATTGTAGTCATTGTAGATTTTAACCTAGTATATTCCACTACTTCCTTTTTTCTGAGAAATTGAGCAGAGTTTTTACAGAGAACATTTTTTTTTTCATTCTGCTAAAGTTTTACTGTTTGTACTCAGTGTTTTTGAAACCTTTATGTAAAAGCCTCGAGTCAGTGCTGTGTGTCATGGGTGCTCCTATGCTTCCCAAGCTACCAGTTTGCACATCAGTGCTGGTGGTGTTTAACAAGTGCAGTTTGAATCATTTCTGTCAGACAAGAGGGTAAGAACCAGTTTGACCTTGGTCTCTCATAGTGGCTAAGGAGATGTTTTTATCTGCAAGTGTTGCAAAAGACTTAGAGAAACATAACCCTACAGTGATACTTTCATAGCTGTTTTTTACAGCATATGAACACACAGCATTGAAGGCAATCTCTGATGGGAAATGCTGAGGACTGACCTGACAGATAAGAGACATTTCCTACTACATACGCTTTCCTACTTTTTCTTTTTCCTACTTTTTTTCAATATGTTGTGACAGATTAACTCAGCAAATATATGGGCTGGAGCTAGCCAGATTTTTTTAAACTGTATCATTTTCATACAACAACAACAGGTGTCAAATTTCCTGTTTTTCCAGAGAAATGTGGCTCCAAACTGCACAGAAAATAAGCAGTTCAAAGAATATTATTTGCCTTTTGTGCTTGGCAGCCTCAACTTTTCTGGTGTTCATCTCCCATCCTGCTATTAAAAATCAGCATTTCTATCAGTATAATGATGATTTGGGCAAACTAAAGAAAGAAATGTGACATTTCAAAGAAAAAAAAAAAGTTGTATTTGGACAGTTTTAACAGGAAGTGTGGAAAAGAACAGGCGGGGTTTTAGCACTTCAGGAGCACAGGGAGGCCACTCATTGCTTGCTTTAGTAGAAGGTTGAATTAAAACCTTTCTATTTATTCCTTTTGTTTAGTGATAGGAAAATTTTGTGGGGAGAGATGATCCTTTAAGGCACCAGCAGGCCTGGAAACTTAACTACACACAGGGTTCTCTGCTTAGCCAGGGAGAGCAGAGGACCTGAGAGTCCATCGATGTTACTCTGATCTGGCTGCTAAGATTGGTTAGAATAACACAGAGGTGATTTATTAGAAAAACACTGGCAATCATCCTTTCTCCAATGCTGTTGAAAGATGGTAAATTCAGAGGTGATTCAATAATGGTGACACAGGAACTGGGAGTTGCAACACACACAAAACCATCCTGGAGTCCTGACAAACAGTGTTTTCAGACCCATTGGTTTGGTGTGCAGCAGCTTCCAAAGAAAGCCCACAGCATGTGAGGGCATTCCCAGCTTGCCCTGACCCAGCTGTGTGTCCTGTCACCGTGCACAGCACCGTGTGCCCATGACCTCAGTGCCACGCCTGCTACCCTCTGTGCTTCGCAGGGATCTGGGGAGGAGTCAGAACTCTCTCAGACTGAACAGGCCCCTTGCACAAAGCCATGGCAGAGCACCTTCTGAAGGGCTGCTGAACTTGGCTCCCCGAGGCATTTTTTCAGATTGCTCTTGTTTCAGATCAAAAAGTATTGTCACGCTTCCATACACCTATTTTGTTTTTTCTCTTTACTTTCTAAGAAGATACAAGAACTATATCAGTTATTATACATGGTGAAATATTAAATCTTTTCAGTTAAGCAGTAAACATGCTACCAGCACTTCAAGACTATTAAGGGAAAAGAGCTAGGAGAGGGTACTGTAACTAAAGACAAAGAAAAAATACTGAATTTTCAAGAAATCTCACTAACTTGTCATACAAGTTATGAAAAAAATGAATACAGTTTTCATCTTTTTCACTGGAATTTTAGCATGGTTGTCCTGTCTTCAAATTCCCTAGTGAAAACAGAGCTATTGGATAGGCCAGGGCTGGAGTTTATGTTCCATGTCACAGAAGCACCTGTAGCTAACATCCACAAATTGCATGCACAGAAGCTGATTAACTGAGTCAGTCCCACGTGAATAAAAACAAAACAGATGATAATTGCTGGAATGGCAAACACATGGCTTCAGAATTGGAAATTCTAAGCTTCTTAGACACCACTATGTAAGATCAGTATTTGCCTGTTGTCTGGGAAATTAAGGGAACTCCATCCTTTTACTGGTGTGAGTTTTGGTAGTGGAGAGCTCCAAGGGGCTGGAAAGTGAGGATACTCTTCCAAGCTCTCCTGAAATCTGCTTCATGGCTCCTGGAAGCATCAGGCTGTAACCTGAATTCCTGACAGGAGGGTTGCTTTGTGTAACATGTTCTTTTGCTAAGAATACTTAATGCACTGTGGAGCTTGTGCAAATGGAGTAAAATCTCTTGATGGATTTGACTGGAGAAATTGAACTGCTTTTGTTTAATTTTATCCATTGAATTACATTCTCTGATATAAAAATATTTAAATAAACCATTTTTTTACCTTGCTAAATCAACAACTAGAAAATAAATCACTACAGGTAAAGGAGTGAAAAGCAAGATGAAGGACTAGGTTCTTCTTGGTTAACAAATATATTAATGCAGATCTCTAACCATATTATTTTCCACTTTATTTTCATCAAGGTCAAATTTTCTAAGAAACATTTTGTGTTGATGTTACCCATACTGAGGAACTGGGGGAAAAAATAACATTTTTCTAATCCTGTTTTTCTGCATTCATTTAAAAAGCAAAGTCTTGAGTTTCCAAGAGTTCTTCTCTGAGAGGTAAATAGACCATATGACAATTACCAGCACATACTTCAGTTCTAGTTTTGCAAATTCAGTCCAGCCTATTGCACCTTGTACAGAAACCTGTAAAAACCTAAAAGATGAAGAGTAGGGCAGTCCCTGACAGAGCTGAGTCCTTGGAAAGTGCAGTTTGGTACTATAATAGCACTCAGCATTTTCATTTGTAGTCCAAGCAAATGGGAAGGAATAGTGAGCACAATTACACCAAATCCTTGGATACACTGTTACCGCCAGCAGCCTTGTTTGGAAAACAGCCCCTACCAGCTTGGTCAAATTCCTAGTTGATGCACAGAAGGAACATGCCAGGTACTATGAGGTGCCCAAACTTTAGGCTTTTTCTCTCTGGCACTTGCCCAGTGTTCAACAGCGTTTATCTGTCTACTGCTTTAAAGAGAGTAGAAATTCTAGGTTTTAAAGCACTTTGAAGGTATATACTACTTGATAGTTTGCAATTTCTTGATTCCCGAGGCATTTATGTTCCTTTCAGATAGCAACCACCACCAAAAAAAAAAAGAAAAAAAAAAAACCCAAAAAAAAAAAAAACACCACAAAAACCCCCCATCCCAACCCTTAAAAAAAATACCCCAAACCAAAACATTGCTGCCCTATCCTGCATTTAGCTGTTGAGTAGTTGTTAGAAGTTATGTTTTACTACCTGGCCAGGCATGAAAAGCACAATATCAGTAGGAGTGAGGAAAGCTGCTAACTGCAGAAGTCAGCCTTGACACCATCTCCCATATGCATTTAATCCGATGGTCATAAGAGAAGCCTTTGACTTTCTGAGGACAAAGATCCAAGTCTGAAGAAGTTGTAAACTCAAAAGAGTAACCTTGCTGACTGAAGTCCTGTCCATCACCTGCACCTGCACTCCATTTCCTGCAGGAAGGAAAAGATCAGAGCAACCAGAGGAAAAGGGTACAAGGCAAAATGAGACCAAAGATAGAGGCTGAATAATGACACCAGGAAATGCAGGGCATGGGAGCAGTGCACCAGCCTGGTGGGTTGGGAACTAGGGTTAGCAAATGAGAAATGTCTGTTTCACTGCCATGCCAGAAAGGCACACAGCCTTCAGGGGAGCTTATATTAAAATGTAAAAGAATTAAAACTGTTTCTGGTATCTGTGAAAAACAACAATGAAGTGTAATTTTAGCTGTTGCCTAAGCTCTTTCCCTTGTGCTGTGACATAAGAAATGTTTTAATCAAAGTCAGTCATTGATGTTTGAGTTACACAAGCCAATGTTTTAGGGTACAGTCCTGCACTGACTGTCATCAGCTACTCTACACACCCATGTGAGCGCTACACTGCAGCACATTCAAGCCTTCAAATTGTGCACCTGAGTTCTGTGATGAACCTGTTTTCCTGAAATGCAGCAAGTAAAAGCCTTTTTAGCTGCTTAAATACTCCTTTGCTGGGAAACTGTTCCAATAGGTTTTAGCATGGTGATTACCTTCTGCTCTTAATTACAGTACTCAAAACATTATTTTTAGTATCTCAAAAATATTTTCAACTTTGTATCATTCTTGAAGTTTTCAAAATCTTTGAAAAGGATGGTGAGAAACAATGTATCTTACACAGAGGGACAAATCACTACAGGGGGGAACAGTAAAATAAAGGGAATGAAGAGATTTGAAATAAGTATTGAAATTGTCTTCTGAGTGTGTTTTATATCTTAAAGCACTTCTGAGTGCTTTATATATTAAGGAAGACATTTTTGATGTTGAGGATGGTGAAACATTGAAAAAAGGTCTGTAGAGGTGGTGGATGTCCCATCCCTGGAAACATTCAGGATTAGGCTGGATGGGGCTCTGGGCAGCCTGATCGAGTTGAAGATGTCCCTGCTCATTGCAGGGGGTTTGGAGTAGATGACCTTTAAAGGTGAATTCCATCCCAAAGGATTTGATGATTCAATCCACACATCTGCCCTAGCCTTCTTAGTTACCCACAAAGGGTTTCTTTCCCTTCTTGTATTACATTTTTCCCTAGATGTAAAACAAAATACTTTTTATATGTGAGTCCTTCCATCTCTGCACTAAACTAATACAGTCAGCAATAAAAACAAGCCCCAAACTCTTGCCCAGTTCCTGCTCTGTGCCTTTAGTCAGCTGGGCCAGCTGTTCCTGCACCTCCTGCAAAGGAACAGCACGAGCAGGAGGCTGGCCAGGGATGGGCGCTGCCAATGGACAGGGCCTCAGCCATCCCCACACAGACAAGCCCAATCTCCTTTACAACACAGCACAGTCGGGTTCCGATCTCAGTGTGTCTGGAACATGGTGCACTAAAACAACAACAAAAACCCCCAGCAGAATACAAGATCTGCCACCACCTCATCTTGCCTCTTATCAGCTTATTTGCAGGGCAAGAGGAAAGTGTACTAAACTTTTTCTTATTTTTTTCCCCTCTCCTACCCCCACTTCTTTTCTCACAGCACACTACAAGTGAAAGTCTCGGAGCCGCAGAATTCAATAGACATGAACACAGAAAATGAACATTTGAAGTCCATAAAGATGTGCCTTAATCAGCCCACTGAGTGGAATCTGAGTTTTTCAGCAGCATCTCTCGCCAGCTGTAAAGTTTTTAACCAAAATCTCAAAACTGATGAGAACAAATAGATTGCAGCTGTTCTTGCACTATTATTTTGTACATTGTTCCTGATTTTTTTTTTCTGCTAAATAATAAGCATTTATTACATTGATCTTGAAATGATCTTGTGTGATTTGGCTTTATATACTACTAGCATTATTCAGTTTGATGTACTTTTTCTTTTCTAAATATGAAGTTTCACATCTGACCATCATGAAATTCTTGCAGTACAAATTTATATCAGAATCAGATGTTCCCCTTTAAGAGTATTGTGATTTTTCTATGTTCTTTACATTTAACTATTGTTTCCCAATTTTATTTTTGTGCACGAAAGTTAATATATTATGTAATTTGTGGCATAGGTCACCATGTAAAGATATATGGTAATAATTCAAACAAATCTGTAACAGGTGAAGACTGACTACCTTTGAAGCAAAGCAGTACAAAGGTAAATTATCTGACTAGATCTCCTTCACCAATGGATTGAAATGTATGGAAGCACCAGTTTGTTTCTGCAGTATGCTTTCATCTTCACTTATCTTGAGAACTTCTGTGTGACAGTGTTTAATGACCCTAATGTCTAAAAGAAAGACCAAGTCTGCTGGAGAATCTCATGAAGGATTGTCATTCAACAAATCTGTATCTGCACTTTTTGAGGTTTCTGCTAAATGGTCTTTCTTCCCCATTTGTTTTCATGAATTTATGCCTGCCACCAATTAAAATGGATGTAAATGCTCTTCTATTTCTTTTTTTTCCATGTACTTTGGAACTTCAATGTAAAATCAAAATTTTATCTCTACTCAAAGAAGTAGTAAATGGTTGTAGCTGACTACATTGTAGACATTCCATGCTTAAATGATCTTAGCAAGGTTCATGTACTTCATTCATCAAAACTTTATTATTAACAGAGCTATAACAAAAGTGTTAGAATAAAACCATATAATATATTTCTCTTTTCTGGAGTCATACATTCAGTAGCTAGAGTAGAGGTTTCTTAATTCATGATGAGTTGTCTGTCCTTTACTTGACAATAACTAATTTTCCAGAAGGAAATTTCCTTGGAAGTCACTGTATTTTATAAAAGAAAGGTTTTAAAGATTCACCTTAAAAAAGTGAGGATGCAATTCCTCTTTACAGAGATTTGTTGGTTTGCAGGTGCAATCCAGTAACTGAAATAAAGAGATTGTTATGAATTCTGGTGTCACAAGATCCCAAGAGGGTATTGAGTCACTGAAGCATCGGACATGATTAAAAGTGCAAAATGTGATTAAAAGAATAAACATTCATCATGTTTAGTGCTGTTTAGAAGGTGTTTATGTCTCTCAACTGTTTAATGCACATGGAGTCTGTGGGGCAAGAAAGCCAAAAGGAGAATTAAACTTCCCAGGGGATAGGCACTGAAGCTGACTTCACAAGGATCAGCAGGGAGTCAGGCGGGACATAGGAGTCTTACAAGCACTGGAGCCAATGCAGCTGGAATTGTGTTTGTGTGCCCATGGGAGGAGATGGCACATGGATTTTCTGGTTTCAAATATGCAGTAAATACCAGAAGCTCCCTGGTTTGGACACATCTTCCTCAGCTCCAAGCAGGAGACTGTTTTTGTTAGCAACTATTATTATTTATTATTACTATTATTATTCCTTTGAGTCACATTGAGTTTTGGTTGGCTGCTGACTTAAGAGTTTTCAGGCATAACCCAAGCTCAGCAGCCCCTGCTGTCCCTGGAGAGCAACTAGCCAAAGGCCTGTTCTCAAGAAGGTGTTTTAGTGTGTAGGCTGAAGAGACTGAATACACAAGCAAACAAGAATCACAAAATTCGTTTTAAGAAAAACTAGTGTGGGAATAAACGTGGGATCTCTAAGTTTGAGAAGTAACCACTGCTATTTTACCATCATTTAACAGGCAATCAAGTCTAGGTCTCATGTGGCTCATGTTTGACACCCTGTTGGGTTTAGCCAGCAAAAAGCAAAAAGAGGAAAGACGCACAGTAACGGGTCCAGAGCAAAAGAGGCTGTTTTTAAATAAAGCAAAATGATTTAGGGATTAAAATTTTATTCCTTAATTAAACAGACAGGAAGTTACATAATTTCAACACATAGAATTAAAGTAAAAAACAGCATTATTTTAGCTAGAAGGAGTAATGCATTGCAAGTAAAGATTTTTTTCACTGCAAGGAAGTGCTTGGCTTGGCTCCTTGTCACCTTTGGATGGTATTCTTGCTACCATGTAACTTTCTCAAGAATAGTGAACTTTGAGAGACAGCACACATCTGATCATCCTGCTCTGCAATTATGCAGCCACCCCTTCTGGAAAGGTAAAGTAATTTTACAAGAACACATCAAATTTTGTATTACACAGGAAACCCTTCCCTTTACAGGGAATTGGGCAGGCAGTGTGCCCAGAGGTGCTGGAAATTCAGTGCCATTTGCTGCACAGGTTTGTGGTTTGGAAGGATCACAGGGTAAATCAGGCATAAAAGGACATCAGGAAGGTCGGTAGTTGGACACCCTGCTCAAAGTCAGCCAAGCTGTGAGTACTTCACACCTAGTCCTCTCTTTAAACACTCATAGGACAGAACCTGCACAGGCAACCTATTCCAGCAGTTTTCAACCTGTTCCACTGCCTTTTTTTACCTTCTTATTCTGGTCTGAGTTTCGATTTATACCCATTGTTATTTTACCCTCTCATCACATGCAACAAAGAGCCCAATTCTATCTCTTTAGCGGACTCCTTGCAGGTAACTGGGGATCCTCCCAATATTCACAGGCTCAGCAAGTCCAGCTCCCTCAGCCTCTCCCCACAGGGCAGGGACTCCAGCCCCATGCCAGCCCTGGGAGCCTCCAGTTTGACAAAGTCTATTTTTTATTAACACACACAAGTGAAGCCACATCCACAGCAGAGGCATCCATACACTGGGAGGTGACTTGAGGGAAACCTCATCTTTTCAGCCCAGCATTCCTAAGAGATGCCAGAGACAGAACCTGAATATGTGGCAAGGCACAACAGAAGAGCAAGAAGGCAAAACTAAACCTTATTCAGGAAGGCATGCCCAAAGGCCTTTATAGATTTTTATTAGTCCTGCTTTGCCTCAAAACTCATTTTAGGAAAAAACTGGACTAGCACCAGTTGTTCAAAGTGTAGTAGTGTTTAAGAACAAACCACACAAGAGAGGGAGGACCAGAAAGAACTCGTAACTTAAATAGAAAAACCCCAACACTAAAGCCCCAGGGAAGCTCTGACTTACAGCTGAGAAAAACCACTATATACTTTGCCCATTTCAACTATGTTCAGGCAGCATTCAAGGGGACAGAGAGCATCTCTGATATTAAGTGGCTGCATGTACACAAACTTAAACAACACAATTTTGGGGATTTGCAAAGTTACCAAAAGAGGGAGGTCAGGACCTCAAAATTGTGATAAAAATTCATCAGAGTGACAGAACCTTCTGAATAGAGCAAATACCAGCAGAAGAGTGTGTTGTGGCATTTTGCAGTTTGACAAGTTTCCAACAAAAACTGCAAAGGATGAAAAGCAACACAATCCCTCTGTTTCCTATATGCAAGCTTGGAAAACAGTGTAATAGTTCAGGCATTACACTTTAGGAATACTACTTTTCACTTCTGTCTGTAAGTTGTTTCTGAGAATTACCAAAGATCATTTATAGCATATTTACCTATTTTAAATGCAAGTTCCTTAGAAAGCTGCATTTGGCATCAAGAGTTGAGATGTGCATGTTGAGGAATGGAGTGAGTTTGCTCCAACTGCTCTGGAATGACCCTGCTGCAACATGGACACGACTGCCCAGGTGTTTCCATCTTGAGTGAACCTGCTCAGCCACCAGTGATTACTGTGTGACTACAGCTTAATCTACTGTCCTGTGAAACTCCTGACCATTTCTTCATGTTTTGAACTTCAGAGCTACAAAGAAATAACAATTGGATACTACTTTAAAAAGACTAATCTTAGAGGATTTAAGTTTCTTCCCCTTCTGTACTTAAATACTCCTTTCCTTTACCACAAATATTTTTATGTTTTTCTAAAAGCACATCACTGATTCTATATAACACGGTCAGCACCAACAGACTTCCAGTGTGGTTTGTAAAATCAGTTACTCAAGTTTTACCACTTTGACATTGTTTAATAAAGTGGACACACACCTGCAGGAAGCAGAATTCCCAATTAAGATCAACTCTATTTTACATTAACATGAACAGTAAATACATCCATCTGCTGACCATGTTTTACTGTTATAAAACCTCATAAAAATAAAGAAAGTGGGTGCCATAAAAGTAGGTATATTCAAAACTGCTGCTATCACAAGCAACCACTCTCCACTAATGTTAAATATCAAAACAGCTTTAACTATGGAATGCTAAGCATCAACAGCAATTTTTATTTGCAGGTAAGACACACTCTTCTCTATAAAGTAAAAGAAAAAAAAAATCCAAATTTTGTTCAGGTAATATTTTAATCTGTTTTTATTACATGAATTAAGGACTTCATATCAGGAAATTAATTAAAAGCATCTATTTTTAAAAAACTAGTATAGAAATGTAGAATTATAAATGATAATTCATATAAAAGGCACTACATATGACTAGCAAGAAAAAAAAAATCTTATTTTCAAGTCTGATATTAACTACCACTGTTAAAAAAGGCACGTTCTTCTTTTGTCTTCACTCATCTGTTGCCTCATTCAATAGTCTTGAAAGATTCATTCGAGTTTTCTCCAGTGCCAAAGTTTTTGCTCGTCTTTGAGGCCTCGAACTTGACACTGGGACTGATTCTGGAACTTGATCACAACTGAAACATAGAATATTCTAAGAGTAAGGTAAAAAAAGACTAAGCAAACGGAAGAGCTTTTATAGGAACAAACTTGAAACATGGTCTTAAAGAACAACAATTCTTCTTACCAATTATAAACTTTTTCTTTTTTGGGAATATATTGGTGTTTTCCAAGTGACATAGCAGTATAAGTAAAGAGAACCAAGTGATAAGCAGTTGCAAAATAAGCAAAATTCCCCCAAAATTAGGTGTAATTGAAGCAAACACACCAAACATACAAATGGGAGAGACTGACCCTGGTCACAATAAAGTCCACGATAAATTAAATGGGAGTTGAGCACAGCTGAAAATTACAAAGATAATGTTGTTTTAATGCTTATATCCTGCAAGATCATAAGGGAAGAAATCCATTGTCTATCTTCACTTCTCAGTCATTTCTATACACTTGTCAACTACATGTTGGACAACAAGCAACAAAACTGAAGGGGGAAAAAGAATTTAAATTTTAAAAACTGACACTTCCACAGAACAGATTAAAAAGGGAAAAAAATACTACTTGGAAGAAGAGCAATAATGTAAACCAAAAATCTGACTTTTTTCAGCTACAGTATCTGTTGACTCAACACACAAAAGATGTGTTAAAAAATTGTTACAGGCCCCTTGACAGAACTTGCCACCGTTTCAAAAGTACCAGTTTAAAGAATTTTTTTTTCTTAAATAGTTATCTGTGTTTTAGGAACAGAGGATATCAAAACATACAGGTTTGGGAAAGAAAAACATTTGAATTCAACTTCTTTACTGGAACAGACATCATGGTTTTGATGGTGGGGAGACAAGAATTTACCTTTCAAGACCACGTTTTACACTTGCACCAGTTTTCCTTCTGGTCACAGACCTCACTTCTGCTGCTGCTTTCCGCTCTCCTAAGTATAAAAAACAGTCTCTTTTTGTATCTTGATACCATTTATTTTCTTAAACTAGTTTTGTACCTATCTTTCTTCAGTGTTTGATATTGCATTGAAACACAGAAATATGCAGTCAGCATAGACAGAATGTGGTCACAAAAAACCAACAAGAAAAACCCTGCAATTTTCCCCTTCTCCCAGAAGCACTTGTACTTTATGTCAATGGCTGTGGCTGGGTAATCTGCAATCCTGTAGTCAGTCCTTTTTTCTTTTCTGAAATCTGTGTTACTGGGAGAGGTTAACAGCACAAAAACTTCCACAGAACAAACTACTTTAATTTTTAAAAAATAAAATTGTAAAAACTACAATAGAGTATGAATGGCTTTCCCACCTACACATTCACAAAAAACTAGTATGAAATTATTTTATTAAAAACGACTAATATTGTAGCCACCATACCTTTGCCAGCTTTGGTTCTTGTAGATCTTAATTTTACAGTTTCTTTAACTTCATTAACTGGAGTATGAAGAGCATCTTTATTATTTTCTGTTAAACAGAATACCACATGCAGAAGTCGTAAATTAAAAGTTGATTAGCTTAAGTACCAGTATTTTAAATTTTGGCTGTTACATTAAAAAGCCACATGATTGAACCCCACTTTTTCTTTAAACCAGAAACTAGCTAATAAGGCTAACAGGAAGTTTAAAATGTCACTCAGCTGTATCTCCGCCCCAACAAAGGTCAATCATACATAAACTATTCCTGGCAAGTGTTTAGCTCCTTCCACTGTGCTGGAAGCTGAGTGAGCAGGGGCAGAAGATCAGCTTGTCTGAATAGAGACCTCCTTGTGGAGCTCAAGAGGAAAAAGCTGCAAGATCTCTGACAGCAAGGTCAGGCTTTGCAGGAAGATTGACAGAGCTGTGGTTCATACAAGCAGGGAAAAGGCAGAAAAGGCCAAAGTTCAGTTACAGGTGAACCTCGTCAGTGTTTTGTGAGATAGTAAAGAAAGACTTTGAAAGTACAATAAAAATAGGAGGAGGTCCAAACAAAACACTGGATGAACACTGAATACAGTCAGTCACCTAACTAACAGGACTAGAGAAAAAGCAGAGCCATTCAGTGCTTTATTTGCCTGATTCTTTAATATTACTGATGGACCTCAGACTGCCCAGCCCTCTGAATCAGAGGACCATGGGCGTGGGAACAGTGATTTTTCCATTTGAGCACACTGAAATTGTAAGGGACCAGGTCTAACAGGTGAATGTCCATAAGCTGAGCAGGAGCCAGCAGTGGCATCCTGGTTTGTACCAGAAACTTCATGGCCAGCAGGACCAGGGCAGTGACCATTCCCCTGTTCTAAAAATTGGTAAGGCTACACCTCAAATCCCATGGTCAGTTTTGGGCCCCTCACTGCAAGAAAGACACTGAGGTGCTGGAGTGAGTTCAGGGAAGGGCGACAGAGCTGGGGAAGGGTTATAAGGAGCAGCAGAGGGAGCTGGGGCTGTCTCCCAAGTCCTAGTGCTTCTTATTTTCATAACATCTAAACAATTCACTGAATTGTACACCTGCTGTACTACACCTCTCCAGGATTACCTTCTTCATTGTGAACAGTATTTTCAGACAATGGGATGTCACTTTCCTGCGTCCTTTCAGAGAGACCCATTTCCTCAGTTCTTCCAGAATGGTTTTTGCCCACATTAGGATCCTTGGACAATTTCATTTGGATCTTCTCAATAGCTCTTTGACATGGTTTATCTTCCACTTTCTGGAGAAGAAGACATTTAATGTTAAGTGCTACTTAAATTTACAACTACTACTTTTATCTATTGAATGTGCCTACTAACAGGATTAGTTGAAATTACTGCACAAAGGATACAATGTGTGACATGAAAGTGACCAGTCAAAGCTGAAAGGAGAAACACTTTCTCTGTCAATACTAGACAATAAAATACCTTTTTTTAATATAATTTTTTTAAAGGAAACCTGAAAAAAATTAAAGCAATTGGACATGGAGTACAGCTACCTCTGGATGCTATGCCCATAGTGGATTTAGCATTCTTTTCAACATTTCTACATACCAGTGTGCCACAATTCCAATTTTTTTTTCTATATTAATAAAAGCACCAAAGTAAAACTCTTGTGATCCATTCCCATTTCATCTTAAATCAAGCATCCTTTTCATGTTGCCCAATGATCTTCCCATTATATCCTAAGTTTAGGTGTAAAATTTCAGCTGTTAATAATTAACTAAAGAAAGATAAGCCACCAAACTGCAAGACTTAATACTGAATTTTATTTTAACTTAAAAAAAATATCAAATTTAACTTAAAAAAAGTTATCAAAAGAACATACTGTACTGCAATGTATCAAGTTGGGCACACTGTTTCACGCTGGTTATACTGTCTATGGTTTATACAGTGATATCAGCTCAGACTTTTGTAAATTACTCAAAAATTAGTTTACAAGACTGGCTAGAAGAGAAATTTCAGTCATATCATCTTAATAAACAAAAGCCCCTTCATTTTTAAGCATATCAGAATATTAGACTACTAATGATTAAAAAAGTAAGAACCATGCTATTTATGTACTACCTCTTGAATCTCATTGAGCAACACCAGAAGATTCTCTGTAGAAGAACTACTGAGTTCTAGTGAATTTAAAGCTTTTGCATAAATACGGACATCTGGAGCAGTTGGATCTGCCAGGATTTCATTGCAAATTTTCATGGCTAAAGTATCATGCACTGTTAACTCCTGCAAAGGAAAGAAATTAGATACCACTAATTTTGCTGGGAACTATTTACAAGAGAAAGCAGTTAGAACAATCTGATTTAAACAGTTGGCTAATTTTACACAGCAAACATTTTCTTAAAATACACTATTTTCAGTACATTCACCAACTAATTTTTATAAATACCTTCACAATAAAAACCATTAGCCATGTGCAAGTTCCTACTAGTATTTTTTAATTGTAAGAAGGAGGGGAAATCTGGGGGGCAGGGGAAGAAGAGGGGAGGAAAAGGGGGAGGAAAGTGTCAAGCCAGAAGACTTCATTACCTGAACAGGCACTCATTTAATCCAACTGCTGACACTGGGAATCTCAGAGAGGCACGGACAGGTAGCAGCAAGCAAAGGGGGAGTAGTTCTTTATTTGACACAAGTACTATTTTCCTACAGTTTAACACATTGTACCTGATAGTCCTGAGACCTCTTGGGCTGACATTTCAGTCCACTTGGTCTGGTCAGGTCCACTAACAGTTCAGAAACATTACTGGCATCTACTTCAGCCAAAGGTGATGTTACAGGAGCATTTAACAGTGTTTGCAGAGTCGGAAGATAAGCTTCTTCAAAGCATTCCTGGTTAGATCTGTTTCAGTGAAGTCAAATATTAGTAGCTTAATGAGACAAAATTAAGTTTTCTCTTCCATTCAATGGTCAGTTCACTGACCCATTAAATAAATCAAAGCAAAGTGGGAGCAGCCAAATTCGGCAGCAACAGCAAGATCAAGATATCAAAACTGTTTCATAGAACCAACTGAAATTTTAGCACATGGTATTTCAAGCAAATTTTAAGTAACACTTCCTTCCTCTCAAGAATTTGAACATTCATCCTTACTACTGCAAACCCAACTGATATATACAGACATAGTCTATCTTAAAGGACAAAAGAAAACGTTTACATAAATACATGTCTCTAATTAATTTTCATAGATTAATCTTGTTTTCTGCTCATTTCCCCTTTCTGCTAGCATTTTTCTTTGGGGGTACTTTTTGCTGTGTAAGAAAGCAAGGAAACCTGGCAAAAAAGTATGCAGTGGTTAACAAGATTTTTGGAAGAAATATTTGTCCTTTTTTCTCAGAACAGTTCATAACTCCTGCCAAGCAAGCCTAAAAATAATGTTTCACTTGGTTCTGCAGCAAGTTGTCTAAAAGTGTGGTTCCCCAAGACTTGTCAAAACAATTTAACAAGTAAGATGTCAAAAAGTACAAGGTACAGTTGAAGTGATGCCTTTAATTACTCTTGCTGATATCTATATTATCTTCCTATTTGAACCCAAATAACTACAGGAGAAAACTTAAAAAAGCAAATTATTTTTTAAAGATTCAGATTATTTGCTACTGCATTAGAGAGCCAAAGCATCTGACAAAAAAACCTTTACAGCACTACAACTGGCTACAAAAGAACCAAAGCAAGAACTCTCCCTTTCAGCAGCTTTAAGGCTTTATATTGGCTCAAGCACTACTGAAGTATCATTCAGATTATTTCCTGTAAATGAAAAAAAACCCCACTTCTAATAACATATAGGCACAAAGCAGAAGTTTCTACTCTTAGGCTGCCTGAGAGTTTAATACTCCACAGAAGACATTCCATGAATAAGGATTGTTCACTGGTTGCAGGATCTTGTCCCTATTCTAATATCTCTTACCACCACCCTTCTCATATGACAGATTAATTTAAAAAGTCAGGATCAAAATTGTTTCCTCACAGTTCAAATATTGCATTTCAAAAAGTAAGCCTCTTGATTATATCTGTGACCAGATGGAAAGATTAACAGAGCAGCACCCAGGAGAGATCAGTATGAAATTTAGGTATGAGCCTCAGC
>VZTN01027461.1:0-14873 GCA_013400515.1 Erpornis zantholeuca | reverse complement strand
CTGCTGATCAAGTCATGATGATAAAATTATTTCATCTCAGTCAAAAATTCCAGGGAGATCCCTGGTGCAGACTTCTGAATGAAGTACCACCCAAAGTACAACATCAAGATTGATAGTACCCTCAGTTCACTATGAACTTTCTAGAAAGCTGTGAAAGGATTTTATAACACAGTAAAATTCCTAAGACAATGGAAGAGAAAGGAGAAAATGAGCAGAAAAAAAACAGGGTTGAAGAAAAAAAAAATTGATTATATTTAATTGTTAATGACTGACTTTTTAATCTACCTACACAGCTGAGGAAAAATTCTTGGGTTTGAACTGGGATACACAGTATTCCATGGTGCAGATGTTCATGAGAAGATGGAGAAATCTAGATTCTGGAATCAGGTAGGTGTATTACATTCCAGTGTTTTAAAGCATGATGAATCTGGAAGAAGTGACTTAGTATATATGACTAATAATGTTCACCCTGACCTCTTGGGTTTAGATCTACTCTGTTACTGAAATACTGCTTAAAGTAGGTAGTAACACATGCACATGTATGGAACAGCCAAAAAATAGACAGAAATATGAGCAATACAGATTTATATTACATATCTATGTGTACATATTTCTGATAATTCAGTCTTTCCCTAAAATTACTCATTTTAGCTCACAGAAATCAACAATGTAAATGAAGTATTGACAAGTTACGAAGGCTTTACAGTAATGTGCATTTGAGAAAGATGACATGCAATCATTTATAAATTTATTGCAAAAAGTATCACACATGTGGACTGTCCCATGTCAAAGTATAGCTAAGGCTTCTTATCAAGGAAAAGAAACTCTTCAAATTTTTATCTTGCAAAGCTAAGTATGGACTATTAGAGGAGAGCAAATACATGAAAAAAAGCATTGGTTTACAAAAATAAAACAAGCCACAGTTGAAAAAGTCTTTTAAAAGTCATATTTTAAAATATTAAAGAATAGCTAAAAAAACTGGAAACAAGGCCTTTACACTTGGCTTTGTTTTGCTTTTTATTTGGGAACCATTGTTAACAAGCTATAAATGGCATGAGTACAAGAAGTCACTCTATAGTGATATCTTTGTCAAATGCTGTTCAAATTAAACTTTCACAGGGGATTTGTAAAGAATTTACCTTTTCAACATGGCAGGGTGTTCAGATTAAAGAAGCACAGGGGCTTAAGCAGATAAGCAATTGGTGCACAAACTACTTCCACACTGAGTGTCACTACACTTACAGCTCATTTTACAAAAACAATCCATACAGACTAAAGTATTCTTTAAAATGAACATCAACGTAATGGCCTCAGTTGTCACACCAGTTCTACAATTATTAGCTGCTGGGCAGCAAGATGCCAACAGAGCTTTGTCTAGCAATAGTCCAACAGTAACACATGAAGAGGGATGATCCTCATTGGGCTGCATGTACCCCCACACCCCAGCACACCAGTCACTCATTGTTCTGTTCCAGCTGAATAAAATTTGAGTGAGGCCAAAGAGAATTAAATTTCTCAGTGGCTTCATCATATTAAAGAAGACACATCATCACTTTATGAAACAGACATTGAAATGTTGAGTTTTGTAAAAATGCAGCTTATTATGTTCCATATTTCTAACTTTTCATGCTTTCAGAGAAAACCAGTTACAACAGACATGGTGAGTATTTTAGTAGATTAAAAATACATGTACTACCAAATCGGCATTATAAATCTAAACCTAAAATCCCAGAATAACAGTTAGTAGGCAAACAAATATGAAGAAGTTCATATGTAAAGGTGTCACCTCCCTGTGGGGAGCCAGACAATCCCAGCCCTATCCTCTATTCAATCAGAAGTTTACATGATTATAGTTGTACTTGGAAATAAATTAAGAGTCTCATTTAACTTACTGTATCAAGTACTAACATGAGTTCAATGTATACACAGAGCCGAATGCACTGAAAGGTTTTCTAACTCTGTCTTAGATAGAAGTTACAACTTTGACTTACTTAAAATGACTGACTTAAAATAAACCATTCTATTAAGTAGACATCAAAACCTAAAATATCTTAGTATTTAAGATCTCTGAATCATATAAAGAACTTCTAAAGAAAGTATCTTTTTTTCTGTTGCAGTTGTGTAAAACTGACAGTGGAACAGAGGAAGAAAAGAGCTTTAACAATCAATAACATTTTGACCATAACTCTTGAAAGCATCATATCTTTTGGCTATTCTGTTAAATGTGCAAAAATTTGGAAGGTTTTATAGAGCATTTTTGTTTGTTATACTGATTAGACTATGGTAACAAGCTGAATTTTTTAAAAGAATAATGCACAAGGCCTAACTTTGACTAGAATCTTTAGGATAATTGCAGCATTACATAAAGAAAAAAAATCTATGATTAAGGATAATTTAATACCAGTAGAGTTTTCTTTTCAAACAAAGTTTCTTCATGACTGCTACAGACACTTTAATTTGTATAATTATATGCAGTCTATTACCACAGTTGTGCTAATGATGAAAATAGTATGAATTTGACAGTTCGGTTTATAAACTCATATTTAAAATAATTTCAAATTGCTAAGACATTCTAAATGCTAATAGCATTAGAATTGTGATACAGCAATTTTAATCTGAAATAGATCATGAAAAAAATTAGAAGGCTGTAAAAGGTAATTATACAAATTAAAAAAAAAATACTGAAACAAAATTTGGCTAAAAATTTTGCCACTGATGATCAAAACCAGGGACAAACAAGTTTCCTAATTAAGCCATCTAGTCACCCAGTATCAATAGAGAAAACTTTGAGTAACAGCTGATTAAACAGACTGATGTTAAAGACAGACCTTTATACAAATATTTGAAATGAGCAAGATAAGCAGGATCGATTCCATTTTGGAAGGCTATGTAACAATAAGAAGTAGATAAATGGTTTGTTTTGCAAAAGAGATATACCAGGAAATGTTGTGCTGCTCCAGTCATGATGCAGGAATGAAGAATAACTTTATACATTTAAATGTATAAAACATTTAATCATTTTAAATGAAAATAACTCTATACATTTAAAACCAGAGTAAATTTATTAAAACAATAATAAAACTTCACTATCACAGTGAAGTTTTTCAGACACTGGTGCAGAAGAAGCTTAATGGGACTCAAATTAATGTTTGACAACTACTACCTAGCAAGGTCATTTGCACACAAGAAACAAATGTTTAGAGGTCATGTTTGTCCTCCCACTTCAGGGGCCAGAATGAAACTTCTCTGATGTGCACAGTGTTCCATAGTTATGAGACAAAGACCAAAAGCTTTTACTTTGTCACTTCATAACTGATCACTTTTAAGTGAGATAGAACATCATGTGACATAAACCACCAGTTTGATCAGTTATAGCAAATTTAATTCCTAGGAAATTCTGCCAAATAACAGTTATAAGTAATAACTGTTAATATAAGGTAAAACCAATGTTCTTTTCAGATCAGGAGTATGTGGCATGAAAATTAGGGTTAAGAATATGTCAAGGAAACCATTGCACCACACAGACCCTAAGCCTTCACTTCTTCTATCTTTTTCAAGCACTCCGTATGTATTTTGACATGATATACAGAATCTGCTACAGTCTTCACTTCTGTCAATTTATGAACTGTATGATTCATCTCCTATTCAAATGGGGTTTAATAAGAGTGCTGACTTTATAACCAGTTCTGGAATTATTTCATAGACCATCCCAAATTTTAAAATATGAGGTACTGTTCAGACTGAAGGCTTATGAGGTCTCAGTAGTTAAAATCAGTTGCAAAATAACGATCCTAAAGAATCACCTTTAGGATCACCACCTTTGTTCTTTTAATTAAAAATGAAAAAGTTGTGAAATTAAAATTTTAATATTCCAACAACATTTTAAATAATGCAAAATATGATCGACAGTATGCATAACAAACTACACATACTTGGAAAAATGCACTACTGGGATATATAGATGGGAAAGCTTCCCCTCTCCCCATCCCTTTGCCTTCAAAAATACATACCTGCTGAATGTGTCTACTAACTCGTTTCTGAGGTTGGTAGATTAGCCAAGTATACAGGACTGGATCAACATTAATTGCGAATCCTTGTACACTGGTCAAGAGAACAGCACCTGCACACAGTAGAAAAGAGAAAAAATGTAAACTACTTTCTCAAGAATCTCCTTATATGTATTCAGTTTTCTTGCACACAAATCATTTTTAATGTAGACTGTTTGGCTTGGATTTACATATATAAAATATAACAATAATTAAAGCATAAACGCCAATAACTTACTTGAAGTGAGGAATGTACCAGCACTACCAGTGTTAGGGATATGTACACATAACAAAATGCAGCAACTTGCATTTTGATTTTGCCTATTACAATTTTTTGTCAAGAAAAATGCTTGTTTTCACAAAATTGCTTGTGAACTTAATACACACAACACCCTTCTTCAAATTCTCAAGCCAACATTGAAACTCTGCAAAAAATTAGTTCTTAAGACCCTTGACAGAAAGCAGAGAATACAATGCATGACTTCCCACAACCTCAGTTAAAAAAACCCCATGGTCTAGGACAGTGAGTTCTTTTAATAAAGACAAGCCTACTTTACTCTAATGCTCTACCCAAAGCTCAGTACAAACATTTTTCATGTAAATATGGTCATGAATATTCTTTAGAGGACGAGTTAGGCAAAATAAGGCAAATTTTTCAACTCTGACAACACTGGCAGCCTCCTTACTGTGAGCTCTCAGGCTTTTCCTAAGCTTTACAATACACCTTATTTTCTTTAAATCTCACTTTCTAAGACCTGGAACAAGACAGGGCTACTTTATTTCTTAGAAGTAAACGTAGATTTCTTACGTTTGTGGAGAAAAACTTACAAGGAAAATGTTAAGGCTCAAAATAAGAAAAAAACTATCTCGGTTCCCAGAAACGTAAGCACATACATCAAACCATGGACACTAAAATCCAACTTATGAAGCACTATCTCTATTAAACCAGCATTAAAAATCTGATGATACATTGGTGAGGCGTTTTTCTGATAGTACAGATAATGTATCTATTACAGCAGCAGAACATAATTACAGAGCTGTACAATTCAGAAGCAAATGGGTTAATGTAATACGAAGGTATCAATTATATTGAAAAAGTGTGGCAAGTAGTAGTAGACAGTTATCTTTTCAATAAGCTTTGCAATCTTACTACTAGTCAACAAATGAAATAATTAAGTAAATAACAAAATGAATTTAAAAAACAAATCCTAGTTACTGGAAGATCCTAGCACCAAATTCCACAGAATTACAGTGGAATAATATAATACTAAGAACCATAGTTTCTACAGCAATATATACTACATTTACTCTGTGGTATATAATGTAATTATGCAGCAATCTGAATTTAATAATAAATTCAAATACATTCAGAAAGCTTGACACACAATGTACTTTCCAAAAAACAGTAAAAACATGTGCCTCAAATGACACATCAGCAAAATTGTAAATGGGAAATTAATTTAAAAATATATAAGTTATGAGTTTATTGTATATAACAAAATTTTAAAACCAGCTGAATTCCAAATGGCAGAGGACCTACCAATCTGGGGTGACACAAGCAAAGCCTGATGAGCACAATGGGAAACCGGCTGTCAAGAAACACACGAAGATAAATCATCTGCCTAGCACAGGCTTGGAGCTGGAACACACACTGTGAGGAACTCCTATACAAAGACTAGTCCATGTGAGCTGAAGGTTTTAAATGTCAGTAATAAACCTTAGAAATAAATCTGCAGTTAAAGGAAAAGCCAATGTCAAGCATAAAGGGGTAACATGCAAGCAAGAGCAGATCCATTGCGGCAGGATGTGAAGGAAACCAGAAAAAGGAAGCAGAAGGTAACAGAGGATTGATAAAATATATGCTACGATCATTATCTTTTATAAGATACTTATATGCCAAAGTAAAAGAATCCTGCATCTTTAAGAGCCACCGCCTGTTGTCAGCAATACTTAATGAAAGGTTTAATATATATGTGATATGACAAATGGGAGACAGACCTCCCAATAAGTGCAGCATAAAGTCAGACTACAGGCAAAGTCAACAGAAAATCCCACATTTCTAGCTGACTCCTGAGAAGAAAAATACAGTGTTACTGTAGCACATCATTCTAATAACTTAATATAGTTTCTTGATTACTGAAAAAAATAGTTACAACAAGGATGTTCAATATAATTAAGTCAAGCTTTGAACTGAAACTCTCTTTTCCCTTCAATCAACTCAACACTAGCACAATCTCATAAAGTTCTTCAGTAAGGCCGCACAAATAGTAAAGATTTTTCCAGTTGTCTTTTGATAGCTTGCATCTGGGTTATAAAACAAATAAAACAAAACAAGCTAACGAAAAAAACCCAGTAAAAGTACTCAGATAAGCAGTTACATTATTTGCCTGTCAATTAGACTGTTAGGTAACTTCGTCTTCCTAAGCCACTTCTGTCACACTAAATTACTGAAATTTACTGCTGTGTTTGCTACTCAGCCACTATATTTAAGGGCAGTTTAATCACCCATATAAAGTTGTTTTCTGTGCAACAGCTTTCTTCAAAATCAATATCTAGTAAAAAAGGTTTCTCAGATTTGCCTCCTTTACCTTTATTAATGCCAAGAAATAAGAATCCTCCCCCATTTTCAAGGAAGCTCTCACTGATTTGAGGATCAAGCTTGAAGCTGGCAGCAGACTCCTCACACGCCTAAAAAAAAGATTAATTGCTATTCTGCCTCTGTCAGAATGCAATGCTCGAGTTTCCTGGATTTCATTAAGATTGTGGAGAACTTTATTTTCTTCCCCTCCCCTTTTCTCCTTTTAATTAAATTTACATTTCAGAAAAAAAATGGACCTTAGTCCCATAGCATACTAGGGTTTCCTTTCCAGATCTCAGCTCTGGCCAGAGTTATCTATTACATCTATCTAGTAACTGATTTTAAAAGTACGTATTGGACCCAACACCATGTAATCTTTAACCTTTGAGAATTTCCAGAATCATGGTGTCATTTGCCAGGCTCAGCTTGGGCAAATAATTTCCTTCCTTCACAAATTCTCAATCTCTCCTGAAGGAACAAAAGATGGGGAGGTTGCAGGCAGGCAGAGGAGGACAACGAACGGAAGGCAGCAGAGCACAGAGATGCTTGGCACTCTCATCCTGTGGATGAGCTTCCTGATGAGACTCCCTGAATGATGACAGCTGCAACAACAGCACTTTCCTTCCCGAGGGATGGGGGCCTGCAGAAGATAACTGGGGCCTCCTGCTGGGGTTGGCTTTGCTGCCACCTCCTCCCACTTGGGAGTGCTGAGCATAGGCTGCTGGAAAAGCAGGGAGGAGAGGGGTCACTAGCCTGGGGTTCCCTCCATAGAAATTCAGGGGAAAAAACAAGTGGTGAAAAAGGGAATGTGGTACACTTCTGGTGAGGTGGAAGAGGACACCCACCCTGGGGACACAGCTGCAAAGAACAGAGGCCAGAGGTAAAGGCAGGACAGGTGAAATACAGCAGAGTTCTGCAGTAGAGTTGTGTAGATGAGGAATGCTCAGTCATCATGGAAGAACTGGAAAGGGCCTCAAATATCAAAGAGACACAAGAAAAGGAAGAAGGAACCAGGACACTGAAAGGGGAATGTTGAAGTGAATGAGCACTTTGGGAAGGAGAAGGGAGGTGGCAACCCTTGGCAAAACATGCTTTTTGGAGATGCACAAGCCTTGTGAAAGAGTAAACTGCATTACTGAATCATTACTAACAATCTGGAGGAAAAAAATTACTAAGAAGAACAGACAATAAATATTCTTGCAATTTATGCACCTGAAAATGAATTTTTGCATCAGGAAAGGACAACCCTGGCAGAATTTCTTCCAAATTCTGCTCTGTGTGTATGCAGTAGCCAAACACATCTTAATGTTATTTCCAGTAAAAACCTTCAGTAACTCATTTCAGAAATTCCCCTATAAAATGAACTGAAAAACCTGTATAGGGAACTGAAGTTTGAGTAGATGTACATTTTCTGTAAGAGAAAGATCACAAATATGAACAAACAGAATGACCCTCAATAACACCTAATTCTGACAAGCTTTGTATATTTTTTGTAACTCACTTAAAAATATTACACCATCTTGCTATATAAACTGCACCATGAATTATTTTAGCATTGAGCACCCATGACTCCTAAATGTCTCAGGACACATGAATGATATGTAGATGTTAACAGGTTGAGTCAGCATCATTAATTTAGTATCCCATTATTTTTAACGATACCTGAAAGAGTATTTTTTTACTTTTTTCTTACTGTTTTGAAGGGCATTTTCATTAAAGCATACTATAAAAATGCAGACCTGACACCCAAGTAAAGAGTTCTATTTTATAAAACTATATAGGTAAGTAATTCTTTCTGCTAGCTGACTCAAAGCAGATGCATTGTAAATCCCTAAATGTGGAAATATCTTAAGGGAAAAAGAATCCTCTTTACTACTCTGCTTACTGCCAGCACTGCTGTGGCTCACTTATCCACATTCCAAACAAGCTTTACCAATTAGTTATCCTGTGGCACCACAGCCATTTTCAGTAGCATTCCCAAAATGAAGAATGAGAGCTGAAGAGTTAGAAATTGCAGTTACACAGCACAAAAATAATCAAACAACTTTGGTCTAGTTTGGAATATCAAGGACAAAGCCAATATGATCGTCTTGCAAAATAATCACCTTAACTAAGAGACACTGTCCTGCATTTCATCCTGAATTGCTGAGTCAGATGAGGGAAACAACAGATACTTCAAGCCACATCAAAGTTTAAGTGACTGTGAAAAATTATTTTTACATTATAACTGCTATAGTAAGTTAAGAAATTTTGTCTAACTACTGAAATATATGTCTGCATGTCTCTCTATTCAAGGTTGACTTGAATGTCTACAAATGTAAACATTATCCCAATTTTATCTCAGAAAAAAAATTTGAAATCTACTTTATACTTGCATACTCGCAAAGTACTTGCATAGAGTTTTACATTCACCAAGTGCTTAAATTAACTCTGAGATTCATTAGTTTAGTTGCTTAGACCAATATTAGAATATTTCACTAAAACAAAAGTAATGACTAACACTTCCCCATAATCTAAGGCATTTTGGTCTGCAATATCAAACACAGTTCCCTCATACAAGGTATTCTTTGCCCAAGAATACATACCCCACAATATTTTAACACTATTTTATTTTAATTTAAATAGCTTTGATATTCAGAAACATTCACTAAGAACATAATTCTACTGCTATCATGACCTTCTAATTGCTACTGAGGTTTATAGCAGAAAACCATTTTTTAAAAAAAGAGGTCAACTTTTTTATTTTTATTTCAAAAATAGAGAAAGTGAGGCAGAGAACTGCAGTTATTAAACCATACAGCAGGACCCATGGATAAACTTCGGATGTTAAAGTTATGTACCACAGCCAAGTGCCTACTGTAGCTAGTAAAAAAAAAATAAATTTACAAGTCCATCTTGTGTTAATCATAAGCAAATCAGACAGGCCTAATTTCAGTTGAATGTTCTGATAAGACATCATCATCTTTAAAACAAAAAATCCTGTCTTTATCTAGATATATACACAAATGCTGAATTACAGAGTTAGGACATAGAAGTATACTCAAAGATGAAGCATAATGAGGCAAACCACGAAACTGCTGGATACACTGGTTAACTGAACGTGCTGTATGTAAGGCATCATTTTTCAATGTACAAGAAGACACATATCTGCAAATCAACCTGAAGCAGGCCATATCAAATCAAGGCATGAACAACAACCTTCAGTTATTTTGTATCATCTCTGATGTTACAAATGGGTTAAGTCCATTTTAGAATTTTGTTTTTCTTACTGACTAAAATATTTGTGACATGCTGAGCTGAAAGTTTTCACAAAAATGCTAGAATATTCATATTTAACTTGTGTGTTACATGTTTTTGAAACAAAAAAAAAGTTATCTTGAAAGGCTGCTTTGTTTTCCAAAATCATTTGAGCAAAACTTTAATTTCCTTCAGAGAATATGGTGATGTGGGTTCAAGGAAACAGTTTAATAGGCAGTAAAGATCAAGAAAAAAAAGAAAATGTGTAGGCAGCTGTATTACATAGAAATGCCAGCTTTATTTAAATGACTACTGAAGCATCTCTATGAAAATGTAATGGCAATATTTCTATGCTGAGCTGCATAGCACCTCTTCCTTAATTCTATGCTTTTATTGCAAGAACATCTCACTCAAGTATCATTTCCTTCTGTTCATTTTTAGGTCCTGTTTACATATTTAACCATCACACTTACTATTCTGTAAATAAAAGGAAAGTGAGGAACTCTAAATTCAACTGACAGAAAGGACTAAATAGACAGAATGTGAGGATTATAAGGACTTAAAAACCATATTGTCACCGAGTAAAGAAAATTCGAATGGTTTAAAAAACATGAAGTGTTTAGAACACTTTGTTTTATTCATAAAAGAATATGGAGAAATATAACATTTGAGTTGCCCAGAGAGCTGTCTTTCCAGTCAGACACTGCAGGGTGGCCCAAACTGACTTGAAGCAGAGTAAATGTAAATGGACAATGTGCTATGAAAGCAGGTATTCAGAAACTCAGTAACACAAACTAGCAATTTACAAAGGTTTCTACCAAAACCTGGTCCCTTTGTCTTTTCCTCCTGACGTCCTAGTCACTGTTATAAATCTGATCATCAGTCTCACTCTCAGTCCTTAGACTTGATAATTCCTGACCATGTTTTCAAAATGCTACCCAAGGCTTGAGAATTTTAGCTTGTTTAGCTCTCTGACAAATGAATTCAAACACATGTTGCAATGTCAAGGCTGTTTCTTACCATTTTCTGTATGGAACAAGTACCACTTACAGTTACTCTTAGGGAGCATGAGGAGACTACATTCCATTAAAGTAAGAAGTTCTTTGGAGCTCTGAAGAAACTATGAGGCAATTTTCCTAATTTTTTGTTTGCTCTGGCTGAGACCTCCTCAATCCCATTTTAAAGGCTGTTGTGACTATTTGTTCATGATATAAAGATTTTTAGTCTCACTTGTAAAACACAGTTATTCCAAGGACTGGATAAACTACTGAAAACAGACATTCTCAAGAAGATTAGAAACAAAATCTTCATATGGATGTTTTATCAAGAATTTTGCTAATTCCCGTATCTAAGGGACTGAAACTAGAAATCAGAGGAGTTGGGCAACAAATCCCTTCTTCCATTTGATCTCAGGAGTCTAGTATTACCTTTGGATGATATTCTATTCTGCAAAAAAATTGTGAAAAATTTACTGATAAAATAAGAAATACTATGGCTGGTGTTTTCCTAGAGAATCAACAAGCACAAAGCAGATTTAGTTATGCAGTCTACAAGTTGTTTAATCACAGTTTTTTAAAGAAACTAGGCTATCTAGAAGGGATAAGAGAGCAAATTAAATAGATAAATGACAGAATATGCTGAGCTGGAAGAGACCCACAAGGATCATCAAATCCAACTTCTGACCTGGCACAGGACACCCCAAGAATCACATCATGTGCGTGAGAACATTGTCCAGATGCTTCTTAAACTCTGTGAGGCTTGGTGCTGTGACAGCTTCCCTGGACAGCTGTTCCAGTACTGAGCCACGCTCTGGGTGAAGAACTTTTCCTGATATCCACTCTAAACCCCCCCCACCTCAGCTTCCTGACATTTCCTCCAGTCCTGTCACTGGTCTGAGATAGGGTGAATTATTTAGGAGAAAAGAAACAGTCATAGGCAGTCATTTTCGCTATGGAAAAAGGCAGAGCCCTGCAGGGACCTGAGCTGCCCAAGCCATTACAGAATATTAATGTGGTGACCAGCTCTGCTCAGTTATCCAGAGTAACCACAAACAGTGCCAACCCAGGAACTCCCAAATATCCCACCTGACTCAATACAGATAAACACACTTTTCCTACTGGTATTGTTGCCTCATATCTTCACATGTAAATGATAACTGAACTGACTACTTTGCCTAAAAAAACAACATTTCTTTTTATTCTAGAAAAGCATTAGATCAAGGTTCAATAGGAAGGAAGTAACACACAATAAACAGAATATATCATCTACTCCACTGCATAAATGCATTGTGTACACAGATGCTGAAAACACTGCATCCAGCTCCAGTCAGCCAAAAGGGTCAGTTGTAAGCATTCAAACCTGCAAACTTCTGTTTCACAATACCATTTATTCAGTATTTATCCTCCCTGATTCACTCTATGCTCCATGCCAAATGCATTATACATTCTCCAAATCCCAGAGCAGAAAGCACAGAAATAAAAAGTATACACATGTACTGGTTAAACAATTTTCTTTTCATCATTTTTAAATGATTGCCTATTTACTATAGTTAACTCCAAAACAAATGGGTTTTGAAACTCTCCAGGTCCAAACCACCTGGATGTGGACCTCAGAGACAAGCTGCAATGTCAGAACCTTTTCTAAAGGCAATATTATTTGTAGGTTTTTATTGTTGCATTATTCTAGGTATGTATGAATACAATTCTGTAAGTACCACCAGAAGCTGCACTTTACAGGCAGTTTACACAAACATTACTGATGAAGATACCAGAGTCTCCACGTATGCAACAAACAAATTCTAATCACTGTAGACAATTCTGCAGAACAGTTTATTAAAAAAACCTCCAAAGTCCACGCAAAGTCCACTGCGTTTCAGCTGCAGGCCAAAAGGCCATGGAGAAGCAAGCCACTGAGAAAACATGTCAATGGACAGAGACCTCTTGCAAGTGAGTGAGGGGAATAGTATTTTGACAGAGTAGAAGTCTCAAAGCTACCTTAAATAGGCTAGGTTTGAAAGAATTAGTCATACAGAATCATTCTATATATAGACTATAATAGGCAGAAAATAGCTGAGGTCTGCTCCAAGGCTCTGAAATCATGGGAAATAGGTATTTGCTGAAATACTTGATATCACCCATGAGCCAGCAGGGAAGAGAGGACCACATACCATCACCTCTATTAACACAGAGCATAATATCAGTCATGATCCAAATGTATTACTCTTAACTAAGCTGTGAGAATGCCTAATAATCTCTCTCAAGTTTTCTACTAGGAAAAACAGCAGAATGAAGCTTTACTAACTTTACAAATTATGATTTTTATGACCTTTAGGCAGTTAACTGTGCACCACAATATACATAACCACACTGGTAATAGAATTGCATCCTCCCTCTCTCTGTGACTGGATGGGTAGAGTGCTACTACACCTTTTCTTCGACTGTGACACAACATTATAGGAGGATTGGGAACTAACGATCTAGTTAAAATGAGTAATGCTGCAATATATCTCCTTCTAAGTGATTTTCAATACAACCTTCAGTTACATACCTTTAAAATATGGATTTTAAACGAAAACCAGCAAATTATCTGAAAACTGCCAAGAAGTTTCTTAATACAGTTCAGCTTCTGCATTTATAAACACCTCACTGCCAAAACTGTATTTTGCAATTTCTTACTGCAGTATGCTTCTGGGAACTGCAACAGGATTCTTCCCCTATGGCAACAGGGCACCAAGGGAGCTATTTTCATTCCTTCTTTAGCAGTTGAACACTTGTAATGTTGTGACTATGGATACCAACTGGTCTTGCACTTTAAGTTATAAAACTGAAATCTTTTCAGCAGTAGATGCCTCATGTGCCTCCTCTTAAAAGTAACTTGAATAATATACAGCTGCAGTTTCTGTTTCCTTTTTTCTTAAATATTGCAGCTTCTCAGAGGCAACAGAAAACACATAGATGATTCCACATAATTTCTGAGGTGCTCAATTAAAACAGTGCACCCACAGGCACAGAGGCTGAGGAAAATGAAAGCAATTTAGAAAGGCAAGCAAAATTTACAGTAGAAATTCCACATAAGGTTATGCTTTTCTGTAGCAGTAACGTAAGTAAAGGAAGAACAAAAAACTATATATATCTTCTAAATAGGAAGTCCTAATTAATTCATATATTCTTTTCTATTGCTTAAGACTTCATGCTCTATACCAGTGATTCAAGACTGAAATAAATAGCATCTAAATGAGTTGCCAAACAATGAACCTGAATAAAAATAGCCACAGTGTGTTATACTGTTGAAGTCATGACATTGCAAAGTAGGTAAAGTTACACAGGCAGTTCAGCCATAAACTTTTTTTTTCTTTTCTTTTTTTAATATGTGAACTTCAACAGAAACTCGATACACAGGGCTCAAGTTGAAAGCAAATGTTTTCTTTAAAACAAACAAAAACTTCAAAAAATATTAAATCTCTAGTGCTTGGTTACTCAGTGGGAAAGATATACAAGTCTTAGATACTATGAACATAAAATGGGCAAATTTCCTAAAGGACAGTCAATCTTGGTTCTTTTTGCAGTTGCTATCTGTGTAGGCAATGCTTTGAAAGTATATGTGAATTACAACAGACACATTAAAAAGATATTTCATCAAATGTGTACTCAGTTTACATAAATAAAGCCATCTACATTTTGGAGGTACACTTACTAATATCATATTAACTTAATTCCAAATTCGAATGAAACACCACAAGTCTGTTTAAGATAATTTGATTTTGAGATTTATGGTACCACTTTGATAGACTTACACCTGTCATGTAAAACCAAAAATCCTTCATCAACTTACGAAACCTACACATAAGAAAGGAGAGATGACAGATGAGCATCTCCACATACACTGAAACTTGGTTCTACCAAGACACAAACAGGCAAGGACTAACTGACATCTCAAATGTGGAAATAATTCTATTCACACCTACAACAGAGGAGCCAGCTTCAGAAAGTCTTGGGAATGTTTTGCAGTTTCAA
>VZTN01027435.1:1171-19378 GCA_013400515.1 Erpornis zantholeuca | reverse complement strand
AAAAAAGGAAAAAAAATTAAAAATCAATCCACATTCATAGTCCAGCTTATTTCCTTTCTTAAGGCTGCATTTTACCATTTTTTGTATGTTATATCCTTTAACTGAATTTATTACCTGTAGTCAAAGCAATTTAGTTGTGTGTGAATAAAGAGAGGAACACCATTCTTATGTCTCCTTCTTGGATTTACAATTTCAAAATAATGGCAATGTTTTTTGAATCAAACATTAAACTCTAAAGTTGTCCCATAAACAAAGAATATTTAATTATTTCTTTAGATCTTCCCCTTTCAGAAAAAAATATTTTAAAAAGTTGAGATTTGTAAAATATGAAGTGGCTGTAGCTGTGAATTGGAAACTAACATTTACATTCTCTCTATGCAGTTCTAGACTCCTGTCATTTAGTGGGTCTTCTAGTATAAGTAATGCAGAAGAAATAGTTTTCTGGGCTTTGTTTGCTTTAATATCAACTTATACCAACTGTCACTGAAGGAATTTTAAAAAGTCATGATGATCTATTCGCTGAACTGTTAATAACACTAAAGTCTTTAAAATGTTTCTGTATATTTGGAATTCACATGTAGAACTCCAAGGAGCATTTGCTTAGAGCCATTCATGCTCCTTCTCTGCAGCATGTGTGCACCAATTGCTTGGGACAAACTTTTGCTTGTTTTGAAGCTGCCTCTGTTCCCAAATAAATATTTATACTGGCAGTCACCCCATTTGTTTACCAGCCATTCACAGATTGGTCTGCACTTCAGGAATTAATTGCCTTACATAAAGATGCTGTTTATTCTTTGACAGCAGGTTTCGGCATTGCCCCTCTAGATGGCATTTCTAAAAACAATTCCAGATGGAAACATGCAAGGTATTTGTGTTCCTCAACAGCTTTAAAAATAGATGCCTCTGCATGTTTCACACTGATCTCTATGTGCACCTCTGAGCTGACCTGAGCTATAAACACTTTATAAATAAAGTATAATGAAACAGTAGATGCACATTTTCTCCATTCAATACCAGTTTTCCTTTTTTTTTTTTTTCTCAGCTCCATTAAGAGAAAATAATGCTTATGTAGAATTAGAGGATTTTTAGATAAGAATATTTTACAGGGTTTCCTAGTGTTTTGGTTTGGTTTTGTTCATGTTTTACCAGAAGGTTGTAATTAGAAAATATTCATTAATCAATCCTCAGCTGAAAAGCTGCAAATCTCAGTTTAATGTACCTGAAGATTTCACTCTGTGGTATAAATCAAAATATATTCTTATGTACAGAAGCATGATTTGTTTGCTGAAGCTGGAACATGGAGATGAAAGCTTTCCTGGGGTATGGGACAATAGAGAACCACTGCAGCCACAACAGTAGCCTGCAGGCTACAGGAGATGAGGAATCCTGTTCCTGTTCCTCTCCCATGTACTCTCTACCACTAGATACAAGACACAAGAAGTCAGCCTTCTGCAGCTTATCTCATGATTAGATTGAGCAAAATCATTTTGACACATTTCCCACCTAGATTTTAAACAGGCTGTAAAATCTCTGGCATTCTCAAACAACACGATCATCTCTTATAACATCATCACTTGTTAATGATTTCCTTAAATTTCCTGTTAAAAATAAGGTAATCTGAGAGTCAGCATTGGCATCTATGCTCATAGCTAGTGCCCATAAGGAATTCTTAAAGATGGATATCTTATTGAGGTAAAACTATCAGCCCTGAATTTTTTGTTCTTTAAATGCTAGATAAACCTTAATGTTTTTCCTACATAGTTACTCAACAGCAGCGACTCTTATTTGTCAAAATGTATCGTGTCTCTTAAATACCATTGCAGTGTTCTAGATATCTTTTAATGGACACTATCATAAAATGTGGAATATTTTCTCAGTGAAAGATAACAGTCCAAATTAAAATATTGCCCAATAAGGCTGTAAGCTGCTGGCAGTGTTCAACTTCTCGGATGGACTAAAGGAAAACTGAAAGAGCATATGTTCTAACATAAACCAAAATCCTCTTTCTTCAGCAGCCATGTAGTTAATGGAGTTAGAGCTGGGTGAATGCTTCTCAACTGACCCAGGGTGAGAAAAAACTTTAACCCAGTTAAAACTCATAGTGTGGCCTTCAGACAACTTTTAATTCTGACATTTTATGAAAAAAGTGATATAAAATTCAGCTTATATCTTTCAGTGAAAGCTCAGTGAAAGAGAAGCAGATTAATGGCTCATGAGAGGAATATGAGCATGCTTGAATTGCTTTTATAATAATAATATTGCACTCATGAAAGTCTTCCCTTTGACTTGTTTGAGGCTAAAAGACCCTTAGCAGTCAAGCTGAGGAAATGAGGTGGTGGGGGGAGACAGGACTCGTTCTCCCACTAAAGCTTTTCAGGGCCAGGGTTGTTGCTGCACGGCAGCAGACAGGGATATAGGAAGACTCATGCTTTCTCCATTTAATTATTACTTGTAGTGTCTGCTAGGAGTAAGAGGGATCTGGGATCTGCTTGTCAGACCTGGTCCATTTTCCTTTACAAAATAGCAAGAAGGGAAAGGAATATGTTAGGAATTATTGGATTTGCCAAGGGGAGATTTGCCTCCGTGGGTGTCTTTGGATTCACTGGGGAGGTGGGGGGGGGGAAGAAACCTTCTTGGAAAACATACAGTGCCAACATTCAGTTATGGATCATTCTGTTACTCTGCTGTAAGAGCTGTGTTGTCCTAAACAAACAGCCCGTGTGTTTTCCTCCTGATTACTTCCTAAAGTTTACTAAGTAATTTAATTATATTCTCTAAATCTTCTCCTAAAAAGAAATATGTGGTGAAATTACTAAATAACTTAGAAAGCATGTGCTAGGTTTTGATTTTTCTTTTAGTTTTGCTTGGGTTTGGAGTGGGGGGGCTGAGATGTCCAGAAAGTGTTCCTACTGTCCTATTTACAAAATTTAATGAAAGTTTTCTACTTTCATCCTGAACACTTTTCACTTTTATCAATATTCTTATTTGAAAATGAAAAATTCTGCCATTCTACCAGAGATGGTATAATTTTGTCTACAGAAATTATATTTTTTTTTTTTGTCTGAACAGATTCTTCATTTTGAATATGAAGTGCTTTTCAGAAAGCTAGGAAGTTTTCACAGTCCCAGACATCACAAAGATTTAAGAGGTGATGTTAATTTTGTAAACATCCACTGCTTTATGTATACCATGTCTTGCCCCATTCCCTGCCATAAAAGAAAGATACATGCAGTGTTACTTCCAAAGGAAGAAATATTTTTCCCTTATCTTGCCAAGCCTGTAAGAGCATCCCCAGAGATATTTTAAAGAAGATTATAGTCTGCACCACTGCAGACTTGAAATGCAGTTAATGAATGGCATGCAATCTGTTACAGGAGAGCTGGCTCTATGTACTGTATCATTTGAGCCTCATGCAAGTGGATCTCTTTCATGGACACACTAGGTGATTATGACTAGCTCCATGAATATACTCAGATCACTGGAATAAATAACTAAAGGTCTAAGAGAAAGATGCAAAATCACACCTGGTGTTTTTTCACTATGACAAATAATAGAGATTAAGAGGTAAAATAAAAGCAACATACACAGATTTCCTTTGCATCTTCAGTATTTGTTGGAAAGGCTGGAGGTGATGTAATGCTTTCGTTTTTCCATACTCAAAGCAGAAGCTGGGGAGGGTGATAAATTCTGTTCATCCATTGTCATTAACTGCTAATGATGGTGATTTAAGAAAGGGTATTAATTAGATATTCACTCTAAGGCATAAAGAACAGAGGTCAATGAGTAGCACCCATTGAATGAACCTTTTGAGTAAGTTACTGCTTAGTACCCAGGAAGCTTCATTTAAGAATTTCAGTTTTGCCGATGGGATTCATCCCACAGCCTGAGCAACAACTGTCAGGAATGAGAGATTCAATTCTAGGATGATCAAAAAACCACAAACCAAAAGGAAATAAAAAATAATGTACAAATAATAAAAAATAATCTAAAAAGTGATGTACAGGATCTTTAATAGGCACAGGCGTCTATTCTCAGGCAGGTCTAAGAAGGCTTTAAGAGCCAATTTGGGGTAGCTATCATTTTGTCGTAGGGCAGTCAGAAAGACAGTTCTTGCTTTCTCACCAATACTACTTGAAATTTTACTTCTCATTTGTACTCTTGGCTGCTTATCAGCGTTGTGAAAGTACCACTCATATCCTCCTCCCTCTTCCGAGCCAGCATTCCTGATATGCTCTTTATAGCCCAAATGCCTTGACTGAATCCCAGGCAATCTGAAACCAGCTGAAAAACGTACGTTCATTGCAGGGGGATTTGGATCAGGCCCAGCAACGAGAACATTGCAAATTAGGAATGATGTGGAAAAGTGGGTGTCATGGCAGAAATATGTGCGTGGGCGCTTGTGTAAAACCTGTAAACAATATGCCTGTGCTGTTTTTCCAACTATTATTTCTTTTTAGCTGTTTATTTGAAAAGAATGCACTTGAAAGTTTTACTATTGATTTGATGCAGATTTTCATAAAAAAGTAAACAGGGAGAATCTGTATGAAGATGTTTTTCTCTTATTCTGCAAAAGCAGAGAAAATTTGAAGGTGGGGAACAATTTGACTGAGGTACTCTTGAGAGACCCACAGGAATATCTTACTTTTGAGAGAACAGCTGAAGTGCAGCACTGACCTTGAATCATTTGAGGAGGATGTATGCTGAACTTTTCAGTGCATGCTGCATGAAATTAGTGCATGCTGGGAAGTGATTATTTACACAATAAATGAGATTCGACCAAACAAATCTCTTTTCAAGTCACCAATATACTTTGGCTGAGCTTTTCCAGATTCATCCTAAAATCCCCCCTCCCCATGCCTCCTGTCTCTTTTTTTTCTGCAATGCCTCGGTGTGCACTGGCAGCACCAGGAGTTCATTACTGGGAGCCTCACAGTCGAGACAATGAAACTATGCAGGGCAGGATGGTGTTGTCACTATCTTCTTCAGAGTCTGCCTTCAATATGGGAAAAGTTCTTAAAACAGCTTCCACCGTGGCTTCTCCCATGTCGTTGTGACCTTTTGTTTTTGTGCAACTGGAGCTTCATTAGTTTGTTGCTGCATGCACAATTTCCAACGGCTGCTTTGAAGGCATGGTAATTATAGTAATAATTTCCAACTCATTTGCTAGTCATTGACTATTTTCTTGCAAGGCAAAAGTGGAAATAAGATCTTGCCCAAACCACTCCTCATTGAACAGTAATGCCTTAAGTCAAATCTCTATCTGGAAATTTTTTTCTCCAGTAAATTTTGCCAGAAGCTGTCATTTTTCCAAGGTCTGTGCTTGTAGCTGCATAATGCAAACACTAATACTCTAGATCATTTCACACGTTAGTAATAGGGGAAGCATTTACCCATCAGAGGAAGAAAAAAAAATCTATTAGATAGAGCACTTCATTTACTGGAAGCTAAATAAGCTGTTATTCCGTGAAAGTTTGCAGTTACAGTGCTTTTCCTTTAAGCTTGTGAGCAAGCCTTTGGGCTGCACTGCTTATTTGATCATCATAACCATCAGTAGCTTCACTGTAGAAACTCCAACAAGAACTCCCTGTTTTGGGGCTTGATTCTGCAAGAAACTGAGTACCACCTGGAAAGTATTTTACGTCCACAGTTGCTGGCTAAGGCAGTTTGAACTGGCCTAGGCCTTTGGCCAGGATTTATCATGAGAAATATAGGTATTTTTTCAAAAGGAGCCAAAGGGAGTCATGTGTGGACATAATTGGTAAATGCACAGTGCTGTCCATTTGCACATGCAAATTTGCTAACATAAGTACAGACTGGCATGTGTGTTCGTTAGTGTATGGGCTCTGTCTCGGTTCCTGCTTGAATTTAGCCCCCAGCATTATTAGTTGCTCTGATTGAATCGTGTTTTGACTAGTTGTAACCAGAAGATCTGAGTTCTGGTTCAGTTCCTGTGTTGTATTTCGTGAGGCATGCTCTTTGAAGCCTGGTTGAAGGCTGTGCAGTTGAGCAGTGCACAAAGGAGAAACCCCCTTCTCCTAGCTGATCCATGGGAAAGTAATCATTTGTCATCCACCATTCCCTTCTGCTGTTGTACAGGACTGTGAATGAAAAGTCAATCTCTGTGTTTCCTGCGGCCCTCCCTTATGTAAATGATTGGTGTCTCAAGCTACAGAACAGCTGACCTTCAGCACTAGCTGCTTGTCCACAGTGATTTGCTTGAAAGGCTGAATGCAGTGGCATACCAGCTATTGAGTAATTTTTCTCATATTTGTTCTCTTTGTTTCCCGCACTCGCTCAAATGGGAGTGGTTTGTGTTAATGGGATGGTGAAAAGTTATTCATGGGGTGGTGTTTAAAGCTTTACCACCAAAGGTGACAACAACCTGAGCACTTCTAATGGTGGCAAGCCTGTTATTGGAACTGTGGAGATTCCTCCTTCAGCTGTGATGGTCCAGCAGTGCTTTTGCATGGGGGGCTTGGTTAATTCTGGTTCATAAGAGGTTGTCATGATTAATAGAGCAAGTACTCTGAGCAGTGGTGGAGGAAGAGGAGCCATGAGCTTGGGGTGTCTCCAGCAGGAGTCCACTGCAGCCACCACTTTGACACTGTGCAGGCCCTGCACTTAGTAGAATACAACATTTATTTAGGCACCCTCTCAAACGAAAGGGAAATGCTCAGTGAGGCAGATCATATACTACACATTTCAGTGACAGCTCATTCGTCACAGATCTGGTAACTGAGCAAATGGCACAGCTCTCTTTGGAAATGAAGTTATTTTAGTAATTTAATTTTTTTTTTTTCACTAATGCATAAATGAATCCCCAACATTTTAAGGTCTGATTACTGCCCTGAATGGAATTTGTTTTTAATTGAAAGCACAACTCATATTAAATAAAGGAATTTCTAGTGCTTCTTAGTTCAACTGTGCCAGAAGCAGTTCAAATACTCTTATCTTTTTTGAAATTTAGAAGTTTCTACTTTTTGACCATGAGAAAGGGCTGCAGAGGGCTTTATTAACAGTTACTGAAAGCCAGCATTATCTAGAATTTTAGGAGAGGATTATAACCATTTTATATTTTTGAGTGGTGGGTTATTTTTCTGAGCAGAGGGAAAAACATACATGAAAGACTGAGGAGGCAATTCTGCCCCTCTGCTCAGCCCTGGTGAGGCTGCATCTGGAGTGCTGCATCCAGTTCTGGGTTCCTCAGAACAAGAGGGACGTGGAGCTCCTGGAGCAGGTCCAGTGGAGGGGCAACAATGATTGAGAGACTCAACTGGGGAAGTCTCTTATGAGGGAGCTGGGCCTGTTTAGCATCGAGGAGATGTCACTGAGAGGGGACCTCATCAATGTCTGTCAATACCTGAAAGGAGCATGTCAAGAGGATGAAGCTGGGCTCTTCTCAGTTGTGCTGAGCAATAGGACAAGAGGCAAAGGGTAGAAACTGATACACAGAAAGTTCCAACTGAACATGAGAAAGGACTTCTTTAATGTGCAGTAACTGAGCACTGGAACAGATTGCTCAGAGAGGTTGTGGGGTCTCCCTCACTGGAGATGTTCTGGAGTTCTTGAACGTGTGCTCTGGGATGACCCTGCTTGAGCACAGAGGTTGGACCAGATGACCCACTGTGGTCCCTTCCAACCTGGCCAATTCTGTGATTCTATTAAAAAAAAAAAGTTTTAAAATTATAATCTCTTGTCTCAAGTAAAAATTGTTGTGAATTTTCTGATTTTATAAAATGTCTACCTTTATATAAAATTGTTAATTGTACCAAGGCAAATTTCAAGTTATTTCAGGTACAATTTTGTTTGTTTTCTTTCCATGTGGCTGCCCACGCATTTCTGGGGACTTGAATGCTGGCAGGGAAGCCAGATACTCCTTTTCTCTCTCTTTGAAAGTGAGTTGACATTAGCACAGTATGTGATGGCACAGCTGGGCCACCATGGGCACAGGGTAAAGCCTGCTTTTGGTGAACTACTGTTCAAAGCTGCTCAGACCCAACTTCTGTGGATGTTGCTGGTGATGTTTCCTCAGGCACAGAGCTGACAAAGTGACATCTTTACCTCTGTGGGGAGTTCAGTGCAGAGGTGGTGGAAGACACCACCATTTGTGGGAGAGGAAGCTGTGTTTGTGCCTGGTTGGCCAAGCACCCACCATCCCTGTGACTATGGGGCTGCACGGGAGAGCAAACATAAAAGCCTTATTTAGTTGCTGTCAAACCAGTTTTAAAAACCTGCTATTTCAAATTTTAGTCATATCTATATTTATTGATAAAGGGAGGGGGGGAGAGTGTTCTTTATCTGGCATAACTTCATGGGAAAACATTTGTAGGTCTGATCCAAGGTGTTTATATGAATACACTCATTTCTTTGTTGTCAGGAAATAGTTTTCCGTGTTTTCTCTGGTGGGAATTCATCCATGTAAAATCACATCATAAGTGTGCAGTCATTTGGATTCTCAAGGCAGTATGTTGTCAATTGCTTTGATAGTTGTCCCTTGGGAACTCCAAATGTAGTGCTTGTAGCCTCATTTCTCTAAAGAACAAAGATGCAGTCATGGGCAGAATATTAAATGCTTTTTTTTCCCTGTGTAAAACAGTTTTATGCTGGATTTTTTCCTCCATATAGATAATTTCATTGCTGTCTTGGAAAACAACAGTCTGTGTAGACAGTAAAAACGTCAGTAATCACATAAATAACTTCCCACCTGTAGTAAAATCCTGGCCCAGCTGTACCAAGCTGTGCAATTTGACAAGGGACTGATTTCAGTTTGCTACATAGCTAAAAAAAGAAGCCAGGTGAAACAACTGAATGCCAACATTTAAGTAGGAGTAATAAATCAAACTGGTGGGTGGGGGAAAGGAATGTTCCTGTCATCAGAAAGAAGCCTGTTTTTTTCATGTGAAAATGAAATGCATTTGCAAAGGCTGGCTTGTTCACACTCCATACCACTGGACATTAAAGAAATTACTAAACAAACAAAACAAATATAATTGCAGCCTGTTAGATAAGTTCAGTAGTTTACCAGTGTCACAAGTATCAAATTCATTAGAAGCACAACTTGAAAATATTTAATGCATTAATTGTCTTTTTTTCTCTGTTCTGGTAATCTCTACATCAGTATCCCTGTTACAGCTCTCTTCTAGTATCTATATTTGTCAGTGAGGGCTTTCATTGAAAACTGAATTGGTCAGTCTCAAAACTAATCATTAACTGGGAGATACCCCTAGGTCAACATTAATTTCATCTGTGTTTGTTTCTGGCATGAGAGGAGGTACAGTCAGTGTGGTGAGATGTCTCTGCAGGAAACCTGCACAGGTTGAGGCAAGAGACAAGTGAGGGGTAAAAAGCTGTAATAACTTTGACATGGGCAGCATAGCTCAAGCTTTTCATAGTGGCCAACCAGTGAATTTACTTTGTGGAGCACAAATGATTTGTTGCTCTCAGAAGATTTTCTTAATCAGGTTTCTGTTTGTGTCCCACCTTACAGCTTACCTGGGAGGTGTTTGTTCAGTTCTTTATTACTGGGCTAGGAATTACTCCTGTAAACCTGTAATGATTCTCCAGTTTGTCCTTGGGGAATTAACTCTGTCACAGTCAGAGGGAACTTCTTTTCCTGAACAGATAAGTTTTTTGTTGGACCTATGTAATGCATACAGATAATACCTCTTAGTATTTTCGTCTCAAAATTCCTCCCTCTCATTCCCTAGGAGCTGCAGTTAGGAATGAATGCTTTCCATCATCTGCTGTAGTTAAGGGCCATCTTAATTTTAGGCTCATGGGCTGAATATTCAAACAAAACTTATGTGCAAATAAGGACTTCTCTTTCGAAATACAATCACAGAAAACTATTATTAGCAATAGTAAAAAATAAGAATACCTTCTGATCTATAGCACAATATTTGAACTCAGATATGAATTCCTTGAAATCACTGAAATTTTCAGCCTGACTAAAATTTTTTCATGTTTCAAGTGATGGATTGTTGAAGTACGTTCACAGTGTGTTGAGCTTACCAAGCTTTAGTGTGCTTTGGCCATGATTGTCCACGGGTGAATTATCCAAATGAATTATCCAAATCCATATGATCTGTCTCATTTCCGAACTGGGCTTGTATGGCTCTGTGTGGGAATAATGAAAAATCTTCATGTAAGCTGTGCAAAAATGTCTGAATTTGTTTGTTGCTGTTTGTTGGGTTCATAGGAGTGCTCCTGTGCTAGCTGACCCAGTGCAGTTCAGCTGCTGGCTCACAGGAGGATTTTTTAGCTCACTGCTTTTCTGATGAAGGGATTGTTGCCATTGAATCTGTATGATAGAAGATAACAGAGCTGGAAATATACCTGCAACCTTGCTTGTGGCATTTCAAGGACTGATATGAATCATGGTAATATTAAGTCATGGTTATTTTTGCACAGGGATGAATGTATGTAAGCACATAGATGGACTGTGTGTATATATATATACATATAAACTTGTGGAAGAGCCAAGTGACAAATGGGCCTCAAGATTACTAGAAAATATAGCTGAATGCCTCTAGCTAGAATTACAATCTGATGTTACATCCACCTGGTGCTCCAAGGGACTCCTGAAATTAAAATTTAGGCTATTTCCCTTCATGTGTCAGTGGTGTGTGTGTGCTGCAGTTCATAGACTGGTAACAGTATATAAGGTGATCTTTTAAAATTAATTTTAATGAGTTATGTGGGTCACACATGGATTATAATACTTGTGAAGATTATAGAAATGAGAGAAAGGTAAAGAGAAACAGAAAAGCTGCCTATCTACTCTCCCAGAAATTATAGGTGGATATTAGCAATATGTGCAATATAATGACACTCTTCCCTGATAAGTAACAGATGACATGCTATAGTGTTGCAACTGTGGTGAAAGCAGTTTCAATGGCACTCTTTGTTTGACACTAATGAATGTAGATCCTCTGGGTTGGACTGCTTTACCAGATTTTCATCTAAGACAAAGCAGGGAAGAACTTCTCACAGGACTTCCCAGACCTGTTCCAAGTCCTGGCTCTGAACCTGGTCTAGATCTGATAGAGATCTGGAATTTGTTAATGTGCACAGAAAGACATAACAAAATATGGTGATTGATGTATTCTGTTCCATAAACAGATCTTCCTCTGAGCAATTAAAAAAATCTCATTGCACTACACCTTCTTCAAATTCTCTTGAGAATGTCTAAGTTAGATTGATGTACAGGTAGCACACATCGAAATAAATATATTAAAGTTGCCTAATATTTATAATAGTCTATCTTCACTTGCTTATAATATTGCCAAAATTTTGTAATTTCAGTTAATATTTTCTGTGTAGGATATCTGCTTCAGGCTTAATTGTTTTGGAAGGTGTTCAGCAAAAAAGGTTCAGCCATTGTTAAGAAAGTACCAGGAGTGGCTAGTTTACCTAGATTTAAAGATATGTAGATAATGTGTTGAAAAGTTCTAGTAACTTTGAGCTTTTATGGGCATGGGGAAGTCAGAATTTGGTGGTCATTAATGTCTTTTGTCCTTCTGTGGGAAAACCAGTGAGTTTTGTTCGAGTTGTAAGCTTCTTAATATTGTACATATCCTACTGAGATTTGATAGGATTCAGCAGCATCGTCTGCAGGATCAATTCACATTAAACATATCCTGGCCCCGATCTTTCTCCAATCTGCTAACCAGAGTGTGTACTTCATGTCCATAATTTATATTCTAGTCCAGGACTCCAAGGGGCAATCAGGATTTTTCACTCCTTTTTCTTCTTCCCTAGCTGTTCAGCTTCACTGCAATACAAGTCACAAAGGCATAGATTTTGCTCTTAGTGGAAAACAGTGTTATATCCCAGTTAATGACCCATTTCGTGTTACCAGTTGTATAGCAAATGTTACAATGTTTTGTCCTAACTTGACTGAGCACATTTATTAGCATAGTTGCTGCATGTGAAGCTGAATTCCAGCCTGAATTACACTTGTTTACTCCTAAGCTTTACATATAAAAACCAACTTGTACGCATAGTTTTTTTCACACAGTTATTTGCATGCATAAATACGTGTTGCTTAATGGTATTTCGACTCATTGCAGTCCTTGAACAACCATGTTCAAGGCACATGACTGAAGTTTGTGGTAATTGTACCATCTGGTAGTCTGAATTCATAGGCAAGAGCATGCCTGGAGCACTGAAGGATCAATCTTCTCTCTGAGGTTTAAATAGTTTATATAGAGCAGTTTGGCAATAATACAAACTCTCTACCTCAAGCCTTCTCCAAGTCCCATCTAGGCCTGAGAATTGGGAATGTGGTTTACTGGTTAGCTACTACTGATTTCTGTGTGTTTTCCAACCTGCAGTGAAGTTTTAATTTCGACTGAAGGAGAAAGAGGGGAAGAGTTTCATAGTGAGATAGCTTTTTCCTGACATGTGCATGAGGATAAGGGGCAAGTAGAAAGCCACATATATTCTAAATACACAAATTAATGATCCTGTTTCCTCTAACTACTCTGCAGTGTGCTGTTCAGAAAGTTCCTTGTGACAACTCTCCTTGTGACAAGGTTGGTTCCATCGTGCCAGCAGACTTCTTTGGAAAAAGTATTAAGCAGAGTCTAAATTTCAGCTGAATACACAACTCCAGCAAAAAAAGAAAAAAAAATCCATTTGTTTTCTTTCTTAATGGCCAGCCATTAGTGATTCTGAAAATAGAATGCATTTCGAAAGTAGTTTAAGAGCTACTTTCATCAATCTCTATTATTTATTGGTTGACACAGATGACAGATCTGAGCTACTTTATAGTTGAAGGTGTGGCTGATGGTTTGTGTGCCCTTCTTGACCTTGTCAAGGGCAAATGTAGTTTAAAGTTGTTTATAAACTATAAATCTCATGGTAAAGAATGGTGTGTGCAGTATACTTCTTAAATGATTAAAAGTAGGTTGTGTAAACAGGATACTGCAGTGGGAAGCCCCTGAAGAGTGTGATTCTGCTCAGACTACTCTGAACAGACACGTAGTACAGGCTGATCATTTAGAAAAGGTTTCCGTCGCTACGCCTGGGGACTGCAGCAATAGTTTTGTGGGTATTAGCTGCATGTAGCAATAAAATTGCTGCAAGATGTTGATGTTTACAGTTTTAAAGAAATTAAGTTAAAAACAAGTTTCATTAACATTTCGAGAGAACTGCTCACGATGATCAAAAACGACTGCTCTGTTCCTCACGTCCCGGGAATTTAGAGGCATATGGCAAGAGCTGGCTGCTATGGCTCGGGTCCTCAAAATTGGATGCCTATGGGTGTTAGATATTTGCCCTTTAATTATACCCATTCCACACTCTGCCTTGCCTCTGGACAGATTAGTTCGTTCTGAAGCACTGGACGCACTTCTCCACGATTTTTGCACATATTATAATGTTTGAATGGAATCTGTGTATGAGGGCTGTGGTACTCACTGCTACCCTGTGCCTAAGACAAGGCAGAACAGGATTTGAGTATTTGGGAAAGCTATTTGAAATGCTTTTTCCAAAGCAAAGACTACCAATCTCAAGACTTGCAGTTCTAAGTAAAGCAAGCTGTACACAAGACTAAATGGACTTGCCATGGCATGCAGATAAAACTGTTAGTTTATTCATGATTCACAAGCTTGTACAAATTCCTGTGAAGATATTAGACTGTTTTGATCCTAGAGAGCTTAAACTGATTGCAAAGTGGTATAAAGCTGTACAGTTTTGGCACTCTAAAATTACCATGATTAAGTGGTGTAAAAAACTGCATATTTGGTGGTGCGATAAAATAGAAACAAGAACTGATGCCTGCTGACGTTGGTTTTGTAAGATCACATTTTATCTCAGCATAATAGAGAATTTGCTTCTCTACTTCCTGCCTGAGGCTCCAAGTCCTCTCCTTGTGTAAGATTTTCTAATGCTGTTTTTGAATGGCATATTATAATCCTATAGGGTTCCTCCCCCCTCCCCCCCATTGTCAGTTTACCCTTTAGGTTTTACTAAATGTAGAGGATAAAAACTCTGGAAATTCTGGTGTTCTGGAAACTAAGGGTTGTTTAATGCCCCACTAATCCATTTATTTCATTGCAAAGGTAGAACTAAATGGCAGAGACTTGTACACAGTTCCTAGTTCACATCTTAAGTTTGTTTGCATATTTTGAGTATTTCTCTGGTACGTAGATCTTGGCCTACAAAACTTGGTTGTGAGTCTGCATTTCCTCAGATGAGTAAAGAGAGGGATTTAGACTTCAAACCTACCCACATTATTATTTTATGCTTCTGCATATGGCTTTTACTAATTTCTGGAATATTTAGATAGAAATAGTTTAATTTCATACATCCCACTGAGTAGTGTTTGTACTCCTCTGGATGAGTTTACAAAGGGCATCTCAAAGGCAAAGTTATATTTTATCAGATGCAGAGATTCTTATCAAAAGTGTACTGGACATCTTGTGTTGCACTTCTAGACGTGCTTCCCTCTGGCAAGTCGAGGTGAATGTCCTAAGCAAGGTTTGTATTAATTTTGCTCTCTAAATATAAGCTTTAAAAGGCAGACCAGCTGTATACCCCTGTACACAAGGGGTTTTTTTCAAAAAGAGAGCAAGACCCCTTCTAATTTCACACAAGCAATGCTTTTCATGAAGTGTTTTCAACCAAAATGCAAAAAGACAGTACTGGTATGTGAAAATGAAAAACTAACTGGACACAGAGTGTGTTTCAGCATGAGCAGGGACTCGACTGGAACTCCTTTAAGACAACTACATGAATAGCCTCTATTTTTATGGTGTTTCCTTCTGCTTCTCCTCAAGAAACAGGAAGAAAACTTTCCTCTTGCACACAGTACCTTTATTTAGGTCTTGCCAGCTTTGTTTATCAATCTGTCAGAATCCAGCTTGTCTTCAGTAAGGCAATAATAAAATTAACTAAGACAAAGGGAAAGGGATCCATGGAGTCTGTCATTGGAATTTAGTGCAATTTCACACAAGGGGAGTAGAAAGGAGCAAGAAGTGGTGGAGGAAATATATGGAAAATTATAGAGAGGCCAAACAATGGTTATTTTCTTTGTAGAAAGGTTGGGGGGAGGGGAAGAAATCTGGTTCCCTCTACTTCATTTGAAAACTAACATTTTAGTAATAACTTAATGCTCCAATTCTTAAATTGCTTAAATTGCTTAATGGTTGCTGTGAACATTTTGGAACTTCTGTGTTTAGTATGCACAATAGTTATCTAGCTTATGTGGCAGTTCTGGGTTTTATTTAGGTATTTAGTTATACTTATGAACTAAATATTGGAGAACCACAGTTAGGCTCAAGCTGAAAACAACACTTCAGACCAAATTTAAATCCATAGAAAAGCTTTCTCCTTGTCTCAGCTTAGCATTTGGAGCTACTTTCAGCTAAACCAGAACTGTATGATCAAGCAGTATGGCTTTTTATAATATATAGTGGGCTGCAGAGTCTGGTTCCACACTAGGATTTTGTAACTAGGACATACTTTGAAGCCAAGACATGATTTTGCTTTCCATCCCAAAAACTCCCACAGTCCAAAAGAGGTACAATGACTGCTACAGATACTATATCCCATTCACTGTGGACAAGGATATTGGAATCTGCCCCTCACTGAACAGCAGCATCTTTGCAGGTCGCTGACAGAAATCAGCTTAACCAAGTAAATTTGTTTCATCAAGATCTTCGGTACTGCACTTCTGAACTTTAAGGAGCAAGAATGAATATTAAAAGTGGAAAACCCACAAGAGGATAAAATTGATCTCCTTATAGCTCAACTGATCCAAAACATATTTTTGCAGTTACATATTCTAAGAACCACCCACACAGTCATGATCTGAGCAGACCAAGCAGCATTAAATGGTAATGCTTTTTCCTTTAGGATTTTTTGATGGTTAGCAGAGTTGCCAGTCTACTAAGGAACAGTTCTTTTATAACCACCCCAAAGTTGCCAAAATGTTATATAAATTGATGAGTGCATATTTTTTACTCTAAGGAAATGTTACAAATCTTCCTAGATAGCTGTTGGTGTGGTTTTCCCTTATTCCCCTATTCCTATTGAATAGCTACTTGCCCAAATGTTTGTTGGTTTTGGTTATAAGAGGAATACATATCTCAAGTACTCTGTGTGTGTTATCAAGATATACAGGATCTATTCTTTCTTTGCATGTAGCTGTGGTAAAACAATGTTCCTATTAGGAATGAAAGTAACAATATAACTGCTAAAACATTTAGAAAATGCTTTACAGGCTGTATATAAGTACTTCTTAGATAGGGTAATTTTGCAGATGATGTACCTGCAGCATAAATTTTAACAGGCTTGTATGAGGTGAAAAAAACACGTGCAGCTGAGTCAATACTGCTTGAAATTCTGACTGTTCTAGCTATAATTAAGCTCGGTCTCTTCTAGTTGTCTAAAGCATAATCCGGAGTCTATGTGGCAAACTTTTCATTGCTGTGGAGCAGCATAAGTGGTGGAGGATCCCATGAGGAATTTGAAGAACTTCTGGCACAGTGATTTTTCAATAATATTTCTGTCAGATTGAGAAGGTGGGTCCCATCTTGGCAAATGTAGGAAGAGGCTGGATAAATTGCAGCATGGGTTCTTTGTTTTGCTTTGTTGCTTTTCAATTAAGAGAATAATCGGACATGATGTGAGGACATTTTCCTGAAAATGAATACATTGAATCATTTGAAACTTCAAGTTTCTAATTGTCTAGCAGTAGTAGAGCTGATAGTCCAGTACAGTGGTACTGTATCCTCAAGAAATGCACTTAATTTTCCTGTTGAAGATAATTAGAATATCCCCCCCCCCCACTCGCAAGGGTAACCAAATAGAAAATGCATGATTTTATCTGATCAACATAGTATTTTAGATTGCGAGCTTAGAAAGCTGCAGTGACTACAGTGAATTAGAGTTAACAAAATTCTCAAAGTACTTTGCACTGCTTATATCTTAAATAATGGTTTGCTCCATGTGCATTCAGATCATCAGACTCATATCAAGTTCTGTGGTCTATAGCTGGAGATGGAAATTTCTTTCAAGCTACCTTTCAAAATAGTGACCTATTCCTAGATGAATATGAAAGGTGCTGCTGATTCTGTCCTGCTCCTTGCATTCTTTCAGTCTTAACTGTAATCTTTGTATATTGTACTATTTACTGGGCTACATAATACTTAAAAAAGAAAACTTCTGAAGCTAGTAAGACCTCGGTCTTTACTCAGTAAATTCACTCAAATACACTTAATTTATGTCCCTTTATAACAACACCTCCAGGTGCAATGCTTTCAGCCTCTCCTCAGAGGGCCAGTGCTGCAGCCCCTGCCATGGTTGTGGCCTCCACTGGGATCATTACCATTTATCAACATCTGTCCTGCACTGGGGGCCCACAGCTGGGGACAATGATGTGATGCAATGTAATGACACTTACCTGTCACTTGCTCTGCCCTTAGCTCATCTGCCAGAGCAATTCCAGCCATTGTCCCATGTGTCCCCATCACAGCTACCGAAGCAGCACTGCCCAGAACCAGTACATATGCTAGGGTCATATGTACAGAGACAAACACAATCTATTTTTATCACAGGTAGAAACAGGAAACTCCAATTTTCCACACAAAGTCTTGTGTTAGGAGTCGTGCAACACTGCGAATTCTAAGAGTTCTTTGATGTGAGTGAGGTCTGTCCTAACATTCCAGCAATGCCCTTTCTTGGGGGGTTTACTATACTAGATATTAAAAAAAAATATGCTGATTCTGCGTATTTTGCTGAAGAGAAAATTTCTCCTCAGCTTTCTCATTAAAATTGTTTTCCCTTAAAGAGGTAGAAGAGGATTAATATATTCACTCCAAACCAACCACTGATCCTCTTTGACCTCTAACCATAATAAACAGGAAAAAATGTTAGCTTTAAATAAAAATGCTTCGATTATTAGCATAAAAAGCACACTAAGCCCATCGGGTATTTTAAAAATATGTCAAAACAGCCAAGGTCATAATAAAAATTAGTTGCTCCCATATGTGAAATAATTCCATGGCAGTCTTAACATATGTGTCTGTATATTACCATTGTTCCACTGCATGGAAACCTCTATTTATGATTCTAATTACAGGTATTTACACATGCATGCTGCAACAGAATAGGCCTCCTTTGGGTGCTGTGGATTAGGGGGTCTTGACAGCGTCAGGGTCAGCCTGGCATGTGAGCAAAAATATTGGAACTGCCTGTAGT